>OY740719.1:174441355-174860231 GCA_963513945.1 Hydrotaea diabolus
AAAAATTTTTTTTTTTGAATTTAATGAATATTACCAGTGACTGAATCTGTCTCATATACAGAAAATTTTTGTGCGAATAAATTGAGTTAAAAAATATTTTTATTTTTATTTAATATTTATTCGCCTAATACTTGGAAAACAGGTTAGTCACCTATCATAGATCGGAAATTGATATTAATGCTTTGCTCTAGTCTACTCTGAAGAACTTGTAGGCTCTTTCAATGGGTATCTGCAACGATTCTGTAGAATCTAAACCCAATTATTCACGGAAACACTGATTGCTATCACAAAATTAGCTGATGTGAAACACAAATAACTTTTTTATTTTTTAACATAATTTATTTTTTCTTTTTGCAGATTATAACTGAACTCTTGGAAATTTAAAATGAGTATGTACAGTCCACAACAACGCATTAAAATTATCGATTTTTATTATTCTCTCAACGATCAATTGTTCTGACGCAGCGAAATTATCTCCGTTTTTTTAACGTAAGATCAGCGCCCACATTTTCCATGATTACAAGTTTAGTTCGCCGTTTTGAGGAACTGGGTTCAGTTGCCGACCGTTCAGGAAGAGGTGCTCATCGAAATATTCGTACTGAAGAGAACGTGGAAGCTGTGCAGCAGCTTGGCGCTAAAAAGAACTAATGACTGTATCGAGCAAAATGGTGATCATTTGTCTGATGTCATATTTCACACATAGTCACGTTAAATTTCCATAAAATGTATTTAACATACAGTGAGCAGCACCCCAGTCTAAATTTTTTCTAAAATTCTCACAAATTATGAAACAATAAATTCGACATCTATTTTTATTTTATGTATTTGCTTGTATATTTCAACAAATTATATAAATATGCCATATATTTAGCTAAATGAGAAATATAAATTTTTTTTTATCAATACAACTCCAAATTTTTGCACAGCGTAAGTCATGGCACCCCTGGTCAGAGATGGTATTACACATCATTTATGGGATAAAACAGTTTAGTGATGAAACATGTGGCAACTACTTAGAGTTTTGTCAAATTGTCATTTAAAACAATAACGGTATTTTTCACATGTCCAAAAGCATATCCTTAGTACAACCACAGAAAACAAGTATTTTTTAAAATGTCTAGAAAAAAATTAACAATAGAAGAGCGAAAATTAATAATTAAAAACCATGAAATGGGCAAGTCGTATTCCGAAATAGGTAAAATTATAAACAGAACCAAATCAACCGCCCAAAAAGTTGTTAATCGGTACAAAACAGAAAATATAACTAAAAATAAACCGAGAACAGGCCGTCCCCCGAAGCTCAATAATAGAGAAGAACGGAAAATTGAAGCTATTATAAAAAATGATCCATTTACCAGAGCTCCTAAAATCGCTACAGAATTAAAAGAATCATTAGATAAAGAAGCTTCTGCAGACACGGTACGTAGGTGCATCAAGAGACCCGGATACAATGCTCGCAGTGCCCGCAAAAAACCACATGTTAGCGAAACAAACAAAAATAAGCGTATGGATTTTGCAAAAGATTATAAAAACAAGCCAAATGAGTTCTGGGAAAAAGTTATTTTCTCGGACGAATCGAAATTTAATTTATTTGGATCGGATGGACGCGCTTTGGTGTGGCGGAAAAAGTGCGAAGAGCTCAATCCAAAGAATACTCGGAAAACAGTAAAGCATGGTGGGGGTGGAGTAATGGTGTGGGGATGCATGTCAGCAACTGGTGTTGGCAATTTAGTATTCATTGAGGAAATAATGAATAAAACAGTTTATATGAATATTTTGAAATAAAATTTGAAGCAAAGTGCTGAAAAACTCAAGATTCGTGATAATTATTACTTCCAACAGGACAATGATCCTAAGCACACGACTGCTGACGTTAAGATGTGGATCGCATTCCACAAAGCCCCCATTTGTATCCTATTGAGCACCTTTGGGATCATCTAGAAAAACGAATCCGAAATCACAGAATTTCCAGTAAGGCCCAACTCAAAGAAATGCTTTTGACAGAATAGGGTAAAATATCGACGGTCTACACTAAAAAGCTTGTGCACTCTATGCCCGACCGAGTGAATGAAGTTTGACGACTCAAGGGACATCCTACCAAGTATTAGTTAAAGCAATTTAGTTATAAAAATCGAGAAATTTTAATAATTTACTATTTTTCTCCAGGGGTACCAAGACTTATGCTGTGCAAAAATATGGACTTGACATGATCTGGATTTTTTTTATGTTTTGTTTTAACAAATAAGTTAATACATAAAACAAAAATAATTGTTTTAACTTTTGTGAATTATTTTTTGAGGAATTACTAAATACTTTGTTTTTGTATGGGGTACCATGACTTTTGCTGCTCACTGTATAAAAATAAATCATTTAAAAAAACCTTTATTACAAGAGTTATACGTGTTTAACATCACTAGGTCTCATTTGGGCCACCCGTTATACTAAATTATGATGTCCTTAATGGCAAACCTTGTATAACAACTATAATCGTCACATCGGTATTACTTCACGAAATATAGATCATCGTTGTGTGGGCGGCACGCCCCCTTGTCAAATTTTACCATAACATAGTTTTTAACCATTTCCGTATATTCTGTTAAAATTTTATAACGGTCGGTGTCTAACTTTGCTCATTAATGTGGCTTTTTAAATGGGCGTGTCACCGCCCACGTTTTCGCCCACGCTAGCTCGAGCTTTTGTGCGAAACAGTCCCACAGTCGGACCTGGCTCAAATGACGTGGAACCATCAAAATTCTGTTTGTAAAAAATTCGGTTGTGGGACCAAACTGTTGGCTGTGTGTAACGACTTTATTAAAATATGCGACAGCGCATAGAGAAAGGGACCTAAGGTCAAAAAGATCAATTTCATCGAATGAGAACGATCCCATGCCCCAAAAGTGTCCCCTCCCAGAGATATGCGCGTTTTATGATTCTAAGCGCAAATATAAAAGGACCTAATCTTTAAAATGGCTCTCCTGAACAAAACTGGTCTTTAACCTTAGGTCCCTTTCTATTTTGCGCGTCACATATAGAAAGATTTCGGACACATTTAATAGGTTACTTCTCTTCCAAAACATGAAAGAGTGTAAAGTATTTCATCTACAATGTTTATTATTTAGGTAAGGTAGGGTGGGCCAAAAATGTCCCCCTTCCAGCCCTAAAGACACATAGGATCCATTGTGATTCCCCTCAATAGACTTAGTTGATATTCGCAAAAAGGATTTTGAATGAATATTGGACATGGTAAATCAATGCAGAATGTTAGTCTCCATCAATCGGTTTGTTTTTTTAAAGTGTTTCGATACTTGAAGATGTAGCAAATAAATGATCTACTAGTTATTGCCGATTTTTATTCCATTTCTTTTGATATTTACCAGACATCTCAAATAAATTCTTCTTGTCTGCACCAACTAAATTCAGTCTTTTCAAAAGTTGCTCTTAAATACTTAAAAACCAATGTTGAAAGTTTGCTGCTTAAGTTCAATCATACAAAAAGTTTCTTAAGGATGCGACGCGTCCGCCGTCTAATTCATATCATTACAAGGAACACAATATTGGCTGTCCTATAACTTCTGGGAAATTAGGCCGGAATAGGAAAACGTGAAAATATAGCATATACCCTCAATATCCACTCCTTGGTTTCTCTATCTCTCCCTTTCTCTGCATTTTTCGTCCTGATTTCCACCAATGCCACGTATGTGTGTATTACCCCAAATTAGAAAAATCTTGGAACACACCGGAACATGGAGGAATATCATATATTCATCCATCCCATTCATTTATTCCCATATTCGTAAGTATGTTTCTAAGGTCGTGTATGGGTGATTGTGTATACTTTTCATCAGACACACATACATATGCAGTAAATAACTAGAAATTACACCAAAATATAGAAGAGAAACACTGTATTGAAGGGAGAGGGGATTTATCCTTTCAACTTGATTTGATCACGTACAACGAAAACCAAAAACGCAAAAAACCGAAGAAGAAAAACAAAATCAAACCAAACGTAAGAAAAGCGAGCCAAACCAAAAAAAAATACAGAAAATGAAAAGAAGGGAATTCCGGCTTTGGTAAGCTTTTAGTTAAATCAAATGTTTATAAATGAATAAATAGGAAACACATACACGTACATATGAGTACAGTATCCGGGCGTTGTTTAATATTGGCAGCACTTCGCATCATGGATGATTGTAGGCCCCCGGATGGACAAATTTGGACACAGGGATTTAGTAATGAGGAGAGAGAAAGAGGGAGTTTAACGCCTAATGATAATTCCAAGAGATGAAACACGAAGCAATGAAGACATCTTTGTGATGTCTTCAAAATTATCTAAATCAGTAATAAAATCTGGATCAGTCATAAAATCTAGATCAGTAATAAAAGTAGTCAATGCCATATTATCCCTTTATGAAGAGTGTTCTTACTTCCCATTGCTTGTATAAATGGATGTGGACTACATCATATTTTTGGGAAATTTTAAAAAAAATATTTTATTAGAGGCTTTAAGTCATTTAAAAAAAAAAACCTGAAAAAAATATTTTTTTTATTTCATTGTTTGAGCTTGACTGCAGCCGAGCACCACAATTTAAGTAAAATACTACTTCATTCAGAGAATCTTCTTCAGATATGTGCAAGCAATGCTCATCGGACGTGTTCAACAAGTAATTAAAGGCAAAGCAAACTGATTGCTTGGTTCTTTAAAGTACTTATGATTGATAGTATCAGGTCGTCTTTTTGGTGAAAGTTAGGAAATATCGATGTTGGATTTTACAGTGGGTAGATAAGAATACTATAAATCGGTTTCTGACAAGTGAAATTCCAAAAGTTTTAAAAGTAACAGAATCTTTTACTGAACAAATCGAAATTCAACCCCAGGGTGATATTTCAGAAAATATTTTCGACCCTGGCCGCTCCGAATGGGGACTCGAAAGTCTTAAATTGAGATATTTTGGAACGACTGGACATGTGTATGTAGTACTTACACTTTCCTTACACGGGTAAAAGTGCTGAGCATGCTGTGGACGACCTTTTCTATAGAACAACTAAAGAAGGTCGACAATAAGAATCTCGCCCAACATCATCAGGGACTTTTTTAGGACCTCAAACCATGAAATACCCCTGTGTAGGAGCTATTCAAAAAAATGAACCAATCGTAACGCTCTGTGCGAAGTTTGAAATAAAAGACAACATTAATTAAAATACCATATTTTTGAAGCCTCCCATATATTTTGTTATGTGGTACAGGCGTTTTATGCTTTTAAAAGTATGATAGACCCATTAAAAAGTATATAAAAATCTGTCCAAGTACTGATATAGCCTCCATACCTCTCGATTTTGGGTCCACTTGACGTAAAAGCGGCAAATTTCAATATACATGTTTCAACGAAATTGGGTTTTTGGCGTTATTTTACTTATACACACTGGCTAAACATAGCTGAAAATAGACCAGTATGGCCGAAATCTCAATGCAGCCCCCATAAAAATGAATTTTCCGATTTTAGGTATAGCCAACTTCAATGCTATTTGGTTTGTAGCAGGAAAAACATTATCAAAAACAATCGGTCTAGGTTTTGATATTGCCTTCATATGAATGTTTCTCCAATTTGTCCAGCTAACCGAAGACCAAGAGAATGGATCAGATTCCAATAATATCACTAGCCAACAGTCGTTTTGTTATTTGGTTCTAGCATAATTTTTCTCATTGATTTTGACCTACTAAACACGAAAATGAGTTTTAAAAATTTTTCTGTCGATTGGTTTTCGAGATACAAATTTTTAAACTTTTTTTTTTAAATTTTTGGAGGTACACTTACAATTTTGAGCATATCTTTCGTCTTCTTTGACCTATTTGATCCTACTACTACTCAAATTAAAGAAAATTGAGAAAATTGATTCAGAATCGTTTTTGTTGGAGTCAATTCCACATGTTACCAAATCAATCGAAATCGAATTGTTAACTTTGATTTTAGATTATTTTCAAGCAAAAATTACATGAAACAATTTTAGCAAGTTTAAAAAGGCTGAATGTTATTAATTCAAACTTTGTCATACCTATACATTTCAGCATATTTGTGGACCGGCTTGGTCTTACGGCTAGTTTACACGTCTGTTACTCAAGAGAACCCAGGTTAAAATTCGACATAAAACATCTACAAAATGTTTAGCTGTTCGTAGCCGGCATTAGATAGTGTCACCGGTTTATATCGTGCACAACTTTCCGATTTCGATAAAAATTTCCAGTTTCATTTTTAATGGAAAGTTATTGGGAAATGTTTGTATTTAATGGCATTCGCAAAGGACTTGTATTTGTATAGTCACTTATGTTGTTGATGTTTTTCTCAGTGGAAAAATTTCAGATTTGTTAACAATTTGACAATTCTAAATGTCTGTCCAATGGACACACCATTAATGAAAGAAATGAAATGTACTGTATTAATTTCTTCTTAATTGTGTTTAGATTCTAACTTCGTTCTGACTTATGTGCCAGTGTCTGTTCGGGAGTAGTCCTATAATGAATTTAAAGAACATTCTTTAAAATCGAAAAAACAGTGTCAACAAAACTTAAAGATCTGGTCAAAAAATCTATCTTGGGTTTGGTCATAGAATCTCAATTTAAAGCCATTAGCGCAGCTGATTTCCTTCTGGCCTTTGCAGCTAATCCAACACCAGCTAGAGATATAGAGGTCTTCTATACCGACGGCCTTAGCTATTTATTCTTCTCAGGATATGTTCAGGCAGTGCGGCGCACAGAAAAATCTTACGTTCGTGTAAATTACACAATATTTCATTTAAATAACAAAATTTGTCTTATTTCTCAGCAAAATAAACTTTTCATAAAAAAATATGGAGGAAATCACAAATATTACGAAATCGGTTTGATGATACAAAATCATGATTGAAAGGAACTGATTTCCATTTTTTTTAAGATTTTCTTTCATGTTATTTAAGAAATTGTTTCATGCGTTTTATGTAGTAGGTTCATATTCGATTTAAAAAGTTAATTCTTTTTCATGAAATTCTTTTAAATATTTATTATTTATTATATATAAGATGATGAAAAAGAATACACTGTTTTATAATTTTTGCGACAATATTTCACAATTAACAAGAAAATAGAAAAAATAGGTTCATAATTTATATGAAAAATTTCCACCAAAAATATGAAACTTTTTCATGAAAGTGGTTTTTCGATTTGTTTACATTTTTTTCGGTATTTTATCATTATTATGACTTGAACAGTTTTTATTCTGTTTTGAGACCTTTGTTGATTCTTTTCAGAATGAGCGTAAAAGAATTAGTGAAATGTATTGTTAATGGTAGCAAGGTAAACTGTATAGCTTTTAAGAACCTTCTACTACAAATCAAATTACTTGTGCAGTAGTCTAAATCAAATTAATGAGAATTACTCTTTTACCTATATTCTTATAAGTCTGCGTAAAGCAGTCTAAAGCACAATACCATTTTCATCACAGATACACGATGCTATTTTCGGAAAATTATGAAATCTATAGGAAAATGTTCTTATAAATGTGCAATAATTTTCTAAAAAGGAAATAATAAACAAAATAGAAAGGGACCTAAGGTTAAAAACCAGTTTTGTTTAGGAGAGCCATTTTAAAGATTAGGTTCCTTTCTATTTGCGCTTAGAATCGTCGACTTCACTTTCATAAAACGCGCATATCTCTGGGAGGGAACACTTTTGGGACATGGGATCGGTGTCATTCGATGCTCAGATGTTGTCCACATTAACAAAAAAAAGTGAAATGTTGATGAAAAATTGTATTCAGGAGAGCCATTTTAAAGATAAGGTCCCTTTCTATTTGCGCTTAGAATCGTCGAATATACTTTCGTAAAACGTGCATATCTCTGGGAGGGAACACTTTTGAGGCATGGGATCGGTCTCATTCGATGCTCAGATGTTGTGTACATCAAAAAAAGAAATAAAAAATGAAAATTGATTTTTTTACCCTTAGTTCCCTTTCTCTATGCGCTGTCACATATGGAAAAAAATAATATTTACGAAAAATTTCGTCCAACAAATTTTTTGCGGTGCATACTTTATGCTCTGTAAAACTGGTAAAAAACTGTTACACACGTTTTATGCTGTAAAATAAAAAGTACTGAATGTTTTTGGACCAACTATTTTTTAATATATTTATTGATGTATATTCTATCCAAAAAGAATCAACTTATTCGAAATGTCTGCCTTTTGCCATTACACACGCCTTAAGTCGAGCTGCCCAATCGTCAATAGCTGAACGAACCTCGTCCATTGGAAAATTGGCCACAGCTCGAACCAAAGCAGTCTTAAGAGATCCAATGTTGGGGTATCTTTTGTGACGAACCCTGTCCTCTTAAACCGTCCACAATTTGTAATCCAATGGGTTCAAATCTGGACTGCCTGAGGGACATTCTTCAGAGGAAGTGAACGCTGGCAAATTCTTTTAAAGCCAGGCCTGGGACGTTTTAGCCTTATGGGCCGGCACAGAATCATAAATGGTTTTGGAACAGGGAATTGTTTAGAGGCTTCACAACAGCTTCCAAAACGGTTCCTCGGTAAACTTTGGCCGATGTTTTGACTCCTTGTTCGCAGAAATGCAGGTCAGAGACCCCATCGTAAGAGACAGCCCACCAAACTGAAGCTGGGTGATGATTATTTTCCACCCTTGGGATCAGTTCAAATGCTTGCTTAGATGACCGCGCATACACTATATCATTTTGCTTGTTACATTTTTCCTGAACGGTAAAAATTTTTTGATTGGTGAACAAAATTTTTCTGTGCAAGTTATCAGCGTACTTCTCCAAAAGACGTTTGCATTTTTCAATCGTATTTTTTTTAAAGCTGCTGTCAATAAATGTCCGGTACGTCGTTTGAAAGCCCAAAGTCACAAGTCTCTTTCAATGATTCGATTCATGGACTTTTGTGTGATATTCATCTCACGGGCCATGATTTTCTGTTTTCGGAGCGGATTTCTGTGAATTCTTGATTTAACGGCTTTGATGACATGCGGTGTTCGAACAGAGCGTGGGCGGCCTGACCGGTGGCAGTCTTTCTATAGTCTCCTCAAACAGTTTTTTGCATCGGTAGACGAACATGCGGCTAATCCCTAGTGGCCGGAGCGTTTTGAAAATATCGCTTTTTTTTCATTTCACACTTGAAAAGCGCTATTACAGCGATACTGTTCTCATTATGTGACAACTCCCTGATAAAAGTTGAAACAATTTTAAAATCCCGTTACAGACTAACGCTATTGAGGTAAGCTTTAAAAACCCATGTGTGACAGCGCATAGAGAAAGGGGCCTAAGGGTAAAAAAATCGATTTTTACTTTTTTTTTTTGATGTGGACAACGTCTGAGCATCGAATGAGACCGATCCCATGCCCCAAAAGTGTTCCCTCCCAGAGATATGCGCGTTTTCTGAAAGTAAAGTCGACGATTCTACACCAAAGATACACGTATTTAAATCTTTAAAATCGCTCTCCTGAACAAAACTGGTTTTTACCCTTAGGTCTCTTTATGTTATGTTAAGTTCTACTATTGAAATGGGTGTGTTCAATGTTGTAACAGTATTTATGTCCTTACTAAGTAGATGTTCACATGAAAGGAAGAAAGAAACAGATTTACATCGTATTCACATTTATTAAATATACTTTGATCGAAATCGCAGACGATTTTCACCTCCTATTAATCGATTTAGAAAATCGAAATACAAATTTGTTGATCGGTTGGTCAAAAGTCGAATTTCAGCTTTGGTAACCAAAGACTACACGCAAAAAAAAAGTATTGTTGGGATAACAATATTCGAAGAGCATCATACTATTGTTGGTTATATGGTTGTGGCTCAACAATATTATGATCATCACAACAATAGTTTGGTTCACACACAACCATACTATGATCCCCATAACAATATTATGGTCCTCACAACAATAGAATTATTCACACACAACCATACTATGATCCCTACAACCATATTAGTATTCACATTCAGCCATACTATGATCCCAACAACCATATAATGGTCTTCATTACCATAGTATGTTTAACGTACAACCATAGTTTGATCCTCACAACCATAGTATGATTTACACACAATCATACTATGATCCCCAGCATTTTTTGTAAAGATCGGATAAAGTTTTTATTTAACAATAGAGAATTTTATTAAGTAATTTATGTAGTAATATCAGTGATTTATTGAACAGTAAAAAAATTATTTATTAAAAATATTTCAGTTGTAGTAATTCGTAGTTTGTTTGAAAAAAATTTAATTATTTTTACTATTATTGCGTAAGATTCGTAAAAATAACATTGGCAAATTAAAAAAGTACAATTTTGCCGGTATAAATGCCGTACTTATGTTATTGTTAACATAAAAACCATGAAAACAATACTTTTGTTCCACCAACCATATTTATATTGATGCTACAACCATATTATCATTTTTAAATTTGGCAACAGTACTATTATTATTGTCGCAATCATACTATTGTCAAATTGAAATTCAAAAAACAATATTATGGTTGCGACGACCATAATTTTATTGCAGATAACATACTATTGTTGCTGTGACCATATAGGAACCATATCTTTTCTCTGCGTGTACAGCTGACATGACGTTTTTGGGAGCATTCTTAACGATTAATCATTGGCTTCTAGCCAATCACGTTCTGGTTTTTTAATGCCCAGCCGCGACAGTTTTACTTGCTAATAATTGTCCAAAAAAGATTATTTTTCGATTAAAATTGTTTCGAGATGTTCGAAGGCCACATCAGAGAAGCGATAACGAAGTGAAATGGTCATCTAAAGGAAATACTGCGAGCGAAAATTTTGCTTGCAGACTCGAGAACTTAGGCACAAACTTCCATAAATCCGAAGTAATAAGCGGCTCATTTTTATTTTTGGACAGTATGTGGTGTCCACAATTTGTTAGCTCGATACTGTCCTTAGACAAATACACTCTCATCCAGAGCATCTAAATAAACATGAGATAATATTAAATTTATTAAAGTTGGTAATAGAAATATATTCCGAAAAACAATACTTGCGGTAAGACTTATTTTAATGGAATCTATCTGCCATTGAAGAGCGTGCCCGGAGCACAATGTCCTAGTGGTGGTGGCGCAGAAAAGAACCTCATCGGAAATTGGACCACTTGATGGCTGTGGAGTGGGAGTGGGGTTTGGTTGAGTTGGCTGACAGCGTCGGTAGCATTTCACGTTGAAGACCATTTAATTTTAACGGCGCGGGGCAAAAAGGCCACATCAAATTCAAATGTTGCGTGCTTTGTGCACTCGTCCATTTGTTTCTTGTTTTTTGCTTTGTTCGCGTTGTTTGCTTCGTTTTCCAACATTAATTTGTTAACAATATTGTTCACGGTTTTTATTTGGCTTTTAAATGAAGTTGTTTTGGGCTTTTTTCCTCATTCACGGTTGCTGTTTTCATTTTCTCGCGTCTCATTAACCCTTTGAACCCTTCGCTCGCTTTGTCCACGTTTTTGTTGTTGTTGCTGTTTTTCAGTGGGTGAAATTACTTTCTTGTTTGGTTTTTGTTGTACTTTCGCGGCATGTCAGGCATTCGTTTATTGATGACACCGTTTGGCCCGTAAAGCCTGCAAGAAAAGCGAAAAGTCATTGAATTATTTCATTGGCATTTCGTTTACAACTCTTTACGTTACGCTGGAATCATCTGCACCTTTTCTTTGGCTTTAACGTCTGTGACTGAATCGCTCGAATTTAAAGTAATGAAGCTGTTGGTTGGTGGAGCGATAAAAGGGTACATGCTTTGTTTAATGTTTAACCAAAAGTAATTAAAGAGGGACGGGCCTTTGACGTGGCAATCATGTCAGAATGTGCGGAGGGTTAAAGTTCTAACTGATGAATTGGGTTGAACAAGAATTAGATTAAATAATTTAATAGGGTCAATATCTAGGCTACGGCTAATCGATAAAACTATCAGGACTTTGTTCATAGGCCACTTTTTCTCCTTTAGTCTTGAAAATGTCTTCAGCAATTTTGGGATTAACCATACGAAACGTGCTGTAAACTAGAAGTTTTGACTTATGGTGAATCTACAAATTTAATAACGGAATGTTAGCTCACTAACTGTCCCCTGATGACCCCTTGTATTGCCCCCAATATGAAGGGATAAAAACTGTTCCCAAAGCTGGAACGACGTTCTCCGTTCCGTTCTCATGGAATGCAACTTGCACCATAGCATGTTAGGTTAGGTTTTGACGAATAGGACGTTTATCAGTTGAGATTGCATTTTTCTCAATGACCTCCTGAGTCTGACAACAAACCATATTTAATCGTTTGCTGACGACAGCAGCATCTGTCACTCATGTTCGTTCGACCGTAGAGCGGGCCTCACAGATGCAGAGGCGATGAGGCAAAATATGACTGACACACTCAACGATGATCTCGTGAGGGTCTCAGAGTGAGGTTTTGCAAATAGGGTCGAGTTTAATGCTAGCAAAACCCAATGCTGCCTGTTGAGCCATAAACGATCCGCAGGCTTAACATCGTCGGCAATACTGATGAATGGGACTGTTGTCAAGGAGTCGGATGCTCTTGAAGTTCTGGGCATGCAAAATTCAGTGCGATGTTCGCTGGAACAAATACATTTTTGAAGTGTCGAAAGAAGCATTCAAGTGCCTGGGCCTTTTAAAGCGGTGCAAGAAATACTTCACTTCCTCCGAACTCCTCAACATCAAATCACATACATTCGGCAAAAACGGAGTATAACCCCCACATCTGGGCGGGTGCTTCAAGGTCTTCTTTGGAGTTTCTCGACCGGTTGCAAGAAAGGGGGCGCTGAGGCTTGTTGGAGATAGCAGGGTAGCCAACTCTGTTGTTTCACTCGAGCATCGACGAAGTGTTTGTTGCGTATCATTCTTTTACAGTGATTTTAACGGGATGTGCTCTTCTGAGATAGATGATCTCATCCCGGAGGTCAGAGTATTCGCCCGTAACACCCGCTTGTCTAGAAGTTCGCACCCATTTGTTATTAATTGGTCTACTGATCGCACGACTCATTACAGGGAAAATTCGTTCTTCAGCCGCGTTGCCCGTATGTGGAACAGACTTCCCGCAGAGGTGTTTCCTGCCGCGTACCTTGCCTACCCTTACCTATCTTCCCTATAGCGGGCATCCCCTGAGCGTTGGTCTTAATTAAAAAAAAAAAACAGGACAGGACAGAACAGAACAGGCGAAAAGATTATAAAGGGTGGTTAAATTTTAAGGGCAGATGTTGAATGTAAACCACACCTAAAAGCCAAGTTTTTTTCTGCTTTTCCCTTAATATTTCTCAATTTCAGACTAACTCAATTTGAACCATTGAAAGATACACAAGCGCCACAAACGTCATCAATGGTGGCATCATCAATGGTCACAATCAGTGGATGATCAATTTTCATCTTCAGTGATTTGCATCTTCAGTGATGAGGCACATTTCCACCTTAGTGGATTCGTCAATAAGCAGAATTGCCGAATTCGGGCGATTGATAATCCAAGAGTGATTCTCGAAAACAAATTGCACCGACATTGAGTGACTTTTTGGTGCGGTTTATGGGTTGGCGGCATCATCGAGCCGTATTTTTTCCAAAATGAGGCCAGTCAGTTACTGTGAATGGTGTTCGCTATCGTGAGATGATAAAGAACTTTTTATAATTCAGCACATTAACGGCATAGAACCTCAATTATGCCTCAGCGTCATCGAAAATTGATTAATCGGTTGGAGGTGAGCCGCCGAGGTCGCGGCGGCCATTTGGCCGATATTTTGTTCCATACATAGTAATTAAACCATACCAATATTATCACAATAAAAAGAAATGGCAAAAATTTCCTAAATAATTTGTGTTTTATTCAAAAACAACATCGGCCTTTAAAATTTAACCACCCTTTAGAAGAAAACATCGTTCATAGAGTGTCAACAAACTCGGGGTTTTTAGACAAACGTTATTTTTGGTTTTTCTCAAAACCGAGTTTTAACAAAAACCGATTCGGGGGTTTTTGTTAAATAAAAAACCGGCTTTAGCCATTTCTCCGGTTTTATCCGTTTGCCTACGAATGAGAAATATTTCTCCAATCAGAAGTGAAGCAATTTTCTACATTTCTAGACTTAAGAATGCAATAAAACTTGCTGCGAATAAAGTTCTGTCTTTTTGTTTAAAAATAAATTAGTATAATAGTCTAGCATGGCCGACTTTATTTCATCCTTTACCTATAGATGTGCAGAAAGCCAATTGAAAACAGGTTTTTGAACACCTTGAATTTAACCAGATTTGAAAAATAACTTCTGTGTGCAGCCACGAGAATTAACGACACTTTGGCAATTTTAAAATACAGTCAAACCTTCATAAGTGGGAATCCTTTATAAATGTACTGGCAGTCCCTTCACACTTAAAACAAAAGAATAAAAATAACCTTTTTTAGCAGAAGTTTGAATCTCTTTAAGTGGGACTTGATTTTCCCGAATTTACCTTTTTAATTACTCGTTTACCTCTGTGAGTGAGATATACTTTTTCATTCTGAACCTCCGAAAGTACGATTTTTGTCTTTTTTGCTCTTTTCTAGCTTGTTTTTACTGAGTGGGTTTTTTCGGAGTGCAAAGTATGCTTGTCAGGCTTGGCAATATCTCGCCAAATATAGGAGATTTAGGACTTTTGCCGATTTATATTTTAGCGATTTGGCGATTATTCTGGTAGATTTAACCAAAACAAAAAAGTAGCTTTCTCTAAAACGCCAAAAGTCTCAATTTTTAGTCGGCATTTTCGATATTTTGGCTCATATCCGATTGAATGACTCCGTTCGTTGTACGAGTAATTTTGTACCTTTCATTATAGGATAGAGGGGCATAGATATGACAGTTGTATTACTGCATTTATACTTATAGTTAGTGATTTTTTTTTCTTTATGGTAATTTTGAGTAAAAGTGCGTGATATTGTTGATGCCATACGCATTGCAGTGTGGTTCGATTTAAAATGATCAGGTGGGTTTAAGAAAACTGTGTGTAATATGGGTGCCGCGTTTGCTCTCAATCGACCATTAACGTAATCGTGTGACAACTTCAAAGGTGGTTTGGAGTTGTTTAACCGCAACTCTAATGAGTTTTTGTGGCGTTTTTTATCTGTGGTTGAAACATGGACTCGTTACAACACTCTGGAGACCAAGCAGCAGTCCAAACAATGAGTTTCTCCGGGCAAACCCGCTCCGAAGAAGGCCTAGGTGACTTTGTCGGCTGGTGATGGGATGTACGCGGGATAATCTACATCGATTACCTTTAAAAGGGAAAAACAATGAACGGCTAATATTATGCCAACTTAAAGGACTGATCTAACGAGGATTTAAAAAAAACCCATATGGCCAAGAAAAAGGTATTTTTCATCAAAATAATGCACGTGTGCTGTATAAATGGCGAAATTGCATGAATTGGGTTTCGAATTGGTACCTCATCCGCCATATTCTTCGACTTTAGCCCCCATTTACTATTTCCTATTTCCAAACCTAACGAAATGGCTCAGTGGATGGAGATTCAGCTCCAACGATGAAATTATTGACCAAACAAATGTCTATTTTATGGACCTCGAAAAATTCTATTTTTTGGAAGGGATACAAAAATTGGAGGAACGTTTGGTTAAGTGTATTGAGCTATAAGGAGATTATGTTGAAAAATAATATTTTTTTTGAAAAAAACTGTGTTTTATTCGAAAAGTCACGGAATTATTGATATGCTCTCATATACCAATTTGCTATAATTTCAATAGCAATCGCCTTTGGCCCAAAAAACTTACTTGTACCAAATTTGATGAAGATCGGAACACAATTACTTTAGTTTGATAGCAAGCTTTAGAAAGATAGTAGAAAGACGAAGGGACAGCTAGAAATATATGTGACGCGCAAAATAGAAAGGGACCTAAGGTCAAAACGCAGTTTTGTTCAGGAGAGCCATTTTAAAGATTAGGTCCCTTTCTATTTGCGCTTAGAATCGTCGACTTCACTTTCATAAAACGCGCATATCTCTGCGAGGGAACACTTTTGGGGCATGGGATCGGTCTCATTCGATGCTCAGATGTTGCCCACACCAAAAAAAGAAAAAAAAATTGATTTTTTTTACCGTATGTCCCTTTCCCTATGCGCTATCAACTGTCGATTCTGAGCCGACCGGTAGAGTAAAAGGTTGGTCTAGATTTTTTTGTAGTTACGTATTCCGTACTAAAAATTATTAATTTTCGTTGCTAATATAGGGTGATCCATCTAGAGGTATTTTTTCAGAACAAAAAAAAAGTATAAAAATTCAATTCAAGTGTGAAATCTTTATTGTTAATTTGAAAGTAAATTTTAAGGCATATATTTTTTGAATATAATTTCCTTCAAATGTTGGCCGCAACTACGCCTCAGGGTTTCCATTCTGAGAGTCCAATTATAGATGACTAGTTCGAGTATTTCGACCGGTATGGCTTTAATGACACGCGTAATGTTGGCTTCCAAAACCTGAATCGTAGCTGGTTTGTCAGCACAGACTTTGGACTTTAAGTAACCCCAAAGAAAAATGTCTAAAGGTGTGATATCACTCGATCTAGGCGGCCAACTCACCTATCCAAAACGTGAAATTAGCTGCTTTTCGAAGTGACCTCTTAATAGATGCATTGTTTGAGGAGCTGTATGGCAAGTGGCACCGTCCTGTTGAAACCAAGTGTGGTCAAGATTACGGGCTTCAATTTCAGGTAGCATAAAGATAGGTATCATGGCGCGATAGCGAGCACCATTGAAGGTTGCGTTCCGGCCATCATCATTTTTGAAAAAATATGCGCCGATGATTCCACCAGCTTATAAACCGCACCAAACCGTGGTTTCCTCTGGGTATAATGGCACCTCTTGTACCTCTTCTTGTTGCTCATCAGCCCAAATGCGGCAATTTTGTTTATTGACTTTGCCGATGGGCCTCATCACTAAACAAAATTTTGGTCGAAAACTGCGGATCTTTCCGTTTCTCACCGAACGTTCATTTTCATAATACAGTTGCCAACATTTTAAGGTAATTATTTTCAAAAAAACAATTCCTTTCAAATTACCAATAAAGATTCACCACTTGATTTGAATTTTTATATATATTTTTGTTCTAATTAAAAATTAAAATTATTAAAAAACAATATTTTGGACCCCAGACAATTTGTACAGGGTGTCTGTTAAATATTGCTACATTAAGAAACTTAACTAACTTTTTTCAATGTATGGAACTCATTTTTCTTTTATTCCTGGTAAAGCTCATTTAATTTTACTAAATGTAGCTTAATTATTTTTTAAAATAATTGAATTTAACTGTCCCCTGCTCGTTAGTGCATGTGCGCCATCTTACCAAAAAGTTGTTCATTGCTGCTTGGAGAGTTGAGAAAGAAATATCGGCAATTCTATCTCAAATGGACTGCTTTATTTAATTCAAATTTGTTGGTTTTGCTTTGTGGTCTTCCTCTTTGCAATAACCCCACAAGAAAAAGTCAGGTGCATTAAGAACAGGCGACCTGGGGGCCAACGGAATGTGGAGTTTTTGGATTTCAGCTTATTGGGAAATTTTCGTCGCAATTCGGTCATAACAGGCCGGGCTTTGTGAGGAGTTGCACCATCTGGCTGAAACCGCACAGATTTGAAAGAAATTATTATTCTGCGTAAGTTGGGCCCGACAATGCAGCGTGATGAAACTGCGCACCACATTGTGACACGAAGTTTATGCAATTCCATCTCATGGAGTATCTGTGGCTTGAAAGAACAACAATTTCGTTTGTTTATGTTGCCGTTTAAATCGAAATAGGTCTCGTCAGACATGAAAAGACAGTTCAACAAGTTTCCGTCCTCTTCCACCATTTGAAGCATCTTCTGCTGCGTTCAGTTTGCTGGCCATTTGAATTCATATGAAAATAAGTCCAAATCTTTGTGCATAATTGACTACAATAACTGTCTGATTATACCCATTTGAGCAGATAAGCTTCTAGTCGCAACTCTTGGGTTGTTTTGTATGGCAGCAGCTACAGCAGCCATTGTTTCCTCCTTCCTAACTGAAGGGTTTCGATGGTAGGGTCTTCTGTTGACTGTCCCATGCTCGGCAAAATTGTTAACAAATCTCATTATGGTCCATCTTCTTGGAGGATTACCGCCAAACGTGCGCCTATACTCTCTTTGAACCGAAACTACGGACTCCGGTGCGTGATAGCGGCAAAGAATCCAAACTCATGTTTCAGTGTCCCAGTTATCCATTTTTGTTTAATCTGAAAATCATTTTGCAAAAAAACCAGATTCATTAAATAGAAAAAAGTTATTAAATTTTTTTTGTAGCGGCTTTCGTCAGCCCCCGTGTAAGGTCAAAAACATGAAATTAAATGAACCTGTGTGTGAGATATATCTACGAGGTCGACCGCAAAAGTAACTGGCCTAACATAAAAAGAAACGTTTTTTTGGAATTATTATTATTTATTTTTCAACATAATCTCCTTCCAACTCAGTACAATTCATCAAACGTTTTTCAAGTTTTTTAATTCCATCCGAAAAATAAGATTTTTCAAGACCTTCAAAATATGCCTCAGTTTCAGCAATAACCTCGCTATTGGAAGAACATTTTTTGCCAACGAGAAATTTTTTTAAGTTTGGAAACAAGAAATAATCAGAAGGAGCTAAATCTGGACTATATGGTGGATGTGGAGCAATTTCAAATCGTAATTCGGCCAGTTTTTGTTGAGTTAAAAATGCAGTGTGTGAAGGAGCATTATCTTGATGAAAAAGAACTTTTTTTTCTAAATGCGGTCGATTTATCTTGATTTCTTCACTCAACCGATCCAATAATGCACAATAATATTTATAGTTTTTCCTTTCTCAAGATAATCAATAATATTATACCCCTTGCATCCCAAAATACTGTGGCCATTACTTTTCCTGCTGACTTAACAGTTTTCGCCTTGTTTTGACTGTTCTTTGCATTCTGGGATGTAGTGATGGATCCATGTTTCAAGAACTCTATTGGATTACGCTGATAAATCGCTAAAAGCTCCTCGGATTTGGTCCAACGGACGATTTTTTGGGGGCAAAGTCAACAAACGCGGCACC
Organism: Hydrotaea diabolus; assembly: GCA_963513945.1. NCBI lineage: Eukaryota > Metazoa > Arthropoda > Insecta > Diptera > Muscidae > Hydrotaea > Hydrotaea diabolus. The sequence continues at coordinate 174,460,454 of OY740719.1, forward strand.
CATCTTGCGAATAGCTTTTTCATGTGGAGTTCATCATGTAAAATACTCCAAACTTGTTTTTCGTGTATTTTAACAATATCAGCAAGTTCTCTGAGCTTTATTCGTCTATCTTTAGTCGCTTCATTAAATATTTTTCTAATGTTTTCAATAGTAGTAGCAGTTTTCGGTCTTCCAGAGCGTTGTTCATCTTCCGTCCTTGAACGACCCATTTTAAATTGTTAAACCCAGGATTTCACGGTGGAGCATGATGGTGCATTATCACCATGAACAGAATCCAATTCATCTTTGATTAATTGTGGCGTATAAACTTTCATATAAAAGTGTTTAATTACCGCACGAAACTCTTTATTTTCCATTTTTCAAAAATTATAAAACTTGTTTACTTCAATCACCTGTAACAAAGAAAATAATCATTAAATATTTCGGAAATTTTGACAGATGGCTTATAAAAGATTGCTTTTAAAAAACAAAAAAAGTTGCTAGTAAAACAGAAAATGTGCCAGGCCAGTTAGTTTTGCGGTCGCCCTCGTATATCTAATCCAATTTCAGAGCCGTTCGTACTTGGCCCAAAAAACTTACTGGTACCAAATTTCATGAAGATCGGGCCACAATTGCGACTTTTAGTTTTGTAACGAGCTTTGGATAGTCAGCAGACGGACAAAGGGTTGGATATCGTTAAATCGCATCAACTGGCGATTCTGCGCCGATCGGTACACTAAAAGGTGGGACTAGATTTTTTTGCAGTTACGTATTCCGTACTAAAAACTATAAATTTTCTTTGCTTATACATACACATCTACCAAAAACCCGAAAACCGGAGAACCTGATAGCAAAAAACCGGGTAAACAGACATGAAGGGTTTTGGTTACTTTTGAAAAAACGACTGTAGGATTTTGGCTATTTTTGAAAAACCGACTGTCTGGTTTAGACATGAAAACCGTTATGTCGGTTGCGGGTTTGGGTAGTCTTATTTAAATTCGGGTAAGAACATTAAATAACTGGTAAACTTTCCACATCTTTAATGCCAGCGACTTGCCTAGTAAGAGATTTTTCTCTAGGCCATGGTAAAAATACTGCTCTATGAAATAGATTAGCCTTACGGAGCCGGTATTAAACATAATTATATATCGTGCACAGCTCAGTGATTCGAAAAAAGTTCCTTCCTTTGTTCCATAATGTGAATATTTCTTTAGAAAAAAAAAGTCCTTCGAAGTCAAATTTAGGATGAAATTTGATAAGTTTCTTTTTGAGAACGCTAGTTATTAAATAAGATACGTTTGAAAATGGAAGAGGAAACTCCACCAATTTTCTTTTTGTTTTGTTCTTGAAATCATAACAAAATTGGATTTTAAAGAAAATTGTGTTGCTGTCACTTGCTTGTAAAGCGTCAACAATTCTGAAATGAAAAGTAATGCCGCAAGTTGTGGTTGTAGTATCTGCTGCGGAGATTTGCTACCGAAATCACATCGCTCGCATCTTAGATACTTATCTAATAATTGCTTTAACAATGTAACGCATCAATTGAAATGGCTGACAATCTGTCAAAAATAAAAGTTTACGTTGAAAACGGCAGCTGACAATGCGAGTGAGAATGACACCAGATGAAGAAGACAATGATGGGCGATGTTACACATACTGTATTGGCGGCTCGAGATGGTAGCTGGCTGCTGATGGTCGAGGGAAAAACGCTGCGTTAGCAATTGTCAAAGTGTCACATCTCCGTTGATCAGAGGCGACAACATAACAACAGCCAACACCACTGCCACCACTTCCACAAAAAACAGTAGCCGCAAAAAGTAGGAAAAAAGGCAGATAACCCTGACAGTCTCCCCATTATCAAACGAATCTACCACGAGAAGGAAGGCAACAGAACAAAAACGAGAATCAGTCAACGAACTCCAGTAAATCAAACGAAGTCCGACAAAATCACGACCGTTGGCAAGGAAGTTTAAGCCTTTAAAGGGAATCTTTGCCACATCTTAAAGTCAGTGGATTTCCCCCACTGCCACAGTGAGTGGAGTGTATAAAAAAGCTAAGATTTCCCATCTTTATTACCTGCGTGATCATTGAAGGAAATACGCATTTCTTTCTGTGTGTTGGCTCAATAAGATTTCTTGGCCTTTGAATATTTTCCCTGGTCGTTGGTCTGCATACATGAGTTGCATATTAAATAGGCACGTATGTGTGTATCTAGACACCAACACAAATCGGCTTTCTAGGTGTAGAAGCACTACTAAAATAGGTCGGTTATAGACGCTGCGAGCTACAGCAGAAATAATTTATAAATTATCCCGGCAAAAGGAAACTATAAACGTTTTTGTTGCTACGGCTTTCTTCGGCCAATCGTCTGGTCTGGTTCGTTTAGCCCGCCATTCGCATTCATACGTTCATACCCACCATCCAACATCCTGTCGGTCCTAAGTATGCCTGTATGTGTAAGCGCTCGTGTGTATGTGGCATTACACACTTGATTACATGGCACATATTTCCGGTTTCCGTTATGCGTCAAAATAATACCAACACCATATCAGAAGTTCCTCCACGAGTACAGAGACTGCTGGAACGTTTTCTTTTCTTATTTTCACTTCTTCTTTGCTTTTACTTACTTTCTTAAGAAGTCGTGCGTGTGTTTGTTTTTTCATATGTATTTGCCCGTCTGTATTGGAAAATCATATTTCGATTTTGATAGTCCTCCATTTTTCCTAAGACGTCTACTCGGTGTTGGCGAAACAAAAATTCCCTTCGTCGAAAGGGAACGTTTGAGGAGAATGCCAGTTTGCGTTACAAAAGGTGCGATGGTAGCCGAATAGAAACGTTCACTCCTGCAAACGGCGGTAGCAGTACATCTGTGGAATTAAGTGCCGTAACAATTTCGGTTAAAAAAAACAAAAACAGGAAATATTGCTACAGTGGTTTGAAAGTTCGATACAGTAAAAATACTCAAAGACAGTATGACTTAAAAAATGTAGACATTCCAGTATTTACTTAGGGGTTTCTAAACCTATTTTTTTTAGAAATGTCTTTAAGGATGTAGTATCTAGCATTCTTTCTCATCTTCTTTAAACGAAGGACTAAAAGAACATTCTAAAATTGGATATATTGATTTTTCGTTCACAGTTACCCTACTGAAATTAAAAAAAACTGCCATTAAAGATCTTTCTCTCATACTTTCTCAATTTCTTTAAAGGAAAGACCGAAAGGATACTCTAAAATTGGATGCATTGATTTTTCGTCTTCGGTGACTCTACTAAATTAAAAAAACTGCCGTTAGAGAATTCTTCTCACATACTTTCTTAATTTCTTTAAAGGAAGGACCAAAAGGATACTCAAAAATTGGATATATTGATTTTTCGTCTTCGGTTACCCTACTGAAATTAAAAAAAAAAACTCACATTAAAGATCCTTCTTCCATACTTTCTCAATTTCTTTAAAGAGAGCACGAAAAGGACACACTGAAATTGAATATACGAGGGTTTCTTTCTCAATTTCTTTAAAGAGAGCACCAAAAGGACACACTGAAATTGAATATACGAGGGTTGCTACATATATTTCTAGCCTAGACAACACTAAGTGTTACCTGACGCCATCTGACATTTCCATTGGAATGTTTGACAATTTTAAGCATAAACGTACTCAGAACGTTTTGACGTATGACCATCATTTGTGTTGTTTACAGTGACTTGAAAAACTCAATTTGACAAAAAGATTGGAATTAACTCGTGAACATTTTCGTGCGATCATTTTTCACAACTTTCGGCGTGGATGGATTATCACGACAAAAGTGCATCGATGAACTTAAATCTTTGTATGGCTATGAAGCACCATCCTATAGCACCGTGAAAAACTGGTAAAAGGAATTCAATCGTGACCGACGCTCGCTCAAAGACGTACGTCGTCCAAAAACGGCCGTTTTGCCAGAGAATATTGATGCCGTTCGTGCATGTCATGTGACATACCGTATACATTCGATATTGCATGAACACCTGGCCGTAAAAATGGTTTGTTCTAGCTGGATACCGCACAATTTGACAATCGCTCAAAAAAGGCTCCTGTCGATTGGCGAAAGGAAATTTTGAAAAAATACGATCGCGGTGGTTCAATAGACGTTTATAAGATCGTCACAGGTGACGAATCATGGATCTATGTGTATGAGCCCGAAACAAAACAGCAATCGACCGTGTGGGTCTTCGAAGACGAGCCAAATCCAACGAAAGTTGTTCGTGGAAGAAGCACTTTGAAGCAAATGGTCGCCTGTTTCTTCGGCAAAACTAGTCATGTGACGACTGTTTCGCTGAGTGGTACACCACAATTTGTTTGCCTGAAGTCTTCGGAGAAATTCGAAAAACAAACAAGAGAAGACGAATCATTGTGCACCATGACAATGCGAGCTCTCACACAGCGCCTTTTTGTCCGGCCAAAACGTTGAATAAATGGATCATCCGCCATACAGCCCTGACTTGGCACTCAATGACTTCTTTTTATTCCCGCACATCAAAAAAAAATACGTGGTCGACGATTTTCGTTGCCAGAAGATGCTGTTGAAGCGTTCAAAAACCATGTTGTGGAGGTGTCTCAATCGGAGTGGAAAAAGGGCCTCGACAATTGGTTTGAGCGCAGGCAAAAGTGTATAAATCATGCTGGAGAATACTTTGAAAAACAATAAAACCATTTTTGATAATATTCGCATTTTAATTATTAGGCCCGAAATATATATAGCAGTCCTTGTATGTATATATACTCTTGCAAAATGGAAAAAAGGGACAAGCCAATCTTGGGGTAGGATGTTAAAACTGTCTACGAAAAAAATCTCCATGCGATTTCACTTAAAACAACTCATGTTTTTAATTATTCTTTTGACCAAATGCTGATATTTATATTTTTTTAATTTTTTTTTAATTAGAAAACAGAATCAACTAAAAATCGAATAACCTGACAGCAAAAAAGCCGGGTAAATCGACATGTCGGGTTACGGTTATTTTTGAAAAAACGACTTTGGGTTTTGGACATAAAAACCGGTATGTTGGTTTCGGTTTTGGACACTCTACTTAGTAGGGATATAAATACTGTTACACACGTTTTATGCTGTAAAATAAAAAGTACTGAATGTTTTTGGACCAAATATTTTTTAATATATTTATTAATGTATATTGTATCCAAAAAGAATCTACTTATTCGATATGTCCGCCTTTTGCCTTTACACACGCCTTAAGTCGCACTGGCCAATCGTCAATAGCTGCACGAACCTCGTCCATTGGAAAATTGGCCACAGCTCGAACCAAAGCAGTCTAGAGATCCAATGTTGGGGTATCTTTTGTGACAAACCTTGTCCTCTAAAACCGTCCCCAATTTGTAATCCAGTGGGATCAAATCTGGACTGCCTGAGGACCATTCTTCGGAGAAAATGAACGCTGACAAATTGTTTCGAAGCCAGGCCTGGGACGTTTTAGCCTTATGGGCTGGTGCAGAATCCTGCTGGAAAGTCAATGGCTAGTTTTGGAATTGTTAAGAGGCTTCACAACAGCTTCCAAAACGGTTTCTTGGTAAACTTTGGCCGATGTTTTGACCCCTTGTTCGCAGAAATGCAGGTTCAGTTCTACTATTGAAATGGGTGTGTTCATTGTTGTTACAGTATTTATGTTCCTACTAAGTAATTAAAATCAAGGTAAGAACATCAAATAACTGGTGGGTTCTCCACATCTGAAATGCCAGCGACTTCTCAAGTAAGTTTTTGTTTAATTTATTTCATACGGCATTGCATGGCAAAATGAAAACTTTCTGAGTCCATATAAAATAACTCAGACCTGCCAGAACCCTGCCCTTTACTGCAAATCCCGTACTCACCCACGTCGTTTATTTTAAGAAATCATTCGCGCATCAAAAAGGGTTCTTCTTCTTAGATCACTGGCTATCGGTTGAAAATAGGTCCTTAACATATCGCGCCCTAACCGCGAAAAGTCGGCAGGGGCGGGTGTGAGTGGCGTGGGAGAACGTTCGTCTAAAAAAAAGACGTAAGTACCAAAAAGAAAGTTTTACAGGAGAGGGTTATTTTTGGTTTTTTTTTGCATAATTCATCTGGATGATTCCCATACAATTGACTTTGCTTTGGCTTTGCAAATATTAATATTTAGTTTTTAATATTAAATTTTAAGAGCGTTGTACAATTTTCTATTGAATTTCAATAAAAAGCCAGGGGCGCTTACGCCTTTTTGCGGTAAGGGCTTGATATTGTCACCATTCTCCTCGATCTCGGGCGGTTGATGTTACACAGTTGAAATTGCTTCCCGATCGTATAAATATTTTCCTCAATGGTTCGCCATGTTTGGCTTGGTTTAACCTGCTGCATGCGTTCTTGTGGGTTCCACTTTAAACCTTGCTGCATATCTCTGTTTGAGGTTTCGTCAGTGGTGGGAAATACATTGGCCGGAAGCCCATTCCGCATACGAACAGTACGGGCGAAAAACGAATTTGATCTGTAGTGTATAGGGCGGTCAACCGACAGATCAATAACAAACGGGTGTGAATTCCTAAAAAGTCTTGTTACCCTGCGGAACATCCTAACGTCAGGATTAAGACCACGAATGACTGAGGAGCACACACCATGAAAGTAACGATAGAACAGCGTCACACAAGCCGCATTCCGACGATGTTCTAGGTAGACAATATAGTTGGATACCCTACTGGCGCCCATCAACACTATCGCTGTCCTATAAACTCGATCAAGTAGCTTCAATGATGATTTTGGAGCACCTGCCTATATATGGGAGTTGTATTCTATTTTTGGCCTGGTGTAGGATGTAAAGATCTCGATGATGATTTTGAAGCACATGCCCATATATGGGAGTTGTATTCCATATTTTGGCTGATTTAGGATGTAAAGATCTTGAAAAGATCAAAGAGAGTGAAATATTTCTGGAACCGCTTTAGGAAACCTGTACACTTCTTTCGAATATATGGGCTCGCCCGACGAGCGTCACATTGTTTTTTTATCCCAGAACATCAAAGGCATCCGATTGTTTGTTATCGATACCAACGATAGCTAAGGACGGCACTGTTGGGTCGATGAATCGCTTGCCAGCCACACGCAGAGAAAAAACATGGTTACTACATGGTCACGGCAATAATAATTTGTTCTCCGCAATAAAAGTATGTTCGTTGCAACCATAGCGTTGTTAACTGAATTTAGTTTTGACAATAGTATAATTCCTGCAACATTAATATTGTTGAACTGTAACAATAGTATTATTGCCAAATTTAAAAATGAAAATATGGTTATAGCAACAATATAAATATGGTTGGTGCGACAAAAGTATTGTGTTTTGCGTTTTATGTTAACAATAATATGATTACGGCAATCATACTGCATGATTGTAATTTTCCTTCATTTAAATATGCTTAAAAATGTTATTGGTACGGATCTAATTCAATAATAGTACTTTTTTATTGAAACTAAAATTTTTTAAACAAGCTGCTTTGGCTTTGTTTATGTGAAATATTTTTAATAAAAACGCTTTCGTTTATTTAAACATATTTTTTCTACTTTGAAATAAATCACTCCTATTATTTTGAATTGAATGTATTTTTGAATAATTTCCATAATTCAAATCTATTGTTGACAACTTATGTAAACCAATTCTAATAAATAGTATTAGGGATCATAGTATAATTTGTGTGATCATACTATGGTTGTAGGGATCAAACCATGGTTGCGTGTGAATACTCGGGCTGTGAGGATCATACTATGGTTGTATGTGAAACATACTATGGTTGTGAGGATCATACTATGGTTGTGGAGATTATAGTATGGTTGAGTGTGAATCATATTATGGTTGTGGGAATCATAGTATGGTTATGTGTGAATCATACTATTGTTATGAGGATCATAGTATGGTTGTATTTGAATCATACTATTGTTGTGAGGATCGTACCATTGTTGTACCACAACCCTATACCCAACAATAGTATTATCCTCTTCGAATATTGTCACCACAACCATACTTTTTTCTGCATGCAACAAGCAGCACTGAGTCTCACGCGAGTTAAAATCTAATCTATTTACTCGATCACAATCGGAAATGGTCTGTAAATCCCGGCCAAGTGTCTCGTTTATAATTCGCCTGTTGTGTTCAATGTTTTGAAGACGAGGCCTGCGGTCAAATGAATATCAGTAAGCCAGCCAAGAGATCGTCAAAAAATATTAAAAATAAGGAGCGAGAGAGGGCAGAGCCTTGTTGTATACCTGCGGTCAGCCTATTTTTGTTGGGTCCCAATCGGAAATGGTGAGTAAATCCAGGCCAAGTGTATCCTTCATAATTCGCCTTTTTTAACAGGCGAATTATGAGTCTTCAATGTCTTGAGTCTTCAATGCCGAGTCTTCAATGTCTTGAAGACTCGGCCCACGGTGGAATGAATATAAATGACAGAGGTTAATGTCATTCGCGAAGGAGTAAATTGGAGTCGTAGTCCGAATCAAGACATCGTTAACGAAAATAAGAAATAAATAGGGCGAAAGGACAGAGCCTTGTGGTATACCTGCGATCAGCCTGTTTTAGTTGGATGGGATCCCATGTACAACAAACTCGTATAGTGCGATCTTTGAGTAAGTTTGATATAAAAATTGGTATTACTGACACCAAACGCGATCAGCTTTAATTGAGTTTGTACCAAAGGAAAACATTGGTTGCACAACGATTCCAAGAGTCGTTGGAAAATGCGGCATTTCTCTGTCTGTAATGGGAACTGATACTGTTTTTCCTTTAAAAACTCGCGTCTGTTTATTTCTAAATCCTGATCTTGTATCAAAAACCACGGTACCTTGAGCTTCAAAGGATTTTCTATGGTATGCCGGAAACCCCTTAACTAAAAACCACATGTCCTTCAGATATTACCGTATCAAGTAAAAAAAATTCAAAAAAAACACGAAGAAAAATAAAATAGAAACAGTGTGTGTTGTGTATGTCAATAATGCCATTGTGAAACATGTACACCATATTTCTCCCAAACCCAAGAAGACAACAAATGAGAATTAGAAGAAGTGGGGGACAAAACAGAAAAGAAGGAAATACAAAATACTTTTATGAAAAATCGCTTTAATTCGTGTTGCGGTTAGATTGCGTTTTCCTCGAACAAAAAGCCACCCAACCAAAAAAAAAAACAGTAACATTGAAACCCATTCGGACTGGCTGGCAGGCAGTCAGGCTAACACATCCTATCCCATGCCGCCATCATCAGGACAGGGCAACAACTTAAAGCGGAACACCAACAACCAGAGCAGAGCCGACGCACACAAATGAAACAACACCTGCTTTTTATTGATTTGACTTCAAAAGCCCAACTGGAGAAACACTGACGGGGGGAACTACACGTACTAAGGAACACCATCAACCTACCATGCGCTGCCCTCGTACTCCCGCACAAACGGAACGAACTATGCCTAATACACTTAAATTGCACCCACTCCTCCTGCGACCGCTCCTGAAGCTTTCATAACATTGAGGTAAAAATTTGCCTGAAATAAGATCCTGCAATTAACCGCATATGTGTGCTGAGGTTATTTTCTGAGGTTTTCACGCGTTTTGCTCAACAACACCGAACCCGACACCTTCACCATTACCCCAAAAACCGACAATTCCACCATCAAGAACAACAAAAGTACTACGCTGAAAAGTGGAAAATGTACTTTGCCTGTGTGTTTCTCTGTGTTCCAAAGAACACGGAATTCGTTTGAAGTGTTTTTACGTGTTCCACTGAAGGTTTGTGCCCCGTTCAAGTGAAGTCATCGTCGTCTTGAACATCCGTGGTGTTGGTGTCTAATACAGAAAACTGGCACTCGTCGCACTCTCGTTCAAAAAAAGGCAAACCTAGTGCCGAGAATGCCGTTTTCAGGCAAAAGCATGTTTTATGTTTTTCAGATCTTTTTTGCCTGCCTTAATTCGTCCTTTTTCGTGTTCTCCACAGTATTTGCGTTATAATTTGCTTGCAATTTAAACGTCCCCCATTCTACAAAATATATGTATTGGGTTACCAAGTACAAGAGGCCACTCTGTGAACATTTGAAAATCCAAAAAAAGTACTTTCACGAAATATTTTTTTACCGACTCTGTGGTTGGCGGTTTCGTAGGTTTTTTTTGGAGTAATTGTACTTTTAAGTCATGTATTATCTATAAGACTCCTCAGGAGTCTGTCCTATTAAGACATAATCCGGGAACTAGATTCGTAACTGTGAGCTGTGCACAATTTAATTCTAATACTCACTGGCCGGAACCTATTGTTCAATGCAGGCTCCGAACGGCTAATGCAAAGAAGCTTTTACACGGCTAAGAGATGATTCTTTTAATCGTAAATTCGCTGCTATTTACGAGGTGGAAGCCAGCCGCTGAAATATTGTTAGTTGTTCTTACCCGGACTTGAACCTGAGTTTATTGGCCTAAAGCCGAGCACACTAACCATCACAACACGGCGACGAAATAGTAATGCATGTTAAATACGCTCTGTTGCTACGAGGGCGGCTCGGAAACTTCTTAGCCTAGCACAAAAAGCGCGGTATAAACAGAAAAAGTGTTTTGGAAACTTCCATCTCTGCTATGAACACATGTTAAATTTTGTTTCGATCTGGCAACTCCTTCATATAGAAACAGGTGTTCACAAAAGACGCATCCGCGATTTTTTTTACAATGGAAAAATTAGAAATGCGTGGTGTCATTAAATATTTACACAAAAAAGGTTTATCAGGACAAGAAATTTATAATGATATGGTGAATGTGTTAGGTGAAAGTGCTCCTTCATATGCAACAGTAAAAAATTGGGTTGCTGAATTTAAACGTGGTCGTACAAGCATTGAAGATGAACCACGTAGTGGACGTCCAAAAACAGCAACAACAACAGAAATTGTAGCCAAAGTGCATGATATGGTATTAAATGATCGACGAATAAAAGTGCGTGAAATAGCTAATGTCATGAGCATCTCAAATGATCGAGTCCATTTAATTTTGCATGAAGAACTACAGATGAAAACGCTTTCTGCAAGATGGGTGCCGCACTTGTTAACAGTTGACCAAAAACGCATAAGAATGAACATTTCTCAAGCTTGTTTGGATCGTTTTCAGCGAAATAAAATGGATTTTAAGCGTCGTTTCATAACTGGTGATGAGACATGGATCCACCACTATACTCCAGAGACAAAAGAACAATCCAAACAATGGACTGAAGCTGGAGGAAGTGCCCCAAAGAAGGCAAAAACAATTCAATCGGCTGGTAAGGTTATGGCAAATATTTTTGGGACTTCAAAGGTATTTTATTGATTGACTATCTGCAAAAGGGTAAAACAATAAATTCAGAGTACTATTGCAACCTTTTAGATCAATTAAATGTACAAATTCGAGAAAAACGTCCTGGCTTACAACACAAAAAATAAGTTTTTATCAAGACTACGCTCCAGCGCACAAGAGTCTTTTAACAATGGCTAAAATCAACGAATTAAAGTACGAGTTGCTTGACCATCCACCTTATTCTCCCGATTTAGCTCCCAGTGACTTTTACCTGTTCCCAAATCTAAAAAAAATCCTTGCTGGCAAGCGTTTAACCTCAAATGAAGATGCAATTACAGTTGTAAACCACTATTTTGAAGACCTTGAGGAAAACTATTTTAATCAAGGGATAGAATTGCTAGATAAGCGTTGGACTAAGTGTATTGAAGTTTCAGGAGATTATATTGAAAAATAAAAATATTTTTGAAAAATAACTATTCTCTTTCATTGATAGGCTAAGAACTTTCCGAACCGCCCTCGTATGTTAGAAATTTGTGAGTGGTTTTAAAAAAATGCATAAGGATCTTAGATCCTCCTAGCAAAATATCCCGCATAGCTTCAAAGAGAAAAAAGATAATGAAAATTACCTCAAAATCAAAAGCGATTTAGGCCAAAGGAAACAAGAGCTACAAGATAAGTTTCGAATTGGCTAGGAAGGAGAGAAAAAAGAAGGAAAAAATAGATCTGGGCAATACAATGACACTCAGACTAAACTACCAGTTAAAATGGTCGAAACAACTATGATCGCAGCGGAAAAATATGCAAGGCCTTTTCATAAAGAACCTTCTATACTTCTTCTATACTACATTTTACATTACAACTTACGCGCGACCGCAAAACTAACTGGCCTGGCACATTTTCTGTTTTACTAGCAACTTTTTTTTGTTTTTTAAAAGCAATCTTTTATAAGCCATCTGTCAAAGTTTCCGAAATATTTAATGATTATTTTCTTTGTTACAGGTGATTGAAGTAAACAAGTTTTATAATTTTTGAAAAATGGAAAATAATGAGTTTCGTGCGGTAACTAAACACTTTTATATGAAAGGTTATACGCCACAATTAATCAAATATGAATTGGATTCTGTCCATGGTGATAATGCACCATCATACTCCACCGTGAAATCCTGGGTTGAACAATTGAAAATAGGTCGTTCAAGTAAGGAAGATGAACAACGCTCTGGAAGACCGAAAACTGCTACAGTATTGAAAACATTAGAAAAATATTTAATGAAGTGACTAAAGATAGACGAATAAAGCTCAGAGAACTTGCTGATATTGTTAAAATACACGAAAAACAAGTTTGGAGTATTTTACATGATGAACTCCACATGAAAAAGCCATCCGCAAGATGGGTGCCGCGTTTGCTGACTTTGCCCCAAAAAATCGTCCGTTGGACCAATTCCGAGGAGCTTTTAGCGATTTATCAGCGTAATCCAATAGAGTTCTTGCGCCGATTCATAACTGTTGATGAAACATGGATGCATCACTACATCCCAGAATGCAAAGAACAGTCAAAACAATGGATTGAAGCTGGTAAAAGTGGTCCCAAGAAGGCGAAAACTGTTAAGTCAGCAGGAAAAGAAATGGCTACAGTATTTTGGGATGCCAGGGGTATAATATTTATTGATTATCTTGAGAAAGGAAAAACTATAAATAGTGAATATTATTGTGCATTATTGGATCGGTTGAGTGAAGAAATCAAGATAAAACGACCGCATTTAGAAAAAAAAATATTTTTCATCAAGATAATGCTCCTTCACACACTGCATTTTTAACTCAACAAAAACTGGCCGAATTACGATTTGAAATTGCTCCGCATCCACCATATAGTCCAAATTTAGCTCCTTCTGATTATTTCTTGTTTCCAAACTTAAAAAAAATTCTCGGTGGCAAAAAATGTTCGTCCAATAGCGAGGTTATTGCTGAAACTGAGGCATATTTTGAAGGTCTTGAAAAATCTTATTTTTCGTATGGAATTAAAAAACTTGAAAAACGTTTGATGAAGTGTATTGAGTTGGAAGGAGATTATGTTGAAAAATAAATAATAATAATTCCAAAAAACAGTTCTTTTTATGTTAGGCCAGTTACTTTTGCGGTCGCTCTCATATATAGGATTTGGCCTGCACGAACTTTTCGACGGTTCTAGTAGATTCAACGTAATCAATGAAGCTTCAAAGTTTCCAAACTCCTCGCTTTCCAGAAGCAAAAATTACCTGCATAATGTGTAGGTAAGTACAACTACGAAACTGGCTCAGTCATGGGCTACAAAGAGTTTTTTTGGGCTGTAACTGCAACCAATGACCTTAAATCAATCACCCAACTGATGGTTCCAGCTGATCCCGAACTTGGGGGTGGGCAGTAGTGTACATGTTGGTGTCTCTACCGTGGCATCCTTTTGCAAAAATTTGTTTTGCGAACCAAAACCGTTTGTTTTGAAAAATGTCCTTTGAGCGTTTTTGTTACGTTCAGTTGATTGTTTTCAGAGTTCGCTTTTGGATGGCTTGAAAGCCAAAAATTTAAAAAAAGAAGCGAGCATTAAAATATTGTGATGGTGTTGTTCGATTCTTGTTGCCGTTGTTGTTGGATTGTTGCATGATGCTCTAGTTTCGATGGCGTTGCCGCTATTGTCGTCGGTTGTGGCGTTCGTGCCTCTGCCATTATAGTGGATTTAAGCCGTCACTGTGGATCCTTTATGTTGTACATTTTTGGCAATTAAGCACATGCGGTGCTTTTTGTGCTGCACGTATTGCATGGCATACAAAGTGTCATTAGGCGTGTTCCAACACAGCTCGTTGTTTTCTCGTTGTTGTTGTTGTGCTCTTTTTCCAAAGAGCTCAAGCGTTTTTAGACATACCCCCATACCAACGAACGTTGGCTTTTTTGCGCTGCTGCTCACTTGAGCGATTATCGTGTTTTGTCGAGTGTTTGTGTTTTGGTTCTTGGCTTTTTTTCGTTTTGCCTTGTTTTAAGATTTTTTTTATACTTTAAATTATAAGCCCCATCATTATCCGCCGTCGTACAATCTCTGTGTATGTTTTGTTTTCCTCCTTTTTGCAAGACTTTGTCATGAAATTAAGAACTCATGTGCTAAATTCCCCCCCCCCCCCCCCTTAGCGTTGCAAAGGCTGGGGAAATTTACAAAAAACAAAGTGTGGAAAATGCTTGTAATTACGCGTCAAGTCAAAATGTTATTATGTCATAAAGTAAAATTATGGCTTTTGCCCACAGAGTGTAGAAAGGAAACGGAAAAGGAAGGGTTCATTACACAAATTTAACAAAATTTTAATATTTTGATTTATTCACCTTGGATTTGAAAAATGATTGGAAAAAATCAGTGAAAAATGTCAACAGATTCGCAATAACTCCACCCACACTAGGCTGAAAGCCACAAGGACAATTTTTGTTACTCCTTGATTTTGCATGAATCAAGCCTTTTCCACAAGTGCAAGTGTTACTAATTTGGTGACGCACCTCCTGCCGCCAACACCCTCGCCCACAGCGCTGGTCGTGCGGTTTTATTTGAAACCACAACATCTCTCTACGAAGTACCGGAGTCGGGCTATATTGCGTTGGCGAAATATGAAACATGACATGTGCATTCTATTCATTAACCCATACCTCGCCGTGTGCCAGTCAGGCAGAATCAACCTCCTCCTCGTTGTTGTATCCTTAGCAAATTGAGTTGTTCTTGTTACAGCCGTTGCACAGTGGTTGGAAATAAAATTTTCGGGATTTTGGCGGTGGAAAAAGCTAATGAATTTAAGATCATTGGACAAATTTCTTACTTATAAAAAGTGTTTAATTTTTTTTTTAAGCATAGGAGTATTTACAATGCTAGCTTATATGATTTATCTCGAAAGCGTTAAGTGTCACACCACATTTATATAACGAGCGGTCCAGCTAAAACGCACTATTTTAATTGTAAATAAAACAATACGTTTCCGAGAATTATCTTATGGGTCGATAATGGATAGCAACCAAAGTTTAGTGGCGTTTCCAGTTGCTAAATTTGCATTACGGATGGCAACTACGACCGACAGTTGTCAATTTCAGTTGCTAAAAAGGGGATTTTTCGGCAACCATTTATTTCTGGTTGCCGTGTAATTTTTCAAATTGGTGTGTGATTTTTAAAAGAAATAAAAAGTGAAATTAAGACGTAATTTACATTTATTTTTAATTATTCATATATTCAATATTACATATTTTTTGCTGGTGTTTGTAGGCTTCGTGATGGTTAAAATTACCACAAAGCAACAATGTAGCAAAGAGTGGAGGTATTGCTGTCGACCGGTAGCTTTTTTTAAAGCAATTTTTGAATTCTTCCACTAAATAGACAACGGCATCTTTTGGAAGTCGGAAATACGCCTTAAAGCTAAGACGAACAATTGATTATTGAAAAATTTTCAAGATAGAAACATCTACACACAGTACAGATGGCAATTCCAAGGGATTAGAGCTATCTCTTAAATTCCTCCTAAAAGATGCCACGTCCTGTGCATCTTCTTCTTCATCAAAACAAAAGTTCCACTGAGCTAATCATTAAAAATAAAATTTTTATTGTTGAAATTTACTTTTTTGAGTTGAATTGTTTGTTTTGTTTACAAAATTTCAAGTTGCGGAAGTGTCAAAACACTATTATCGACGGCAACTGACAAAAGTTGCCATACATAATAAATACTTATTTTTATTTCAGTTGCGTTGCCAGTTGGCAACTGGAGTTTGGTTGTCATCCATAATCGACCCATTAATATTTTTTGTTATGATAAAAGGATCTATGACAATTATGTGAGAAACAAAATATCGGCCTAATACTCAAGTTAACAACGCCACAACAATTAACATCTCCACGACGTGAGTTATCATTGCCAATGAATTTCTCGCGAAAACAAGTCATTGTTTCATTGGCAGTGTGGCAAGTGGCAGCATCCTGTTGGTTCTACTCCATACTCGCAAACTCAATTTCTGGGCACGAGATTGAAGCTATCCTAACTTCAGGCCGGAATGAATAATTTGCTGATCAAGTATCGCATATACGCGGATGAGCTTGAAGGTCATTTACGGTCATCTTCAAACACAATTAATTATATAAAATTATATTTATATTTCTATACAATAAAAAAATAAATTAAATACATTAATTAAAAGAAGTAATTTGAGTTTCCTATTATAGCACAATTAGGACATCAGTTTTTCGGGCATCATTTTCATAAATCTAAATACTATCCTCCCAAATAAAATAAGGATAGGCTGTTCCATCTAGATGTATTTTTTCAGAACAAAAAAAATATAAAAAATCAAATTCAAAGTGTGGAAAATGTATTGGTAATTTGAAAGCACGTTTTATGGCATTTATTTTTTGAATATAATTTCCTTCAACTACTGGCCGCAAATACGCCTCAGGGTTTCCATTCTGAGGTTCCAATTTGGGATGACTCGTTCGAGCATTTCGACTTTGGACTTTACTTAACCTCAAAGAAAATGTCTAACGCTTAATCTAGGCGGCCGGCCAACTCACCTGTCCAAAACGAGAAATAAGCTGCTTTTCGAAGTGACCTCTCAACAGATCCATTGTTTGAGCAGCTATATGGCAAGTGGCTCTGTTCTGTTGAAACCAAGTGCCATTAAGATTACGGGCTTCAATTTTAGGTAGCATAAAGATCGATATCATGGCGCGATAGCGAGCACCATTTACGGTTACGTTCCGGCCCTCTTCATTTTTGAAAAAATATGCACCGATGATTCCACCAGCTTATAAACCGCACCAATACCTGGTTTTCTCTGGGTATAATGGCACCTCTTAAACCTCTTCTTGTTAATCTGCAGGCCAAATGCGGCAATTTTGTTTAAAGGTAATTATTTTCAAAAAATAAATGCCATAAATGTCCTTTCAATTTACCAATAACGATTACACAGTTGATTTGAATTTTAATATTTTTTTTTTGTTCTGAAAAAATACCTCTAGATGGATCACCCTATAAAACGTCTAGGAAAATTAAGAGCCTTTGCAATGGCACAATTACTTTACTTCTGATTCGAAAATTATTTTCCACTTTACCAAAGGGCTAAAAGTCTAATGTTAGTAAATACTGGTATTTTACTTTAAGAAAAAACCGAACAATCGGTTTTGTCACACCACAGTTTTGCAAAAAAAAACCGGTTTTCTGAAAACCCCGAATTTTGGCCACTCTATGTCACATAACAACTTAAATATCCTGTGTATTACGTTTAAACTAGGCCAAACACTGTTCAGAATCAATCAGACGGTGTTGTTTTTGGTCAACAGTGAGTAAACGCGGCACCCACTTTGAACAGAGCTTTCTCATGGACAAATGGTCTTGCAATATAAAGCCAACATATTCTATTGATATCTTAAAGATGTTAGCTGACTAGTGGAGCTGTAATTTTTGATCAAAGAGATTTGGTGGTTTTTTTTTCATGTTTTCTAGTGTGCCGCCTTATTTGGAGTTCCACTGTAGGATGTATTTCCCACCTTATAGAAGCAATGTAAAATGAAAACTCGAAGTTTTTTTTGATTCAATATTTTAAAAATTACAGAAGTGGCGTCACTCAACACACTAATAAACAATTGAAAGCAATTTTAAAAGCTGGCTTTTAAAGGTTTTTACTAACTCAACACGCTATCTGTGTGTTAGGTTCGGGACTTTCCCGGCCATGAGAAAAGTCGTGCTTTCAACAAACACTAACACTGACCCTGAAAAAACCGATCATCCTAATATGTGGACAAGTACCGAAGAATCGGATTTCATGATTTGTACATAGGCTTGTTATATGAGAAATGATGTTCTTTTTAACAACTTTGACAGCGCTTCTTTGGATTTTATTTTTTCACACATTTTCCATACTTCAGAGAAAAAAGATAAATTATCTGCGCTAGCAGGAGACGGACTACGACCATGGAATGATTTTTGGCCAGCTAAATCGCATAAGGTTGATATGGCAACACCACGCAAAACATAACTTAGACGCAATTATCGGACAAAACATAAGTACTATAAGTAAATTTTTATGTTATAAAAAAGTTTTTTTTTAAAAAATTATGTAGCATCTTTTACCAAAAAAATATATGCTTGTGCGCACTTGGGTTCGAACCCGAGACCTTCCAAATTAAAAGCGCGAAGACCTTTTTACGAAGAGTATACAAATAATACCATATTATTTACAATTTTCGTGATTTTTGGGATCCAAAAAATGCAATCGCAGCCTTTCAAATGGCTAAAAAGCCATTCCTAGGGTAGTTCTATCTATTGAAAACATTTTACGCCAATCAATAATATAAAGTATATTTACGGTCTCCGGTCATAATTTCGAGGCTTTGCAAACGAATCTAAAAATTGAGTATACACTTCGTAATATGGTGGAGAGTATAATAAGCACATCCTTGGATTTATGAGTACAACCTGTAGACAGCACGCACAAAATATTACTTCTGCAGACCAACCAACCAAGACCAACAATATATCCTAACTCTATCCGAAGTGAGCAAGTTTTTAACCTTACAATAAACTCTTGCATTCAATGTATCAGTAGTAATCCTAAATGTGTTCCACACCTGTAACTTTCACTTTTAGTCTCTGTTCCTCTTTCTCGCTGAAAATCCCATTTCCAACCACTGTGCATTGCGTTGTGGTTTTGTTATTGTAGTATTATTGTTGTTGAAAATAGACAAGCTGACGCTTTATAACAAGTTTTTTTTGTTTCCTCTCACTTATACGTCGACGACGACAACCTGTCACAACGATTTCTGTAACACAATGGAACAATTTTAAAATCCTGCGAGGGTGAGGACGAAATGCTACTATGCTGGCCCAATCATCCCGTACCAAGCGGCCGCCGAAACGAACAAAGGGCCGGGAACAAAACCAAAGCAAAACAAAAAGGCAATATTTGTTAAAATAGTCAACCACAAATTTGATTGCATTTCATGGTTATAAGTCATATTTTGTGAAATGTTGTTAAATTTCCTCATCCTCTCATCCGGTTCCTGTTCAACCACCTTTTGCATCCAACCACGAGTCGTCACTCAGTGTTAACATCCTTATGCCAGGAGCGGAGTGTGAATGTGCGTGTGTGTATGTGTATGTACTCGTATTTATCAAAGCGTAATTCTCTAAAATTGTGTAACAAACTTTACTTAATCAACGCATGAATTCATTCATTCAGTCGCATTCATCTCTACTCCGTAACAAACTGAGTGAACCAACAAAGCCAGAAACAAGAAGCGTAGAAGCTTCCTTCAGTCATGGCATCCATCCATCCATCCATTCATCATTCATCCCTTAGTTGGTTCCAGTGTTTTTTTTTACTTCTTTGCTCATCAGTGAGACAGCCTTTGGAGTTGGTCGGAGAACGCATCTTCTTTGTGTGGCACTTGTGTTGCAGACAATGATGCTGCTGTTGCTGCCCGCCTCAGTTGGTGTTGTTGTTGATGCCGGGTTTTGTTTATTCGTTAGCTCGTTTTGCGTTTTTTCCTTGGCTTGCCGTTGCCTCTCACTCTCTGGTTATTCCTGTTGCCATGTTATGTTTGACTTGCTGGCAAAATTTGATTTCAACGCTTTTAAATTAGATTAATTTACAAATAAGAGACCAAACGGAATTGTAGGTTTTTGGCCCAGACGACAAACAAAAGTGGGAATTGAGTTACGTCGTCATGTTGGCCTTCGTCACATTGGGCTTAGCAGCGGCATAAGGACGTGTTGCAAGTGTGGTAATTTTGAATTTCTGGTAATGCCTGTATGTCAAGACGGATGGAAAAACGAGTACAATTCGAGTGTAGAATTTGACTTTAAAGGGAAACGAATATTATATACCGGGTAAGGCGAATTTTGTCATATGTTGCTATTCATGGGGTTATACTATGCTGCAAAGAAAAACTTGCACGACCAATGCTATGCTGTCACCTCTGATCAAGTCGGGAGAAACAAACTTTCGCCTCTCATCAAGTCGGGACAGGCGAACGCTTGGATACAAGCAACAAAAATGTGGGACCTACAAGACTCCAAACCTTCTGACATTATTAAAATATTTGAATGGGTAATGACACTTTCGAAGGGTCCCAGCAAGATTCCATTCCAAAATTAAGTCTCGATAAAATGATTACAAAGTCCAGCAGAAATACTATCTCGCTAGAGGACAACTCTTCCAGATCGTCAACAAAATAAATCCCTATACCACTATGCCGTAATTTCCGACAGCACGCGCCTGTTGTGATCGATCCAACTACACGATTTCCGTTTTATCCTCAGGCCAGCTTCAGCATTCGACAATTCCTACCATCCAGTTTGGGGTCATTGTCAAATAACTTCATGAAGTTATGTAGCCAAGACTTTAAGATCTTATTTAACATATTTTGTACCACATTACCCTTAGGTTTCCTTAGTTCAATTAAATAAATTACAAACAGAAGAACATGCTTTTATAAACGTAAAAAGTAAAAGAAAACCGAGCGCTCGCAACATCGCACTAGGGTTGTTAGTTTTTTGGCCTCTGTCGTCAAATTGTTGGTCAAACTTACCAAAAAAAAAACGCCAAACTATATCATCTATTAGTCAGCACTTTTTTATCTCAGTACTGACATTGTTCTATTGGTTTCTGACGAATCCGAGGTATACGAAAGCATCTACTACCTCTACGTTGCAACTGCCGGCCCGAACTATCTAGCCTTTCTTCTTACTCCTGCAGTTGCCAGCATCATCTGCGTCTTGTCCTTATTAACCACCAGACCCATTTTTGACGACTCTATCTTCAGTAACGTGTCTTTCAGTCCTTTCAACGATGTCAATGTTGTCCGTATACGCGAGAAGAAATTGGTCACTGGTGTTGATTGCGCCTGTTTTATTAACTTACGCGTTTCCAACAGGATGTTCAGGAAATTACAACTCTTGCTGTAGTGAATGATTCAGAGAGGTCACTTCCTATTTCAACTGAGGATTTTGTGTCACTCAGTGTCATTCTTCAAAGGCGTACAAGTTTTGCTGGAATACCAGCTAACCGACATAACATTTAATCATCCGTTGGTGCAGTTAATAAATGTTCGTGGTTATGGCAACCCAATTAAAAAGTATTTACAAACAACAATATATACCAAACAACAAATACTCGTACATGAACAAATTCAGTTTCAATAGTCATCTAAGTCTGTTAGGATTACCGATACTTGTTCTCTTCAACCGAAAGTGTCAGTTACATCTACTGTGCAAATTGCTGTATACTCAATCAAGATTCGGCTGTAGGGATGAAACACGTGGATAGTACCTGCAACCACCAACATTCGGTTGGCAAAGAATTCAGTTGTGGCTATAAATCTGTTTTCTGCGTGTAGTTACTTAGATTTTCCTTATGTTCTTTATTAAAATTGAACAGTACGGGCCTTTTTTGCACCCTAACTCTCCATTAGTCTGAGCTCTAAGCTCAGTTAAATCAAACAAGCAGAAAACAGATTCGTTGACACAACCGATTTTTTTTTGTCAACCGAATGGTTGACAAAAAAAAACCTCCATTCCATGGAATGGAGGTTTCAGATACGTCGAGTATTAAATCAGTGCAACCGCCTGTTAGAGTCTACTCTGTAAGTTTCAGTAATTGGAAATAAAATATCGAAAAAGTATTTGAAGAACCCGAACCTCCATAAAAAAATAAGTCCAAATTAAGTAGTTGTTCAAAACAAAAAATTAAAATTTACATTAGGGACAAAAAACAGATAAAACTTTTGATAGAAGATTTTTACTGAAACATACTGAAATAATCAATTGGCTCAAGGTTAGTCATAAACGAATTATATTATTTTAATTATGCCTATTTAAAACAAAAAATACCATTTAACATCCTGTTTTTTGTTATGATCAAATTTTAATTATCATAACTAATAACACAGTGCAACAGCCAAAATACTAATGGAATGAGACCAATTGCAAATGAAAGTTGACATTATCCAGAACAAAACATTTAAGGCTTTTCTTTCCGTGTGAGATCTTTTTTTACACGCATTTGAAGTTGGTGATTTTGAAACGCTATCATTGAAAATTTAATAAAAAATGCTTATTTATTTTTATTCTCCTGGAAAGTTGTGGCATCTTGCTGTTTTTGGGGTCGAGGAATTAATTTTTGATATTAATGTTTACCTAAAACTCACGCTAGATGGCGCTGTCATACGAATGGGGTTATTTCTTGTAGATTTTCATAGAAAAACGGTGTATTTACTTTTGAGGCAAATTGACGTGACAGTAATGATGATTAAGCTGATCCGAAGAAGATTTAATACTTTAAAATAAAAAAGTTGTCTTTCTAATAAAAAAAAATAATTTTTTCCAATAAAAAAAAAATCCCTAAAAATTGCATTTTTGTCATAGTAACGTACTGAGAATAATATTATTCGATATATGTTTTATAATAAAGCCAAGCAACATAAAAATTTGATTTTTAGCCTAAAAAAAAGAAAATACATACACGGTTTGTTCTTTGAAACTCTACAAGAAATAGCACCATTTGTATGACAGCGCCATCTATCGCGAGTTTTAGGTAACCAACCGACTTTCAACTAATTTTTTCTGTGTGTGTAGACAAAACTCATATTTCGAATAATAGTTTTATATCCTGTGGTTTTAAAATCCTATATGTTCATACGGTGTGTCCTCCGTGAAGGTATACTAATTTGTTGCAGCCATTTTGTTAAACATTTGTCTTGACTGTTCATATTTGGCGGTCGTGAAGTCGAGACGTGCAAATTTATTATGGAAAAATATTCGATAAACCAACGTGTTTTAATCGTTAAAACATTTTATCAAATTTAATTATCAATTACTGAGGCGATGAGAAAGTTACTTGAAATTTTTGGAAGAAACAGCGTTCCATATTTTTGCAAAATTGATTTTTTCAGGTCACTGTAAACAACACTAATGATGGTCGTACGTCAAAACGTTCTGAGTACGTTTATGCAAAAAAATGCCAAACTTTCCAATGGAAATGTCAGAGGGCACCAGGGCACACTTAGTGTTGCTAGGCCAGAGGATGAAACGAAATCGCAACCCTCGTATTGCATTTCACACATAATTGCCGACACTAAATAAAACATTTATCAATATAAGTATAAGATCCATTCTCTTTCATTTAATTAAAAATAAAAAAAACAAACAAAGTAGTATACCTTCCCGACGGACACCCTGCATTAAATATTGGTTTTGGCTACAACGGTCCATTTTTTAGGACGGTCAGCAACATTGAATTAAAACTACCTGCCATCATCGTGTATGGACTAAACTCCAGAACTGGTCTTCCGTTCAATATAAGTTCCCTTCCAAACAAAGTTTATATTCCTTAAATTAACACTCCCTCCAGATTGCCTAAGACGAGTATCGCATTTTCTCGTTAAAGCTTTTAGGATAATGAAACCTTTAGGCAAATAATGCTGAATGAATGGCAAACGTAGCTTAATTATTATTTTATTGTTAAAGGCTAATGTTGCGTGAAATTTATGAACCGATACCGCAACACATACAAAAAGATAATCAGACGTACGTATGTATTTATGTGTGTGTGTGTGTGTATCTTTAGTAGAAAATACTCCTGCTGGAGGTAAAACCAAATACCAGCCAACCCCCTCCTTGAGGCCCAAGTAGAAAATGTACACAGGGAACGTGTGCTTATGCCAAGATAAATACTCGTAACATTACAAGGCAAAGTTGTGAAGGAGAGCTGGAGAGAAAGGAAAAGCGTAACTGATACATAAAAATTCATAATTAATTGTTGACGTAGCCACCGACATTAACACGAGTAGACAAGAGAAGAACTATGGCCGGTGTGATAAGATACGGCCCCATTGTACGTTTCAGGCAACGCCACCTTGGACAGACGCACTTTACCTCAAAGTTCAAACGTCAACATATGCTTGACCCCACCAGAAAACATCAGGCCCAGAGCAGCCGCAATCGAGCGAAATAAATCAAAGTTCAAAACGTTAATCAGTAAAATTAAGAAGTGCCTCCTTGGTCCTTACCCCCGGTCGGCTCACAAGAATGTGCCCATTGCTGGCGTAGGAGTTCATTAACTTGCCTCCCCTTCTATTTTAGGTCATTAATTACTTTGAACTTGTTGTGGCTAGTGGCCGGCATAACTTTGGTGGAGCGATAAGAGAAGGATCGCTCGCATTCCTTCGATATCATTCATTCATTCTCCCGTTGAATCCGTTCCAAATGGACGCACTTCCTTATTAAGGGGGTGGAGTATTCGCACGTCGGTCGCATTTCAGTTACTGCGATGTGTCGGTATGTCTGATATTATCTTTTGGATTAATAAAATTAAGTATTTTTGTTGTGTTGTCCGACTGGGCACCCTCCTACCTCCCCCCTACAGTACGCCTCAATCGTATCGCCACTTGGACCAGCAAGCAGATTTCCCCATTGTGGTCACTCATCACACTGCTGTGGGTTATCGCTGCTGTTGTTTGTGTTGACTTGATTTCGGGGGGAATTTTTCGCCGGTGCTGTCTTGCCAGGGAGAATTTATCGATTTATTGGCAACATATTTCATTTATGAATAAATTACAAGGCGTAGAAAAACAATAACAATGATAGCTGCTGCTGCTACTGCAACAACCACACGAACATTAAGAGCAGCTACAGCTCCAGCACTGGCGAAAATAACAACTCGACGTAGAATCCAGAAGATTGTATGTGATGAGGGCGAGCCGGGGGAAAACGTTGAAAAACGTTTTTACGTTAATTATTTATTGTCGATAAGTATTTGCAAAAGTAAAACATGCACCATCAAGTCACGACTATTGTCCAGCGCCATCTCATCACTATCGCGCACAGCGAATGCCTGCCGACCTCCGCCTCGTCGTTGCCGCCACCATCACCTCGAGCACCTTGAGCGATTTTGGATTTTGTTGCGGTTACCTGGCGGCTGTCCTCATCATCATAGCCTCCTAAGTGCGCTGTGTGGCGTGAGCTTTTGTCGGTTGCTTCTATTGTAATCTGTAAAGTGATTCCTGGTTGGTTCTATAAACTGAGAGAAATGACCCTATGCGAGTTTTAATTTTTTATAAGTCTGCAGACCTTTTTTTTAATTTTATAGTTTTTTTTTAGCTAAACACTCTAAGCACTTTTTTTATTGAAAATGTCCGCTCTGTCAGTCTAGATAAAATGTCCACCAGTTTTAAGTCCAAGATTATCCTTTGGGATTTTTTTTTAAATATTACATAGTTTTTAGTGTGGGTTCGATCCTTAAAGTCTATGGAAGTCGATCAAGAAAAAATATTAAGAATTACTCCAAAATCCTCGATGTCTGCGTCAAAAATACGAAGGGAAAGAGTTGTTAACATAGCGTCGCATTTTGAATTCACGTGGGTTTCTTGTTTGTCGAAAGTTCGACAAAAAACACCCCATTAATGAAAACCGCAAGTTGCAGCGCTTAGAATTTGCCAAAAATACAATGGTGTGGCCCGATAATTAGGTTAAAGTGGTTTCTTGTGAAAAAAACATAATATTGATTGACCTGATGGATACACTGTTTCCGCAGAGAAGACATAGTCTAGAAGGCGATGTTACAAAAAAACAACAACAATTTCGCCCCCTTCCATTTTCGGGTAAAATATTCCACCGAAAAATAAAAATTTTAAGTTAAAAAATTGTGTAGTTATTCTATACCCATGTATCCTTGTATGAGGGCTGCTATATAAATTTCTGGCCTAATAATTAAAATACGAATATTTATCATCAAAAATGGTTGTATTGCTTTTCAAAGTATTCCCCAGCATGATTTATACACTTTTGCATGCGCTCAAACCACTTTTTCCACTCCGATTGAGACACCTCTAAAACATGGTTTTTGAACGCTTCAACAGCATCTTCTGGCGACGAAATTCGTTGACCACGCATTTTTTCTTGATGTGCGGGAATAAAAAGAAGTCATTGGGTGCCAAGTCAGGGCTGTACGGCGGATGACCCATCAATTCGTCGTTTTGGCCGGTCAAAAAAGCGCTGGTTTGAGCGGATGTGCGGGAGCTCGTATTGTCATGGTGCACAATGATTCGCCTTCTCCTGTTCGTTTTTCTAATATCTCCCAAGACTTCAGGCAAACCAATTGTGGTGTATCATTCAGAATTGACCGTCATGCGATGATCAAGCGGAACAGTCGCCACATGACCAGTTTTGCCGAAGAAACAGGCGACCATTTTCTTCGAAGTGCTTCTTCCACGAACAAATTTCGTTGGATTTGGCTCGTCTTCGAAGACCCACACGGTCGATTGCTGTTTTGTTCCTGGCTCATACGCACAGATCCATGATTCGTCACCTGTGACGATCTTATAAACTTCTTTTGAAGCACCGCGATCGCATTTTTTCAAAAATTGTTTGCACCAATCGACACGAGCCTTTTTTTGAGCGATTGTCAAATTGTGCGGGATCCAACGAGAAAAACCCTTTTTACGGCCAGGTATTCATGCAATATCAATGTATAGGTATGCTGGTGGAAGAAATGCGCAAGGATGCCTCTATCTCACGGTATGTCACATGACGATCTTGCGTTATCAGTTCACGTACGGCATCAATGTTCTCTGGCACATCGGCTGTTTTTGTACGACCTTCACGACCTTCGTCTTTGGCGAGCTTCGGTCACGATTGAATTCATTAAACCTGTTTTTCATCGCTTTATCGCCATATAAAGATTTAATTTCATCGATGCACTCTTCTCGTGATAATCCATGTCGAAAGTTGTGAAAAATGATCCCACGAAAATGTTCACGAGTTAGTTCCATTTTTTTGCCAAATTAATTTTTTCAAGTCACCGTAAATAACACAAATGATGGTCGTACGTCAAAACGTTATGAGTACGTTTATGCTAAAAAATGTCAAACTTTCCAATGGAAATGTCAGATGGCGCACGGCAACACTTAGTGTTGCCTTGGCCAGAAATATATACAGCAACCCTCGTATGAAGTAGCCTGCAAAGAAAAAAAGCCCGATAACTTTTGATCCCCGTTAGTATGACAAGAATACTTGAAATATTTTTAATGGGAAATTTAAAAAAAAAAAAAATCGCCAATCCATTGGTATAAAACAATGCCCTCTTACAAAGTTAACAAAAAAAAATAGTTGAAGAAAATAAAAGCGAAGCAAGAGATACTACAGGGTGGCATAAAACTACCGTTGTGGTTTGAATGTTTAATTATATTATTAATTAATTATTATTATTAGTTTTTGTTATAAAAAGTATTAATGGGGGATATTTTTGGGTTTATTATGAAAAATTATATCCCGCAAGTGGCTGCCATATTCGGCTGCGCACATTCGTGCTCCTTTCCAGCACATTTTGCATACATTTTTCGAAAAAATCCCGGTGTTATGGCTTGAATTTCATGGCAAATGTTTTGTTTAAGCTGTGGTCTGGTCGCTGGCTTTTTTACGTATACCCTTTCTTTCAAGTAAACCCAAAGAAAACAATATGTCGCTGTTAATGGAAATCGCTTCTGCGCGAAATAATGCGTTCGCCAAAGGGGTCCCGTAACAGCGCCATTGTGTTCCTTGCAATTGCTGATCGTTTCTCTGTTGTGTAGTGTTCCATTTCAAATTCCTTTACTTCACAAAAATCTGAAAAAAAAAAATAAAAATAAATTTAATAAGTTATTAAACATTTAAACCAAACTACCGTTTGCGCCACCCTGTAGTATAGAAGGAAGAAATCGGACGTGGTCGATTATATTATACCCTGCACTTCTAGATGTTCAAAAAAGCCAATTGGAAAGAGATTTTTCGATTTCCTTAGGGTCTCCAAATTTTTCCAGATAACATGTTTTTCGCTTCGCTTGGACTGGCTCCAAATTTACCCACACACAGAGCAAAAATCAGTTGGAAATCGGTCCGAACTACATAAATTCGGTTGGATAAACCTTATTTCTGTTGCAATAACCAAATTTCAATTGCATTGATGATAAAATGGTTCGAGATATTATATAATGGTTGCTACAACCATAGCACAGTATTGACGTCTAATAATAACAGATATACCAACCAAATTCAGTTTAACCAACTAATTGTGATGTTAATTTGGTACCAATAATTGGTGGTGACAATAAATTGGTTCTTTGTATTGACCAAACCCTGTTTAGTTGGCTGTTTAGAGATAATATTGGTTAGTCCAACATCAACATATGTGACAGCGCATAGAGAAAGGGACCTAAGGGTAAAAAAATCAATTATTTTTTTTTTTTTTTTCTTTTTTTGATGTGGACAACATCTGAGCATCGAATGAGACCGATCCCATGCCCCAAAAGTGTTCCCTCCTAGATATATGCACGTTTTATGAAAGTGAATTCGACGATTCTAAGCGCAAATAGAAAGGGACCTAATCTTTAAAGTGGCTCTCCTGAACAAAACTGGTTTTAACCTTAGGTCCCTTTCTATTTTGCGCGTCACATATACTTAGTAGGGACATAAATACTGTTACACACGTTTTATGCTGTAAAATAAAAAGTACTGAATGTTTTTTGGACCAAATATGTTATAATATATTTATTGATGTATATTGTATCTAAAAAGAATCTACTTATTTAAAATGTCTGCCTTTTGCCTTTACAGACGCCTTAAGTCGCACTGGCCAATCGTCAATAGCTGCACAATTTGTAATCCAATGGGTTCAAATCTGGACTGCCTGAGGGCCATTCTTCAGAGGAAATGAACGCTGGCAAATTGTTTCGAAGCCAGGCCTGGGACGTTTCAGTCTTATGGCCGGCGCAGAATCCTGCTGGAAAGTCCATGGCTAGTTTTGGAACAGGGAGTTGTTAAGAGGCTTCACAACAGCTTCCAAAACGGTTTCTTGGTAAACTTTGGCCGAAAATGCAGGTCAGTGACCCCATTGTAAGAGACACCTCACCAAACCATGACTGAAGCTGGGTGATGACCCTTTTCCCACAGTTCAGATGCTTCCTTAGATGACCGCGCATACACTCTATCATTTAGCTTGTTAAATTTTTCCTGAACGGTAGAAATTTTTTCATCGGTGAACAAAATTTTTCTGTGCAAGTTGTCAGCGTGCTTCACCAAAAGACGTTTGCATTTTTCAATCGTATTATTTTTAAAGCTGCAGTCAATAAATGTCCGGTACGTCGTTTGAAAGCCCCAAGTCTCAAGTCTTTTTTAATGATTCGACTCATGGACCATGATTTTCTGTTTTCGGAGCGGATTTCTATGAATTCTTGATTTAACGGCGTTGATGGCATGCGGTGTTCGAACAGAGCGTGGGTGGCCCGACCGGTGGCGGTCTTTTACATTTCCAGTCTCCTCAAACAGTTGTATGCATCGGTAGACGAACATGTGGCTATTCCCTAGTAGCCGGAGCGTTTAAAAAATATCGCTTTTTTTCATTTCACATTTGAAAAGCGCTATTACAGCGATACGGTTCTCATTATCTGACCACTCCATGATGAAAGTTGAAACAATTTTAAAATCCCGTTACTGACTAACGCTATTGAGGTTAGCTTTCAAAACCCATAAGACTATAAAGGGGGTATGTTCAGTTCTACTATTGAAATGGGTGTATTCAATGTTGTAACTATATTTATGTCCCTACTAAGTAAACCCTATAATATGTAATCGGTTCTAGTCACACCAAAATTTTTGTTAACGATGAAAACATTTTCCGAAATCCCAAAAAAAAGGAACAATATGGTCAGACCGTTTAAATTTCTTGGGTTAGAAGGTTAATTCTTCTCTTTAAATAAACGCACTATAAATAAAAAATATTTTCCAGAATATAGAAACAGACTTAACTGTAATTTAGCGACATAACTCCGACTTGATCAGAATTTTCGCCTTATAATTTAAAACAACAATTTGGGTCGCCTCCAAAAAAAAATTGTTGTTGTTTTAAATTATAAGGCTGGATATCTATGGCAAAAATTCTCATCTAGTCGGAGTTATGTCGCTAAATTACAGTTAAGTCTGTTTCTATATTCTGGAAAATCTTTTCTGAGTTACGGCCAAACAAAGCTTGACAATAAATATTTTTATAGGTTACCTTAATTTATTCTTTTCAGATTGGGACATTATTATAATGCTTATCAAAACAGCTATCCAAGTATGTATTTATTTTACTGATCAGACGACCCATTGCAAGGTGATAACATATTTATCATTTCAAAAAGTACTTATAAACAACAATCTATAAAAACAACTTATACATGCACAAATTCAGTTCCAATTACCATCTTAATCTGTTAGGATTACCGACACTTTTTTTCTTCAACCCAAAGTATTAGTTCGGTTGCGACATGGATAGTACATGCAACCTCAAAAATTAAGTTGGCAAAAAATTCGGTTGTGGCAACAAATGTGTTCTCTGTGTGCAGATTTTAAAACTAATGTCATTTTTAAAATTGTGAGACAATTTCATTGTTTTTTTGTACACATACATATGTCCATATTTAAATGGGCCGAATTTATGCCAATATTCAGACAAAATTTAAAAAAAAAAAAATTGGGCTTCGAAAATATGTATGCTTAGTTCATAATCAGACCATGTTTTTTTTCCAAAATTTGTTTGAAAGAGAAAGTAAAAAGTTATAAAAACACCCTGGGTGTTTCCTGTTTCTGTGGTATTCGAAATATTGACTTGTAGTTTCGAATCAACAAGATGATATGATCCAAAAAGTCGAAAGCATAAAAATGATACTTAACACCTACACACTGAGATCAGAATTGTTGTCACAACCGAGTGGTTGCACGTACTATCCACGTACCCCATCGCTACGTACGAATGTTGTTTGGTTACACGGCAATTTTCTGTAGCGAGAGCTGACAGTATCGGCTGAAGGGGCAAAACATAGGTAACCCCTTACTTATTAGAACGAATAATGGAACTGAATTTGTACATGTACGAGTATTGTACAGATTATTGGCTATAATAACTCTATGAATTTGGTTGTTATTACCACAAGCATTTCTTAACTGGATCTTTAAATATTTAAATTTTACGTATTCGGCTATCTGGTCGAAATGAACAAGTTTTTTTTTATTTAATAGTTATATTAAGTGATTTGAAAATATTTATTATTCTGTTACTTGATTTATGAGCAGAGCTTTTTAAAATTTGGTTGGTTTTTATTTTCAAATCTTACAATCTTGGTATGCTTAAGTCAATTTTAACATAAAGCTGAATATGATATATTTTTGAAGTATTTTAAATTCACTTATATATTCATATCAGTCATAATTATTTGGTTATTTAAAAAAAATTAGTGGAAAATAGCAAAAGATAATAAATCGCCTCACTGTGTTGATTTTGGTTTCTATTCTGAGCATATATTATTTATTAAAAAATTATTATTGTTTTTTAAAAAGAGCTGATTCTAATTTAAACGATCTATACTAAAATGATAGAGCAGCAATTTAGTAGAACATTTTAACCCAAAGCCAACCATTTCTAAAAACATTTGAACAAATTCATTAAAACGGAACACTCCCCAACATAAATTAATGAGACAACATTTCTGTAGACCATAAAAATTGTCAATCTCCGTTAAAGAATCTTTTGAGAATCTTTTAAAAAAAGAATCTTTAAATCCGTTTAAGCACTTTTTTTAAATTTTCGAAAAAAAATTAACTTCAATATTAGAAATAGGATGTTAAAATTAAAACATCGCATCACAAAAATTCGCTAAAACGAATTCATACGAATTTCATACTGTATAGAGTTTATAAATGAAAAAATAACTGAGGCTAAACAGGGCTTTCCTTTTGGGAATATACTTTTAGCTCCTAAGTCTTTTATGCAAAGAAGAAATCATTTAACGCCGGAGAAAGTTCGAAATATGTTACAATATATTAAATTAACGGGGTTCGGTTACAAAAAAGAATGTATCTGTTGTCACCGCCAAATATTGGTGCCATAGTAACATTGGTTGTTAGTCAAAACCACCCCTTTCGGCAACCAATAGTTTTACTGAATTCGGTTGGTTAAACAGAATAATTCGTTGTATGTATCGTAATATTATTGTAGGTACCATGGTTAGTTGGACCATGTAATCTTCAATACCATGATATGTTGGTGATTGCAACAGAAAGTATGTTTATCCAACTGAATATTTTTAGTTTTGACCGCTTTACAACTGAATTTTCTCTGCGTGCGTATCGTAAACCATATAAAACACGCAAACTCTTTTTTGGGGCGCGTCAGGTATTTTGTTTTATTTCTGCTACTCGTACTTGCATAACCTTTAGTATGATCCTTGAGCAAAATAGCCCTACCGGGCTATTTTTTTAGACCACAAAAAAACCCATTATATTGAAACTTTTTGTGGGACATATTTTTTCCTTTCTTTGAGAAGATCTCCTATGATTTACGAATAAATATTCTAAAATACATTTGCCGATCTTTTAAGAGTATACGATCATTTATAAAAACTTTTCGTTTCATTCATTTCTTTAGGTGTACTTTGCGCTAAACCACCAACAACTATCGACCATCACTTAAGGCGTAAGACGGTGTTAGGGGATAATATTAACTAAGCCGAGCCTCAGCGAAAGACGACAAAAAAAATAGCAGCCAACGAACAAAGCTGTAACTTTGAAACCACAACAAATAGACATGATCAAGAAGCAACCTCTGAGCGCATAACGTCAGCAGGCCAACGCAACAACAAAACTACGAAAGCCGGCAGTAAAAAGTCTAAACAACAAGTTGACCATGGGATAACAAGGCTTGTTCTCATCGCCACCTCTGACAAAGTAACAGTCAGCAGACCACGGAAACCCGGTAAGATTACACAAAGCGAAAAACGCGCAGGCTTGCTTTAATAAATGAACTAGCCAAAGCGAGGAGCGAGTGCATCTAACACAAAAACTAAAAGCAGTTGGACGGACAGAGAGATCAGGCAATTAGCTAAGCACGCAAATGCTGACAAAGTTTTCCTATAAATTTGCCATTTGCGAATTTAGTCACAGCAATGCTTACAATGTCGCCCCAAACACTTCCGTTTTCTGCGCATCGCTCTAAAGTAGCAAACGCTCGTAGCTCTGGGAGTATTTGACAACTTGTTTGTGAAGCAATTCGTAGCTTGGAATTGCTCCTGTTTCTACGCTTCTTCTTCTATTTGTTGCTGGCTTTAGCTCTGTTCGGAGGGGCTGTTAATTTGGCTTTTGTCGTTGGCAACGAAGAGCCAGATCTGAGATAAAAGTTAAACAATTGCTTAAAGATGACTTTAAACAAATTGCTGTAACTCTATTGAGAGTTTAGCACGTTTTTCCAAACGATTCCATTGCACCGTGCCGCACATTCTTCTGCTGCTTCCTAATGCAATGAACTGTTGTTGCTGCTGTCGTCATTGAAGTTGCTGTTGCTGTTGCTGTGGCCGTTGCAATTGTCGTTGCTCCCCCCCTCTGCCTTCGCCCGTAGCGGCTGACGCAGTGCATGTAATTATGCAAATTGTTGTTTCTCCAAAAGAAACACCAACAAAAATAAAAAAGGCATTGCGAGGCAATGACTGTCATGACACCCAGACCCATTGCGAGATTAACTGCAACGAGTCTGTAAACGGAGATCTTATATTTTATTCTGTTGAAATTTATTAGGTGCTTTTTTGATTGGCTGCAATCAGGAGCGGGTCCTACAATTTGCAAGTGTCACAGATATGGGGTTTTTTATTAGTCACATATATTTCAGAGTGGACAGACAAATTGAGGAAACTGTGTAGTGAAGGATAATGTAAGTGCAAGCCTTATTTGTAAATCGGTAATCACAGCAACCTCCTTTTGGTACAACCTTCACCAAAGAAGGGTGTACTACACCTCGAAATGTTGATCGGGTACTCTTCAAAGTACTAAGTAGGGATATAAATACTGTTACAACATTGAACACACCAATTTCAATAGAAGAACTGGACATACCCCGTTAATGGCATATGGTTTTTGAAAGCTAACCTCCGTAGCGTTAGTCTGTAACGGGATTTTAAAATTGTTTCAACTTTCATCATGTCAGGTAATGAGAACGACGTAACGGACATTTATTGAATGCCGCTTTAAAAAAAAAGGATTGAAAAATGCAAACGTCTTTTAATGAAGCACGCTGATAACTTGCACAGAAAAATTTTGTTCACCGATGAACAAGTTTTTACCGTTCAGGAAAAATTTAACAAGCAAAATGATAGAGTGTATGCGCGGTCATCTAAGGAAGCGTTTCAACTGATCCCAAGGGTGGAAAAGGGTCATCACCCAGCTTCAGTCACGGTTTGGTGGGGTGTCTCTTATGATGGGGTCACTGACCTGCATTTCTGCGAACAAGGAGTCAAAACATCGGCCAAAGTTTACCAAGAAACCGTTTTGGAAGCTGTTGTGAAGCCTCTTAACAATTCCCTGTTCCAAAACCAGCCATGGACTTTCCAGCAGGATTCTGCGCCGGCCCACAAGGCTAAAACGTCCCAGGCCTGGCTTCGAAACAATTTGCCAGCGTTCATTTCCTCTGAAGAATGGCCCTCAGGCACTCCAGATTTGAACCCATTGGATTACAAATTGTGGACGGTTATAGAGGACAAGGTTTGTCACAAAAGATACCGCAACATTGGATCTCTTAAGACTGCCTTGGTTCGAGCTGTGGCCAATTTTCCAATGGACGAGGTTCGTGCAGCTATTGACGATTGGCCAGTGCGACTTAAGGCGCGTGTAAAGACAAAAGGCAATCACTTCGATTAAGTAGATTATTTTTGGATACAATATACGTCAATAAATATATTAAAAAATATTTGGTACGAAAACATTCAGTACTTTTTATTTTACAGCATAAAACGTGTGTAACAGTATTTATGTCCCTACTAAGTACATACGAGCAGTTGCTCCATCTTGCTGAAACCAAATACTGTTGAATAGGATGCGTCTTCGGCGCAGTTCTTGGTCATCTTTAACAAACGATCGCCACTGACAGTCACACACGCAGAAAAAAAGTATGGTTGGGGTGACAATATTTGAAGAGGATCATACTATTGTTGGGTATATGGTTCTGGCACAACAATATTATGATCCTTACAACAATAGTATGATTCTCACATAACCATTCTATGATCCCCACAACCATAGTATGAATCACACTTAACCATACTATGATTCACACTCAACCATACTATGATATCCAGAACCATACTGTGATCCTCACAACCATAGTATGTTTCTCATACAACCATAGTATGATCCTTACAACCACAACATGATTCGCACTCAACCATACTATTATCCCTACAACCATAGTATGATTCACTCAACCATACTATGATACCCAAAATTATTTATTAGGGTTGGGTTGTTATTCAAAAATGGAGATTTTTATCAAGCAAGTTATTTTAAATCTCATTACACTTAGTTCATAGCCAGATTTGAGGCAATGATTTTATTAAACATTTCATGCAAGGAACAAAAATATATATTCCAACGGCAGTCGAAAATACTTTCAGTTGCCAGCAGGGGTGAATGCTACTTCACCATCCGTAGACCCGAAGTAACGAATGTGATTAAACCATGATCAATGGCTAATATACTTAAGTGCAGCCAGATTTTAAATAAACGAGAACCAGTTGGAAGTACAGTATTTCACCGTACAAAGTAAACACAATACAAAACCCCTCGAACTACCTTCCAAATGTTGTTGTTTTTTATAATAGACAGCAACCACGCACTGTATCGTGTGCATGTGTTTGTTTGGCATATCAAAAAAAACATACGCATACACATATGCTCTATAAAACTTCTTTTGTTATGTTCATTGTCGCAATCAAACGGTATGATTGCCGTAATCAAATTATTGTTAACGTAAACTTTAAACAACAAGTCTTTTGTTGCACCAACCATGTTTATATGGTTGCTACAACCATATTTTCATTTCTAAATTTGACAATAATACTATTGTTACATTTCAACAATATTAATATTGCCGCAATCATACTGCTGTCAAAATAAAATTCATAAAACAATACTATGGTTGCGACGAACATGGTTTTATTGTAGAGAACATATTATTGTTACGGTGACCATATACATAGTAACCATATGTTTTCTCTACGTGCAGTTACACCGTTTCCTTCAAAGAAGTATGACCCTACAACGCAGTTTTATGAAATTGCACACCAGACAGTGACTCGTTCTGGGTGCAGTTCTGTCTCATGGCGTATATTTGGATCTGATTCACTTCATACACGGCAATTTTGCTTACTTACGTTGCCGTTTATATCAAAATGGGCCTCCTCAGACAATTTATCAAGCTGTTGTCTTTTTCGGTCATTTCAATAATTTTTGGCAAAATTCCATTCGAATAGGCAAATCACGAATAGGCATATGTGACGCGCAAAATAGAAAGCGACCTAAAGTTAAAAACCAGTTTTGTTCAGGAGAGCCATTTTAAAGATTAGGTTCCTTTCTATTTGCGCTTAGAATCGTCGACTTCACTTTCATAAAACGCGCATATCTCTGGAAGGGAACACTTTTGGGACATGGGATCGGTCTCATTCGATGCTCAGATGTTGTCCACATCAAAAAAATGAAAATTGATTTTTTACCCTTAGTTCCATTTCTCTATGCGCTGTAACATATCGAGCCATAAGCGCTAACCTATCGTAAGTGAAAAAATGCAAATTTTACAGGAGACGGTTTTTATTATTTATTTATTAAAAATGCAAATGTTTTAATGCAAAAATTTAAGATTTCTACCTACTCATATAACTGTATCAAAAAACAAAAAAAAAAATCTGAACACATTTGCGATTGCTGCAGCAATTTGATGTGTGACTTACGATAAAATTGCTACACAATAAAATTTAAACAATCATTTACGATAAAATGCAAAAGCTTTTTTTTTGATGTTTTACTAACAATTTTGTCATTTTAAAAATACAAAACGATGAGGCTTGTCCTAACGATTATTTTTCAGCAATAAAATTTTTTTTCCAAAAATTTGACTTACGATAGGTTAGCGCTTATGGCTCGATATACGAGTACGAAAACACGATTGAGACCTCATGAATTATCGGTTGTAATGACCGTCTGCTAAGTGCAATTTGCGCCGATGAGTTTCTAGTCGATACGCTTGGATTTGCCAGAATTGACGATGCTACATCCGCGATGTTTTCTTAAAGCCAAAAATAGGGGTCGCGATGGTCCGGTCTTCGTGCTTTGCTTCCAGATTCGACAAACATATTCACCAGCCCCATAATGGTCCATCTACTCTGTGGAGTTCCGCCATACTCCCGCTAAATTCCCTTTGACGGAAATACAGCAGTTCAAAGCATTGTACCGCTGCACTATCCAAGTGTTTTCGATATCCCAAGCATTTATTTTTATTAATCTAAATACTAACCTTTCAAATAAAATAAAGACTAACACGATTGCTCACACACAATAAAAGTTTTTTCGTTTTGTTTTTGTAGCAAAATAGAAAGGGACCTAAGGGTAAAAACCAGTTTTGTTAGGGAGAGCCATTTTAAAGATTTAAATACGTGTATCTTTGGTGTACTTCACTTTCATAAAAAGCGCATATCTCTGGGAATTAACACTTTTGGGGTCTCATTCAATGCTCAGATGTTGTCCACATCAAAAAAAAGTGCAAATTGATTTTTTTTACCCTTAGGTCCCTTTCTTTCTGCGCTGTCACATATGCTCATTTTTTGTCAGTCCCCATATAAATGGTCTGAGGGACCAAAAAAGAGTTCCAAAAAACATGTATATGTGGGTATCATATAACTTTAAAATTTTCTAAACAATAAAAATTTGGACGACGGACCGAAATTTCGAGCCATTTAATCATGGGCATATGGATGCCAAAACCAATGATGATTATTCATAAACTCAAATGTGGCATTAGTGTTGGTAAATCTAGAGCTAAATCAAGGGGATTCCAAAACCAATGTTTAGTTTGCTTTTCTGCACATCTAGAAGGATATAATATAGTTGGCAATGGTCGACTTCTGCTTATTTACTATTTTTTTTTAATAAAAATCAAACCTTTTTTTTCCTGCTCAATGTGAAAAACAAACCTCTATTCGTAGCAATTGATTTTAATGCATTCTTTAAGTAAATAAATGGAATCAATCACTTCATGTCTGATTGGGAAAATATTTTGCATGTTTAGGCAAAAGGCTAAAACCCTTAATGCCGTTTTTTACTTAAAAAACGGGTTTTAATAAACCCCGAAAACTCAATTTTTCTAAAAAACCCCGGCTTTTTGGACACCCTAGAGTGTACTTTTAGTAGCCCGGCTTTAGTTTCTCGCAGAATTTCGGCTAGTCGTTTTTCGCATATCTACACTAGTTTGAAATCATTTAAACTACTCTTATTTGTTGTACATTTGCCTTGCTGATGAAAAAGTTGTCTGCACTCGCTCCTGAGCTTTTTTAATTCAAGTTCTCACCAAGGTTGGGTGATGTGAACAATCTGGACATTCTAGAGTTCTAGATTCTCGCAGAATTTTAAAAAAAACTAGTTGTATACTGCTTTAATTGCAGTCCCTTTCTTCTTATTAAAACATACAAGTATGCCAGCACGAAGAGGGGTCTTGGATATAAAAATATTTTAAAAAATTTAATATTCCCTGGAAGACATATTTTTGAATGATCCTTCTGGACCTGTCCAGTTAAGTGACATGCCACAATGAAACCATTTAAGCTACGATAGGCGTTGTGGAAAGCTTGTCCATTAGTTAAAGAGAAACGATATTTATTTTAAACGCCATCAATGAAAATGGTGGCACTGGTCTATGGATTTATATTTTAATCTGCTGATTCAATATCAAACCAAATTCTGGACATTTTTTTGTGATGACGATGACCCTACACGCAAGAGGTTAAGTAGAAGTCCATTCACTGAAATTCGAGACTATTATCATCGAAAACAGTAAATGCAGACCTCATTGCCCTTGAACGCAGACGTCTTTATATGTGACAGCGCATAGAGAAAGGGACCTAAGGGTAAAAAAAATCAATTTTCACTTTTTTTTGATGTGGACAACATCTGAGCATCGTATGAGACCGATCCCATGCCCCAAAAGTGTTCCCTCCCAGAGATATGCGCGTGAAGTCAACGATTCTAAGCGCAAATAGAAAGGGTTCACTCTTCGTCATTTCCCACCACTGACTACGTCCCTGTCATATTCAGTTATCGAAATTTGTTTATGTTATTTTAATGTTTATTGCCGATTTTTTTTTGCTGTCGTTTGTTTTGTGAACATGTCTCCATTTGCAAATAATTTCAATTAAGTTGCAATAGCTTGACCATCGAGTGTCAAAATTTATGGCGATAAGTGTCGTTACAAAACATTTCTCACAATTCGTCGATGGATGGCGACAAAATCAACGGACAGACGGACGGCTCCGATGTCAACAACAGCGCTTTAGACGTTTCCCTGCAATGCAATTGAAATAAGTATCTATTTTGTTTTTTTTTTTAATTTTATTGGGTGTTTTTTGCCGCCTTTTGGCCAATATCCAGTGTACTGAGTGAGTACTGGATATTCATGTCTGTCCACCACATCAACATCCATATCAATATCTCGGTGGAATTGATTGTTTATAGACTCGAACTTGTTTAAGTTGTTCTCACTTACGTAAGTTGTTGCAGTGCAGTCTCAAGCGCACAGCAAGCGGCAATCAGCCGGCGAACAAGTCAACCAGCCAGCCAAGGAGCTAGCCAGCCAACAAGCGGCAAACAAGCAAATAACAACGGCACAACTTGCAACTGTGGCCGGCCAGCGAGCGTCTTTTGGCTCACGATATGACACAGCTGAGATATGGCTAACACTCGATGCAGTGGTGGTTAGTTAGCCAAGTAGTCAGCCAGCCAGTCATCCAGCCTGCCAGTTAAGCTCTCGGTCAGCGTTCGGTGTCTGAATAGAAAATTGCTTACAACATTGCAAACTTGCTTCTTACAGTCGTCGTCTTGCGGTGGTTGTTGTTTTATATGCCAGACATACGGTGCGATCGATCGTAAGCTTAACTTGGTCCACTTGGACAAAGACAACGTTTTGACGTTAACGTTTCAAATAAGGCACAGTGGTTGGACATGGTACCTGAAATAGGGACAAAAGTTATAAACCATCTAAGCCTAAACCTAACCAAGGTTAGGTTTATGTTATAAAAGTAGGGTTTTGAAAAGCTTCCTTGACGATTTTCTTACATAAAAGCTTTCTGGACGATTTTCTTATAGAAAAATCCCTGGAAGGTTTTCTTATAGAAAAACGTCCTGAAAGGTTTTCTTATAGAAAAACTTCCTGGAAGGTTTTCTTATAGAAAAACTTCCTGGAAGGTTTTCTTATAGAAAAACTTCCTGGAAGGTTTTCTTATAGAAAAACTTCCTGGAAGGTTTTCTTATAGAAAAACTTCCTGGAAGGTTTTCTTATAGAAAAACTTCCTGGAAGGTTTTCTTATAGAAACACTTCCTGGAAGGTTTTCTTATAGAAACACTTCCTGGAAGGTTTTCTTATAGAAAAACTTCCTGGAAGGTTTTCTTATAGAAAAACTTCCTGGAAGGTTTTCTTATAGAAAAACTTCCTGGAATGTTTTCTTATATAAAAACTTCCTGGAAGGTTTTCTTATAGAAAAACTTCCTGGAAGGTTTTCTTATAGAAAAACTTCCTGGAAGGTTTTCTTATAGAAAAACTTCCTGGAAGGTTTTCTTATAGAAAAACTTCCTGGAAGGTTTTCTTATAGAAAAACTTCCTGGAAGGTTTTCTTATAGAAAAACTTCCTGGAAGGTTTTCTTATAGAAAAACTTCCTGGAAGGTTTTCTTATAGAAAAACTTCCTGGAAGGTTTTCTTATAGAAAAACTTCCTGGAAGGTTTTCTTATAGAAAAACTTCCTGGAAGGTTTTCTTATAGAAAAACTTCCTGGAAGGTTTTCTTATAGAAAAACTTCCTGGAAGGTTTTCTTATAGAAAAACTTCCTGGAAGGTTTTCTTATAGAAAAACTTCCTGGAAGGTTTTCTTATAGAAAAACTTCCTGGAAGGTTTTCTTATAGAAAAACTTCCTGGAAGGTTTTCTTATAGAAAAACTTCCTGGAAGGTTTTCTTATAGAAAAACTTCCTGGAAGGTTTTCTTATAGAAAAACTTCCTGGAAGGTTTTCTTATAGAAAAACTTCCTGGAAGGTTTTCTTATAGAAAAACTTCCTGGAAGGTTTTCTTATAGAAAAACTTCCTGGAAGGGTTTCTTATAGAAAAACTTCCTGGAAGGTTTTCTTATAGGAAAACTTCCTGGAAGGTTTTCTTATGGAAAAACGTCCCTGAAGGTTTTCTTATAGAAGAACTTCCTGGAAGGTTTTCTTATGGAAAAACTTCCTGGAAGGTTTTCTTATAGAAAAACTTCCTGGAAGGGTTTCTTATTGAAAAACTTCGTGGAAGGTTTTTTTTATAGAAAAACTTCCTGGAAGGTTTTCTTATAGAAATACTTCCTGGAAGGTTTTCTTATAGAAAAACTTCCTGGAAGGTTTTCGTATAGAAAAACTTTCTGGAAGGTTTTCTTATAGAAATACTTCCTGAAAGGTTTTTTTTATAGAAATACTTCCTGGAAGGTTTTCTTATAGAATAACTTCCTGGAAGGTTTTCGTATAGAAAAACTTCCTGGAAGGTTTTCTTATAGAAAAACTTCCTGGAAGGTTTTCTTATAGAAAAACTTCCTGGAAGGTTTTCTTATAGAAAAACTTCCTGGAAGGTTTTCTTATAGAAAAACTTCCTGGAAGGTTTTCTTATAGAAAAACTTCCTGGAAGGTTTTCTTATAGAAAAACTTCCTGGAAGGTTTTCTTATAGAAAAACTTCCTGGAAGGTTTTCTTATAGAAAAACTTCCTGGAAGGTTTTCTTATAGAAAAACTTCCTGGAAGGTTTTCTTATAGAAAAACATCCTGGAAGGTTTTCTTATAAAAATACTTCCTGGGAGGTTTTCTTTTAGAATAACTTCCTGGAAGGTTTTCGTATAGAAAAACTTCCTGGAAGGTTTTCTTATAGAAAAACTTTCTGGAAGGTTTTCTTATAGAAAAACTTCCTGGAAGGTTTTCTTATAGAAAAACTTCCTGGAAGGTTTTCTTATAGAAAAACTTCCTGGAAGGTTTTCTTAAAGAAAAACTTCCTGGAAGGTTTTCTTATAGAAAAACTTCCTGGAAGGTTTTCTTATAGAAATACTTCCTGGAAGGTTTTCTTATAGAATAACTTCCTTGAAGGTTTTCGTATAGAAAAACTTCCTGGAAGGTTTTCTTATAGAAAAACTTCCTGGAAGGTTTTCTTATAGAAATACTTCCTGGAAGGTTTTCTTATAGAATAACTTCCTGGAAGGTTTTCGTATAGAAAAACTTCCTGGAAGGTTTTCGTATAGAAAAACTTCGTTGAAGGTTTTCGTATAGAAAAACTTCGTTGAAGGTTTTCGTATAGAAAAACTTCGTTGAAGGTTTTCGTATAGAAAAACTTCGTTGAAGGTTTTCGTATAGAAAAACTTCGTTGAAGGTTTTCGTATAGAAAAACTTCGTTGAAGGTTTTCGTATAGAAAAACTTCGTTGAAGGTTTTCGTATAGAAAAACTTCGTTGAAGGTTTTCGTATAGAAAAACTTCGTTGAAGGTTTTCGTATAGAAAAACTTCGTTGAAGGTTTTCGTATAGAAAAACTTCGTTGAAGGTTTTCGTATAGAAAAACTTCGTTGAAGGTTTTCGTATAGAAAAACTATTAGTTTAGAAAGACAAATAGTTTAGAATTTTTTTTATTTTTTTCAAAGTTGTTCGTCTTTCAAACCACTGTGCGTTTGGGCTGTTGTTGTAGAGGTTTGACAGCAAATCTTTGGAATACCGTGGGCAGCATTTTGCAAATAAATAAAAAAGTTTCAGAAAAATGAAGGTCAACGTTTATTACTGTTGTTTTTTTATAACCCCAACTAAAACTCTCCGTCTGGGCTATGTGCTCCAGCGTGTACTCGGTGACTCCTATGATTTCTATTGCTGCTGTTGCCTAGTTTCTGCCAATATTTACGTTTGACATTTGAAAAGAATGCTCGCGCGTTCTGTTAAAAAAGGAAAATACTCGTAGCAATAAAATCCATTTGTTTATTTAGTTGGTAGTTGTGGCCGTTGTTTGTCTTCCATTAGAGCTTGACTTGTATTGATCGCCGATAATGTTCACCCTGTGTACGACGCAAGTATGTTCTGCATGCAGCCGCTACTCTATGCGACGGTGTTCAGTGGTGTAGCATGGTGGCGTTGTGGCAGTTGGACTCGTACGTACTGTTCCATGTAGTCTTCGGTCTATGATTTGTTGTTGTTGCTGTTGTTCATTCGGTTTGTTTCTGGTTTGGTCTTGACATTGTCTCGCTTCGTTGATCGATGAATTTCATTGTCTCAGTTTTTGTGTGAGCTGAGGATCTAAGATCTCTCAAGGTTAGACAGTGGAAAATTGTAATTAAGATGTTCGATAGGTAATTTCTAACTATCATCGTTTATGGGAAGTTGTAAAGGTACTTGGCATTGAGTGGACAACTATTTATGGGATTTGTTCAAGTCTTAAATGATGTTTCGTACGCACTGTTAACTCTTTTTTAACTTTGGATGAACTATTTAATTTTGTATAGTAAATGTCTTTTCCCCTAGGCACTCTTAGAGCTTCTTTCGTCTTCAAGTTAAGCTGCAGTTAAATAAATGGTCTCAAATAGCTGCTTTTAATAAAATCTTACAATAGGATTGATACGTCGAGAAAACTGGCTGTTGTGGTTTTGTTTCTTAAATAGTAAAAAGCTTCTGAGACACAGGAGCAGAAAATATAAAAATTATATTTTGCACAGCTAACTGATATAAGAGTAGTTCCAATCTGTCCCAGGAGCTCGTAAAGCAGAAAGTCGGTTAACATCTCTCTATGCCGAGGACCATGGTAACGGTCAATG
The DNA here is from genome assembly GCA_963513945.1 of Hydrotaea diabolus. NCBI lineage: Eukaryota > Metazoa > Arthropoda > Insecta > Diptera > Muscidae > Hydrotaea > Hydrotaea diabolus. The sequence goes on from OY740719.1 coordinate 174,504,642, forward strand.
GTCTGTTCCATCATCAACCTCGATGTGATGAGAAACGTAAGAGACTTAATTTAATCCGCACGAAATAGCAAATTTTGGGGATGCCTTTTTACTGGTCAACCACTTGTAGATTGAGCTCGGTCCAGTACTTGATATTTTGCGTGTTGACATGACCCATGCGCCAAAAATAGGCCTCATAGTTCAAACCTTAGTATCACACATTAAGTAACAAGGGAAGACTTCTCGCAAATCATTGAGATGTGCCCGATTCAATTCTTATGCCCACACGCAGAAAAAAAGTATGGTTGTGGTGACAATATTCGAAGAGGATAATACTATTGTTGGGTATATGGTTGTGGTACAACAATATTATGATCCTCACAACAATAGTATGATTCAAATACAACCATACTATGATCCTCACAACAAAAGTATGATTCACACATAACCATACTATGAACCCCACAACCATAGTATGATTCACACTCAACCATACTATGATCTCCACAACCATAATATGATCCTCACAACCATAGTATATTTCATATACAACCATAGTATGATCCTCACAACCATACTATGATTCACACGCAACCATGTTATAATCCCTACAACCACAGTATGATCACACCAATATTATTTATTAGAATTTGGTTAAGTTCTCAACAATAGATTTGAATTATAAAATTATTCAAAAATTCATTTAATGCCAAATAATAGGGAGTGATTTATTTCACAGTAGAAAAAATAAGTTTAAATAAACGTAAGCGTTTTTATTAAAAATATTTCAGATAAACAAAGCCAAAGAAGCTTGTTTTAAAAAATTTTAATTTCGATAAAAAAGTACTATTATTGCATTAGATCAGTACCAATAACATTTGTTCTAAAAAGCATATTTAAATGAAGAAAAATTACAATCATACTGTATGATTGCCGTAATCATATTATTGTTAACATAAAACACGAAACACAATACTTTTATCGCACCAACTATATTTATATTGTTGCTATAACCATATTTTCATTTTTAAATTTGGCAATAATACAATTGTTACATTTCAACAATATTAATATTGCAGCAATTATACTATTGTCAAAAATAAATTCAGTTAACAATGCTATGGTTGCGACGAACATACTTTTATTGCGTAGAACATATTATTATTGCCGTGACCATGAAGTAACCATGTTTTTTCCCTGCGTGCACTGACCGTGACCTACTGTTAAACGCCGGCTCCGAACAGCTAATGCATTTATAAAGAGAAGATTTTGCATGACTTGGAGATAAATCTCTTTCTCGCCAGCGTTAACGACGTCCAAACTTTCCGCGCAAAAATTGACAAATGTTCTTACCCGGGGTTGAACCTAGTCGTGCACACTTTCATTACACCATAGCAGCCCACCAGCGTTTATTTGACCAATATATGCGGCAGCAGAATGGATTTAGGCCCAAATGCAACTGCAAAAATATAGGACTAACTCTTTGGTGAAGACCAATTGAGCTTCTATGCTACTGGTGGCCAAAGCGGCTATGTTTTGTTCACTTTGATCTTATCTCTGACTGCTTGATTTCATAAGATGCAAAACAGACTATTCCCTTTATTAGAGCGCACTAACTTACTTTTTATTAGGAAAATAATTTCCATCTTTAGGTGAAAGTTTAAAACCGGAATATCGGAATGTTACTGTCATATTTTTTTAATCCGAGCAAAGCACGGTTTCTGCAAACTCCGTTTTTGGGACACTCTACTTACGGTACAAAACTTAAAAGAAAAAGATCAGCCAACCACTATCGTAATCTCGTAGAAACTTCATTTATTGTAAAGGCAAAGTTTTTAAAAATAAGTGCATTTTTGAATTTGTGTATTTGGTAGCCATAAGTCCATGTATAAATTGATCAGATTTTTAGACTTGGTTTTCGTTACCAAATTTAGTCGAACTGCAAAAATAATTTTGTTTTTATATAAAATGTTATATAGTAAGTTATTTAAACGTTATATTTCCATGCACATGGAAAGCCATTTTTTGGGCCCCTAGAATATTATTACGGGGACTATATTAAAAAATATTTATATACTCGTATGACTCGAGTCGCTTCAATATTAATTGCGTGCTAATCGAAATATTGCATACCAAATTTGATTGAAATCGACATTAAAATGGATGTTCTAGAGCGGCTGTTATACAAGGGCATATCAATAATTCCGTGATTTTCGAATAAAACACAGTTTTTTTTTGCAAAAAAAAATATTTTTGAACATAATCTCCTTTAAGCTCGGTTCGTACACTTAGTCTAACGTTTCTTCAATTTTTGTATCCTTTCCAAAACTAGGATTTTTCGTGGTCCATAAACTAGGCATTTGTTTAATCAATAATTTCAATCTCTTTCCACGGAGCCATTTCTTTAGGTTAAGAAATAGCAAATAGTCACTGGGGGCTAAATCCGGAGAATATGGCGGATGAGGTACCAATTCGTAACCCAATTCATGCAATTCTGCCACTGAGACTGCACACCTGTTAATGCGTATGGCATCAAAAATGTAGCGCACTTTTGCCCTTCGATCGGCCAACACCATATCTTGGATTAGTTCGACATTTTCGGGTGTAGTGACCTCATTTGGCCGTTCAGAACATTCAGCGTGATTTGTACTTGTGCGACCACAGCGAAAGTCAGTAAACCACTTTTTTACCATTAAAATCGATGTATTCTAATCGATTATTCCCCATAGTATTTTCCTTGGTTTAATTGACGGTTTTTTTTTCGCAAAAAATAATGTTAAATGAGCACTCAAAATTCACTTTTTTCCATTTTGAACAAAATCCACGAGCTTGTGATCAGCTGTTAAACACAAACTAAATGACGGAACTCTCTCAAAACTTGACAGTAGTCTATTAACAGATAGTACTTGATAAGAGCAGTGTTGCATTTCATATAACTGTGAGGAAAGTTGGAAAAGCCACAGAATTATGGATATGCCCTCGAGTGGTAGAGATCATTGCACTGGAGCTATATCAGAACGCCAAATGGTATGACCTATTTTCATCTGATCTGATTACTGATCGATCGTTATGAACTGTACCCAAAATCGTCTGCAATGGATATACTATTTGGCTTCTAAAACCCGATAGTAAAATAACGACATGTTGGGTTTTAGCTATTTTTGAGAAACCGACTGTCGGGCTTATACATAAAACCGAAACGTCGGTTTTCGGTTTTGGACACTATAATTTCGAGGCGTTGCAAATGCCACGCATAGTTAGCATAACCTCTATCCTATGATGGATAGATTGTTTTGTTTCATTCTTCTCATTTACCATTGCTAATTGTCAACAATATTGCGAGCTTTTCAGAATTGTTCCTCCATATCTTAGTCCCGAAGAAACTTTATTTGTGTCCACTTATATTTTTTTATTTATTTGTTTATTTGCAATTTACCCAAGGTCCACGTATATGATTCCCGTTTTGCACTTGCCTTTTCTGGCAATTCGGTTACGGAAATATTTGTCTTCATTGCCTATTCTGACATTTATTCTGACATTGATTTATTCGTTCTGATTTTTGTGTGGAAAAATACTATAATAATCTGCAGCCAACTTCACTCTACGAAAAACATAAAAGGAATTAACAGTACGGACAAGTTTTTCTCTTTCCATCCTCTTACCTCTCTCTCCTACAAACGGCGAGTTGCGGCAAGTATAGTTGCCTCGAGTCAATAGCACAGTATAACATTTTTCAGGTGATTAATTCTGGACTCGATTCTAATAATTGTTAGTGAAAGTAGCCCCAAAAAGAAGAACTTCTGCATCATTCGTTTGGTCAAGGTACATCAAATAATAATTTATTAATTAATTTGAAGTGAGTATGTATCGTATAGGGGAATTTGTTACGTTTTAGGCTCTTTTGTTTGTCATAACTCGAGAACCACTAGTCCGAATAAACTGAAACAAATTTATTTTTTTAAAATTACAATTTCTTTAATCTGTTCATACAACATTTTTTTGTAGTTATTTTTTTTTAATTTCATAAAAAATACAAAACGGTAAAAAGTGTCAATTACTATTACCTTCACGTAAAGTCACATAACCTATGAACAAAATGAGATATAGATCGTGAAAATCGATTTACGCGTCTCGCTTTTATGCACAATTAAGTGAAGGTGTGAATTTCAAAAATTTGCTCGAGATATGCACAAAATTATTGGGAAAAAACATTGATCACATTTTTATTGATTTTTTATTTTGCATGAAAATAAACATTCCGATTCATATTACAGATATTCTTACATAGAAAAAATGAGATTTTTATATTTTATTTAGGCATGGAAACAAAATTAAGAACATTTTCAATTATTGTCACTATCCATCCTCGTTGAAGTTGACGCTTGTGGTTCTGATGACCTTATTTTCTTCGTAGGTTGTTCATATTCATGTTCTGAGTCTGCATAATCATCCGAGATAGACATAATATTCAAGGGCATGTTTTGTTCAGTGTGTCCACAAATTTCAGTCTCATCTTCATCTTCGGTACTTTCATCTTCAAACTGCATAATTTTAGAACCCGCCAACAAACCTCCGCAAGTAATGCATCCAATTTTTTTGTCTTTGAATCGCTTTTCCATTGTTTAAATGCGTTCCATGCACGTAGGTGGTTATAATGGGTCTAAAGAAAGATTCGCTTTTCATTAATTTATATATCAGGTCCATTGAGAATACCTTTTGGTTATTACTTGTTTTTTTTTTTTTTAAATTCTGAGAATCATAAAAAAGTCATCAACGTTTTTCCAAAAAATTTTGTACATACCTCGAGCAAATTTTTGAAATTCATACCTTCACTTAATTGTGCATTAAAGCGAAACGCGTAACTCGATTTTTATGATCTATGTCTCATTTTGTTCACAGGTTATGTGACTTTACGTGAAAGTAATAGGACTCGACACTTTTTACCATTTTGTATTTTTAATGAATTAAAAAAAAACTTTAATTTTTTTGGCAAAAAATATTTTTTTTCTCCATACATTTATTTATAACTGCTAAACTGTTGCTTATGTAGCTAAACGTTGTACGAACAGATTAAAGGAATTGTAATTTAAAATTTTTTAAATTTGCTTCGGCTTATTCGTACTAGTGGTTCTCGAGTTATGACAAACAAAAGAGCCTAAAACGTGACAAATTCCCCTATACGATACCTACTAACTTTAAATTGATTATTAAATTATAATTTGATGTGCCTTGCCCAAACGAATTATGCAGAAGTTCTTCTTTTTGGCGGTACTTTCACAAACAATTATCAGAATTGAGTACCGAAATCATGTGTTGTACTCTGTAGAAACTCATAGTGTGTTTTCCAATTCCTCGTAAAGATCGATGACAAAAATTCGATTTTAAACTTAAATGGATATCGATTCTCCAAACACTATTCCATATTGAAATGAAGAAGTCAAGGGAATATCCATGTTCCTTAAATTAACTAATACAATAGATAGACAGACGGGCGGGCTTAATTTATATGACGCCGAAGGGTTTTTCAGTCAATCGATATGTGAACCATAAGGTCGAACACTCCTCAATTTAGTACAAACGTCAACACTAAACAACACAGCCCTTCAGCATGGTATAGCGTCGGGTATAATAACTACTACTGTATATATTTCTAGTCTAGGCAACACTAAGTGCTGCCTGACGCAATCTAACATTTCCAATAGAAAGTTTGACATTTTTTAGCACAAACGTACCCAGAATGTTTTGACGTACGACCATTATTTGTGTTGTTTACAGCCACTTGAAAAAATCAATTTGGAAAAAAAATTGAATTAACACGTGAACATTTTCGTGCGACGTGGATTATCACGACAAAAGTACATCGATGAACTTAAATCCTTAAATGGCGATGAAGCACCATTCTATAGCACTGTGAAGAACTGGTTTAATGAATTCATTAGTGACTGACGCTCGGTCAAAGACGAGGGTCGTCCAAAAACGGCCGTTGTACCAGAGAACATTGATGCCGTACGTGAATTGATAATGCAAGATCGTCATGTGACATACCGTGAGATAGAGGCATCATTGGGCATTTCTTCCACCAGCATACATTCGATATTGCATGAACACCTGGCCGTAGAAAAGGTTTGTTCTCGCACAATTTGACAATCGCTTAAAAAAAAGGCTCGTGTCGATTGGTGTAAAGAAATTTTGAAAAAATACGATCGCGGTGCTTCAAACGACGTTTATAAGATCGTCACAGGTGACGAATCATGGATCTATGCATATGAGCCCGAAACAAAACAGCAATCGACCGTGTGGGCCTTCGAAGATGAGCCAAATCCAACGAAAGTTGTTCGTGGAAGAAACATTTCGAAGCAAATGGTCGCATGTTTCTTCGGCAAAACTGGTTATGTGGCGACTTTTCCGCTTCGGCAACGTAGGACGGTCAATTCTGTGTGGTACACCACAATTTGTTTGCCTGAAGTCTTCGGATTCGAAAAACGAACAGGAGAAGACGAATCATTGTGCACCATGACAATGCGAGCGTCCACACATCTGCCGTGCAGCCCTGACTTGGCACCCAATGACTTCTTTGTACTCCCGCACATCAAGAAAAAAATGTGTGGTCAACGATTTTCGTTGCTAGAAGATGCAGTTAAAGCGTTTAAAACCCATGTTTTGGAGGTGTCTCAATCGGAGTGAAAAAAAAGCTTCGACACTTGGTTTGACCGCATGCAAAAGCGTATAAATCATGCTAAAGAATACTTTGAAAAACTATAAAACCATTTTTGATGATAAATGTAAATACATTTAATAATATTTGATGATAAATATTAATACAGCGACTAACTTCATCAATAGAATTTTAGTTTTTGAGAAAAAAGAAATTAAGAACACTCTGGATGTACTCAACTCATTTAACAGACAAATACAGTTTACAATGGAGATGGAACAGGACGGAAAATTACCATATTTAGATTCAATAGTTTGTCGACAAGGTCAGTTACTAAAATAAGATTGGTACCAAAAACCTACAGCTTTTGGCAGACTTATTAACTTTAGTTCAAAGCATCCTAGACGAGTAAATATTAATACAGCGACTAACTTCATCAATAGAATTTTAGATATTAGCGACATAGAGTTTCACAAACATAATTTAGTAAAAATTAGAACCATTTTAAGGCAAAACCATCACAGATCTACTAAACAAATGCAAATCAAAATCCAATTCCTCAGCTGTCATCGCAGAACCTGTAACAAAAATATATAAACCCACAACATATATACCGGGTTTTTCAGAGAGGCTTAGCCATTCCAACATTTATAACAAAGACAAATATCAACTTGCACTAAAGACACACAGTACAGTAAACAGTTTATTTAGCAGGACAAAATCTCGAACTAAAAACGAAGATAAATCAGACGTTGTATACCAAATAAAGTGCAATGGTGACAAGTCCGACATATGCCAAAAGGTATATGTCGGCACTACTAAAACTAAACTGAAGACAAGAATTTCGTCCCACAAATCTGACCTTAAAGCCGTAAATAGGCCCATAGAACAAAAGACCGCACTTGCGGCCCACTGTTCATTGACTGGACATAAGCCTGACTTTACCGACGCAAAAATTGTATCGCAAGAGAGAAATTATAGAAGAAGATACACTCTCGAAATGCCTAATATTATCGAGGAGAATTAATTACAAAACGGACACAGATGGGACGAGTCCTAAGAAGAGCGCAATTTTTAACTGACTGATGCAGCAATTGAATTGTTTCTCTGGCTGTATGACATGTGGCGCCGTCTTGTTGGAACCACATGCCCTCCACATTCATTTCTTCAATTCTAGGCAAGAAAAAACTGGGTATCATTTCACGATACCAAACACCATTGACTGTTTGCGCTTGACCTGCCTCATTTTCATAAAAAAAAGGTCCAATGATTCCTCCAGCCCAAAAACCACACCACACAGTGACACGTTGAGGATGCATTTGCTTCTCGTGAATCACTCGAGGATTTTCCGCACCCCAAATGCGACAATTCTGCCTATTGACGAAGCCATCAAGATGAAAATGGGCCTCGTCACTGAAGATGATTTTATCGGCAAAATCAGCATTTTCATGTTGTCTCTCCAATACCCAATTAACGAACTCCCTTTCGTGTAGCGCTCCATTTTTACTAACCTCGTACCTTCTACTAACAAACAATAACAATTGTTCAAATGTCAAACAATGACACTTCGAATGTTGCCAGATTTAAAAATTGCGTTCTTCTTGGGAAACCCTTAGAAATGTGATGCATAAGCACAGATGCAAGCTGAAGAGTAACACAAAAATCAGTTGACAGCGATAATCAGACGGACGACATTGTTTTGTTAATGTAATTATTTTTCAAATATTTTGTTAATGTTTTGTTTATTAAATGTAATCATGTTTTGTATTTTGTCAGTGGCAACCCCTGAAGATGATTGACGAAGTCAAAAGAAATATTGGGATAAATAAAAATTAAACAACACATAGAACAAAGAGTTTAAATAAATGACCTCAAGCCGAAAAATAATTTTATAATATATTCGCATTTTTATTATTAGGCCAGAAATATATATAGCAGCCCTCGTAAGTGTGAGGCAGAGAGTTGTATTGTATAATAAATTTTTTCTGAATACAAAGATCTTCGAATTACCTCATTGGTGGAATCTGTCCAAAACATTTTTTGATTATTGATATTAGTATCAGTTCATTTAAACTGGACTCTTAGGTTACTCCTTTAAGTACATTTTTCCAAAGTCAAAACTTTATTCGATTTTAATGCGATTTTGCTGTGTTATACTCTAACGCTATGTTAAAATGTCCTTAATAACACTACGACACAAACCGATATTTGTCCACCACATAGGGTTAGAAGCAAATGCCTACAATACACGACTACAAATAGGCAGATACTCGTCTACTATGAAGCAGAGAACGAGTAGATATTTTGACGCCACACTGATTAGATGATGGCCTAATGCTTTCTGTTATACGATGTCCGTCTGTTAAATGGTACAAATGTATATGGAACTCGCCGCGTATATGAGACATGCATATTTTGTATGATATAGTCTTAATCCGCCAAATGATTTCGATGGCACGCGAAATATAAAACACTTAAGTGATTGTTTGGTTGGTCAGTGTACGACGACGAAGTACCCGTTCCATGATGAGCAATGTGGCTGGGACAATGCCAGTCGCGAGGACATGTGTTAGGAGATTGAGTTGTAATATTAAAAAAAACGAACGAACACTCTCAAAAGCACACATACACAGCCGTTCAATGAGAATTTTCCATTTTCGCCAAATATCAGTATACATATCCTGTTGGTGTGCGTGTGTCGCTCTGCCTGTCTGTCTATCTGTGTGAGTGAGTACTTTTCAGCCTGGGTCATGAAAAGCCAGTTTAAGCTTTAGTAAATGCTATTAAAAATTGATGCCTAAAATGTTTTGCGCTGTTTTCCCTTCTTTTGATCCCGGGCTGTTATTTCCCCACGACAAAAAATACATGTAAATATGTCGAGTAGGGGGCCCAAAAACACACACGCACAAACATACATTTACTATGTACAGAGGCTGTAACAGACATACACACATACGTACACAGTTTAGCCACAAATTGTTGAACATAATGTTAAAACAAATGTTGACATAAATTAAAAACTGATCAGGCATGGCAAACAATAACAGCAGCCACATCGGGGGAAGGGGAATTCGACCCACGACTCAAAAAGACCACGGCGATGGTAGTGGTGGTGGCGATGGGATATCGCGAAGAGGGTAGCTGCGAGCGACCGAATTTCTTGCCAAGGATATAAGTAGTTCCGCAAATACAGGACGTGTCGTTGTTGCTTTTGTTTGTTTTTTAAGCGGAAAAAATTGTGCGAAATGTAAACAAAGTTTTCGTCTGAGGACGCAACCGAAAGGGATGTTAAATATTTGAGAAGATGTTGTCGCACATCGCTAAAGGAAAACAAGTGGAGAAGTGTTCATGCGTGGACTTTTTAGGAGGGACTTTTGTGTTGGCGTTTTAGTCCTTTGTTTTTGAAAAGAAAAAAGTATAGAGCCTGAGTTAAGTAGGTAACTTTTTATATATTGTTTTAGAACTAATTATAGTACGTATATCCAAAATGTGCTGTTCTTGAAACGGCAATACGGGTGGACCATTTAACATTTTAAATTTGAATCAGCTATACTAAGCAGGGACATAAATAACGTTATGCTGTAAAATAAAAAGTACTGAATGTTTTTGGACCAAATATTTTTAATATTCTTCTTTTTTGACCAAATGGGTATTTATTTTATTTGTTTATGTCGTTTTTGACTGGGCTGATTGGTCAGTCTTTCTTCATGAATTAAATAAAACTAATTTATTCCATGTTTTCCCACACGCAGAGTAAAAACATGGTTACTACATGGTCACGGCGATAATAATATGTTCCCCGCAATAAAAGTATGTTCGTGGCAACCATAGCATTGTTAACTGAATTTATTTTTGACAATACTATAATTGCTGCAATATTAATATTGTTGAAATGTAACAATAGTATTATTGCCAAATTAAATAATGAAGATATGGTTATAGCAACAGTATAAATATGGTTGGTGCGACAAAAGTATTGCATTTTGCGTTTTATGTTAACAATAATATGATTACGGCAATAATACTGTATGGTTGTTACTTTTCTTCGTTTAAATATGCCCTCAAGAACAAATGTTATTGGTACGGATCTAATGAAATAATAGTACTTTTTATCGAAATTAAAATTTTTTAAACTAGCTGCTTTGGCTTTGTTGAACTGAAATATTTTTAATAAAACTTATTTTTTCTACTGTGAAATAAATCACCCTATTATTTTGAATTAAATGTATTTTTGAATAATTTGCATAACTCAGATCTGTTGTTGACAATTTAAACCAATTCTAATAAATAATATTAAAGATCAAATCTATTGTCGACAACTTAAACAAATTCTAATAAATTATATTGGGGATGATAGTATAATTGTGTGTTATTATACTATGGTTGTAGGGATCACAACATGGTTGCGCGTGAATCATAGTATGGTTGTATATGAAACATGCAATGGTTGTGAGGATCATACTATGGCTGTGGAAATCATAGTATGGTTGAGTGTCAATCATACTATGGTTGTGGGGATCATGGTATGGTTATGTGTGAATCATACTATTGTTGTGAGGATCATAGTATGGTTGATTTGAATCATACTATTGTTGTGAGGATCATAATATTGCTGTACCACAACCATATACAAAACAATAGTATAAACCTCTTCGAATATTGTCACCACAACCATACTTTTTTCTGCCTGCAACGTTTCGTTAGCTTTTTTCTCACTTCTTCAGGGGATGTTTATTTGAAAATCCTGTCGACAAAAAGTGTTGTTATTTATAATTTCATATGATATGTAAGCTTTACTTACAATTAGTTTTACATTTCATTCGTCATAATTTCTTATTACTATTAAAAAACTGGACATAACGAAACAATTTAATAATAAAATAATAAAAAATTTATTAATTTCAACTTATTGCAGCGGAGTATTGGAGCTTTGTGTTGTCTTTGTCTTCATTGGTGTTTACTGATTTTGATATTCTCTGTTGAATTCTTAAACTTTCTATAGTGTATCTCTTATTTTCAATTTTCTCTCTGTCGAGTATTTTCACGTTCTTTAGGTCAGCTGAGTGTTGGTTTTTCAACATATTTATTGATGTATATTGTATCCAAAAAGAATCTACTTATTCGAAATGTCCACCTTTTGCCTTTACACACGCCTTAAGTCGCACTGGCCAATCGTCAATAGCTGCACGAACCTCGTCCATTGGAAAATTGGCCACAGCTCGAACCAAAGCAGTCTTAAGAGATCCAATGTTGGGGTATCTTTTGTGACAAACCTTGTCCCCTAAAATCGTCCACAATTTGTAATCCAATGGGTTCAAATCTGGACTGCCTGAGGGCCATTCTTCAGAGGAAATGAACGCTGGCAAATTGTTTCGAAGCCAGGCCTGGTACGTTTTAACTTTATGGGCCGGCGCAGAATCCTACTGAAAAGTCCATGGCTGGTTTTGGAACAGGAAATTGTTTAGAGGCTTTACAACAGCTTCCAAAACGGTTTCCTGGTAAACTTTGGCCGATATTTTGACTCCTTGTTCGCAGATGAAAATATACACACACTTTCATATTGGACCGTAATCCATTATTGTGGGTATATCGAGCCATTACCGCGAAAAAGACGTAAGCACCGAAAAGAAAAATTTGAATTTGCTATATCTTTGTAAATATTAATATTTAATTTTTAATATTTAAGCTTACTCGTAAGAGCGTAGTACAATTTTCTACCAAATTTCATTAAAAAGCGATTGGCGCTGACGTATTTTTCAATCCGAACTTTATTTGTCCATTTATTTTGTTCTTCTAATCTGGTCAATAATAAAATTCGAACGTATTCTCAAAGTCAGTCATTTTTAAAAAATTTTAGCCAGATCGGATATCAACTTTAAGAATTACATCATTAATGCTAATTCTTATATTCAAATCATGCCAGCGGTTTCCCCGATAAACTTTTCTCTCGAAGCCTTAAAGCGACTTCCGATTTTGAATAGATTCCAATACACCTGCCAACTTTAATTGGATCATAACGTCTCTCAGAGAAATGAACACATCATGTCATATCTTCAAAGGTACTCATGTCGATGTCCTGGCAAAGTTGTCTTCAAAAACCACTTCCTTTGAGTTGCGGACGAGGTGGGGCATGTACCCAAGTGCATGGGTGTGTGAGTGTAGCGGTATGCGTGAGTGTGTGTGTCATTGTTGTGCAGTTGATTTCAGCCTCAAGTGTCAATTCAATTAGTTTATCATTGTGATACATAAAAATTTGCTTACATTGTCTTGACGTTGTAGCTGTGGTGTGCTTGTCAGTCTCTCACTCACTCACTTTGTCGCTCGCTCGCTGCTTTGGTTGGCTGGCAGGCAGGCTGGCTGACTGACTGAATGGCTGGCTGGCTGGCTGGGTGCCTGGCTCACTGTGTGGCTGGCATGGTTGGCGTTTGTTACCTTGTTGCTGTACATAATCATGACTCTGTAGTCGTTCGTACTAGTATTTGAAGTTCCCCCTTTAAGGCATGTAACAAATTGTGGCGGCACTTGCTTGATTGGACGCCATATTTGTTTAGACATGTTAGCAGTTTTGTACTCCTCACCGGCACTGACACACATATACGACACACTCTGATATACCGTGGTATATATGTGTGTGAGTGTGTACTTAAAGTAAAACTCCCCAAAAATATTGGCATTTCCGCTTCTGGTATAGGAAGAAGGAAATACGTGGGGTAAGTGAGTGGGTGACGGTGACTGTGTGAGTACAACTGAGTATGTGTTTAAACAGATTAGTTTGCATTACTAGCTCGAGGGGCCCTCTCTGGATTCCCTCATACTCAATTCAGAACTCAAATCTAATCAAGGTACATCAGCACAGAGCTTCGCAAGGAGGTAGACATTGTTGCACACACAGCGCCTTTGCCAATGAAATGAATTGCTGTCCTGAAATCGGAATCTTGCTACGCCACACAAACAAGGCTGGGAGTCAGAGTTGGAGAAGCATTTACAGGTACCACAATCGGTATTGTTTCAATGCTGCTGCTGTAGCCGCAGCAGCAAAGGTGGACGATGACAAAACTGCACTTATGATTTGACTAAAACTTGTGATTTGGTGTTTGTACAGCCTCTGACGATATGAAGTGCGAGGGTAGGTCGCAAAATTTACATTAGTTTTTTCGCCAGCCCATTACCTACAGAAGTGCCAAGAAAACTCGATATTTGTACCCTCTTAGACTAGAATGTTCGAACCCGAAACCGAAAAACCGACTGTTCGGTTTTAATTTCAAACCCGGCAGTCGGTTTCTCAATAACAGCATAAACCCGACGTGTAGGTTTCAACGGCTTTAAAAGGGTGTTTCTTTAAACGTGTTGTTTTTAAGAAAAAAATAAAACGCATATAATTTAATGTTATGGCCAAGAATTTAGCTTTATTATAAAGATAAAGGTTTGCCAATAGATTTTAAAAATAATTTCGGACAAGTGGCTGCCGCTGCTGGCTCCAATAAATTCCAGCCCATAGGCCCAATTTTCGACTACTTTCTGCAGTTTTTGGGGCGTATCTCAGCTATAACGCCCCGAATATTCTCTTCCAAGGCGTCAATCGTGTCGGGCTTATATGCGTAGACAAGCGACTTTACATAACGCCACAAAAAATAGTCCATCGGTGTTAAATCGCACGATCTTAAAGCCAAGTCAAAGGCCCACGACGCGAGATAATGCGCTCACCAAATTGTTTTTCAATAAATTGATTGTTTCGATGGCTGTATGGCATGGATTGGAACCAAAGGTCGTCCACATGAACATCCTCCAATTCAGCCACGAAAAAGTCATTGGCTCTATAGCGTGCCCTATTGACTGTAACATTATGGCCGGCTTCATTTTTGAAGAAATATGGACCAATGATTCCCTTGGCCCATAGAGCACACAAACAGTGATGGCTTTCGGATTTTCATTACTCCAAATGCGACAATTTTTTTCGTACCCATTTAACTAAAAGTGAGCTTAAATGCTAAACAAAATGTTCTTGTAAAAATCAGGATCGGTGGCCATCTCGTTTTGGGCCTATTCACCAGGATTTGCAAACGTTGTTGCAGAGTAGGTCTATTCATTATGAAATGGCAAACCAACCTGAGCAAAAATCAACTGACAGCTGTCAAAAAGAACAATTGCGAAATAAGTGTGGCCAGAATAAAAACCGCACATCTAAAAAGCATCCTTAACATATATTTTGAAGTTTTGGCTGAGATAAGGTTCGAATGAATGGGCCGAAGGGGACAAAAAGAGGGTCATTCTTTTGGTCTTTAGTAACGAAGTGACGGTGGGTTGTATATAAGGTTCGGCCGGGTCAAACTTAAAGACTTGTCAACACTCAATATTGCCCTGATTGAAGCAAATGCTATCCAAAGCTGACGGATCACATAAAGTTGTTGTTTGGAGCGGTTTTTGGCAATTTTTTTGAAATGACCCAGGAGGCACCTTTACCGTCGGTGGATCTCGGTATTGAGATAAGTTAAACAACTTTCTCTGCTCAGATGTCGACAGCAACCAGAAGGCACGACATCCAAGCGACAGTCAAGCGACTTAGCACTTAAGTTTGGCGGTTGGATCATCTCTCGGTGGGAGTTTATCAGTTGGCCGCTTTCCTTAGGGTTGCCACCAATGGTTCCCATTGAAGAGTGATGCTAAGCGACTTTCTGTGGTCTGACCTCATCATCATCGGTATAATCGCAGCTTTGGTTTTTGTTTTTTTTACGGAGCTTTATGTCATAAAATGGGCGCAATACCCAAAGTAAAAATGGGCGAAATTTTCTATTGGGCGTAGGTTCATCCATGGGCCGCGATCGTTCGACTTGAAAATACTCCATAATTTTTTTCGAGGCTATATTGTCTAGCCTAGCCAACAAACCAAGACCTTTGAAAGATCTCGCGAGCAACATTCGAGATGATGAAGAATAAAGAACGATTCTTACTTTAGTGCAGATAAACATTTCTGGTTGTTACACCTCTTACTCCACCCTCGTATGCACATATGTACTTTCTTTGGTACCCTGTAGCAATTCTTCATAGCCAAGCGAGGCACACAGTAGCCCCTTTCAACTCGCACAGCCAACCAACGATCTCTCATACATCCTTCAACATTGAAAGTCGATTTGCAATTCCTCCGTATGCATTTATTGCATTTCGGGTGGCGATGGCAGTTGGGGGCAATAGTAAAATCGTTCATACGGAAAATTACTTTGGGTAGGCCTCCAAACAGGACCGGGGCCCATTTTGTGGCTGTTGTTGCCATTTGGACTGTCTCCAAAACCGTATTAGGAATACAACAAAACATGCGTGTTTTGTGTACTGTGTCCTGTCCTGCCACCAAGTCACAATGTACAATATTTCTACATACCGGGGAACAAATGTCCCAACATTCAGGCATACATACGGTCGTCCATATGTTCGTCTGTCCATAGGCCTGTCTGTCTGTCCGTCCCTCTTGACTATGTGTAATTCTTCATGATTGTCATCGAGCGGGCAAACGTGGTATGAGGATGGATGGATATGTACATATGGACGTATGTATGATGTCATACCGTCCGTCTGCACTAAACTCCGTATGTATTACTGTACTGTAGCTGTTACTGTTGCTGTTGTTGTTGTTAGTGCCTGGTTGTCATCGTCATTCACTGACTGGCCAACCGGCCAACCATGCCATGCTATGAAAAGCAATAACAAAAGCGAAGCCAAACAACAATCCGGCCATCCATCCAGCCAGCCAGCCATCCATCTTGGCCATACATTCGTACTACACGCAAAATACCTGCACGATTCGGTCTTCTGTCATTCATTGAATGCCAATGTAAGTTTTCAAAATAATTCTATAGTTTCGTCGACGACGTCGTCATCCTCATCATTGTCGTCGTCGTCGTCGTTGTACTTGTGCCTGTGGTTTATTTAACCCAACCAACCAACCAAACATCCTTTTAATCATGCCTGTGTGAGAGAGTCTCTCTCCGTGTGTGCGTGTGTGTGTGTAAGCAGAGTCATTGGTATCCACCAGCATTCATCCTTTCGTCGATCCATATGCAGTATTCAGTTATTTCCACTTCAACTTTGTTCATATGAAAATAACAAAACATCCATCAGCCTCACTTAATATTGACGCCAAATATTCAAGAAATGCTGACAATCGATATTCATATGTTACGCAGTATGGGGGTTTCCATGAATTTGGGCTAAAGGTAAAAATGTACAAACACAGAGAATTAATTCATTGTTCCAACCGAATTTACTTATTATTACGTCCTATGTGGTGTTTATGGGGGTGGTATAAGGTAAAATAAGTGGACAATTCGTAATCTCGGCCGGGCCGAAGCTTTTATACTATATTATGGATGGCGTTATAAGCGAATATGGTTGTAAGTGGTGGGTCCATGTTTGACGGAACCACATTTTTGGGATCCTATGAACCGTTGTCCTGCTCGAATTCTTGAGTTTTACTGTTTCGGAGAACCCATATGTCTATTGTTGTTTGGAACTTATGGAGCCCGTAGGACCTTAACCCTCAAACCGCCAAGAACGTCTCAGGACAGTGTTTGATTTCAGGGCTACATTGCCGTATTAAACATTTTGTGGTTTAAATTATTAAAAATTGTCATTTGCCAAAGGTTTTTACATTTTTTTTTAAATATTTTTAACCAAAAAAAAATTGTAATACAGCAATGGAGTCCAAAAATCGAAGACCGTCTTGACACGGTCTTGCCGGTTAGAGGATTAAATTTAAACAAGCCTTAAAAATTAAAGCAATTTTAGTTAGATGAGGAAACTTCACTGTTTCCGAGTAACTTTATATTCCTTTGTTTGAGGGGAATAAAGTCGATAAGTAGAATTAATGTTATTTTCGGATTCGTGGCGGTATTATCTGCTGCTTTTTTAAACCCATATAGTAATACTTGCCCCTATGGGCCCATATGGCAAATCCTTAGTCTAGGTACATACTTTCTGTATACCCATGTTTGTCCGTTTAATACATGGCGATTTTTGGGGCTTCAGAGTACATTGACCAAAGGTTTAGTCCTCTAAATTTGGCGAATCGTACACTGAATAATATTTCAGAATCCTCCACTCTTTCTGAATGCGTACATGTCCAAATGGCCCAATTTTTCGGCAGCCTAGGCACCATAGACCCATGAGTCAAGGACTTAAAATTAATCAAATCAAAACACAACTTTTTATTACATGACTTCAAGCCGAAAGTAATAATAAATGGAATTTAATCAAATCGTCAAATTAATATGATATTTGGAACAGGGATGAATTGTAATACCCACATGACCATAGTTCAAAGAGTCAGATTTTTGGGCTCATAGGGCTTATATGGACCTGCTCCAGTTCCAAATTGACATAAATTTTAAATAAAGTTACAAATTTGGATTTGTTAGGAAATGTCACTAAACATTAGGGAACGGCTTTTGGGCCGCAAAATCCATAGACCACACGCAGAGAAAAAACATGGTTACTACATGGTCACGGCAATAAAAGTATGTTCTCCGCAATAAAAGTATGTTCGTCACAACCATAGCATTGTTAACTGAATTTAGTTTTGACAATAGTAAAATTGCTGCAACATTAATATTGTAGAAATGTAATAATAATATTATTGCCAAATTTAAAAATTAAAAAAAATGTGGTTATAGCAACAATATAAAGATGGTTAGTGCGAAAAAAGTATTGTGTTTTGCGTTTTATGTTAACAATAATATGATTACGGCAATCATACTGTATGATTGTAATACTTCTTCATTTAAATATGCTTTTTAGAACAACTGTTATTGCTAATGCAATAATAGTACTTTTTTTTATTGAAATTAACATTTTTTAAATAAGCTGCTTGGCTTTGTTTAACCGAAATATTTTTAACAAAAACGCCTACGTTTATTTAAACTTTTTTTCTGCTGTGAAATAAATCACTCCTATTGTTTTGATTTAGTGTATTTTTGTATAATTTTCATAATTCAAATCTATTGTTGATAACTTAAACCAATTCTAATAAATAATATCGGGGATCATAGTATAATTGTGTGTGATCACACTATGCTTGTAGGGATCATAACATGGTTGCGTGTAAATCATACTATGGTTGTGAGGATCATACTATGGTTGTATGTGAATCATACTATGGTTGTGAGGATCATACTATGATTGTGGAGATTATAGTATGGCTAAGTGTGAGTCATACTATGGTTGTGGGGATCATAGTATGGTTATGTGTGAATCATACTATTGTTGTGAGCATCATAGTATGGTTGTTGTTGAATCATACTATTGTTGTGAGGATCATGTTATTGTTGTACCAAAACCAAATACCCAACAATAGTATTATCCTCTTCGAATATTGTCAACACAACCATACTTTTCTGCGTGCACTCCATAAAACTAGTAAGCGACAACTCGAAACCTTTTATCAATCAACTGGCCAATAAATTCCAAACTTTGTTGGACCAAATATTGAAAAACGCAAAAGCTTATAAAACAATCAGAAAACTAAATGCCATTTAAAGGCGTTGCAAAAAAGTATGAACGCCTTCCTGTCAAAGTAGAGTTTTGATATTGGACGAATAAACAAACGTTAGACGAGAATTAAGGTCTGGCAGAGTAGACTGGTACTGAGAAAAAATGATTACGAGAAAGACTTAAGAATACCTGGTACTACTAAATGATACAGCAGAACACAGCCGATCTTAGGGCGTTGAACAATTTCTTAAGCAGAATCTGATCGGCAGCTAGAGTTTTCTACTGAGAATTCCGGCCCGGAAAATACCGGGAATTCCGGTCATTTTTTATTCCCAAAATACACAGGAATTTCATCAGGGATTTCCGAGAATTTGATGGTGCTAATGTTAGAAAGTTGTTTATTCTATATTCTGTTAAAGCCTTTATTGACTTCAATCTAATTGTGCTTTAGATTGAAGATAATGCTAACATACAAGCAGATCTGCTAAATATTTTAAAATCATTTTAATATGCTTTGCCGACGAAATATGAGATAATTACCGCGGATGTAATTTTGACAATTTTATGTCAACAAAATTCTAACACTCATACACCTTTGGTTGAACATATTTAAGAAGCTGTAACGAAACGATTGAAGAACAAAAGTATCTTAAGGATCCAACAATAAAGCCAACATCACTGGGGTGCGAAGAGGTTTTTTCTACAACTGGGCGGTTTGTAAAAAAAGTTTTAAAAAACATATTTTCGGGAAATAAAAAAGTCCGGTAAAAAAGAAACTCTACGACAACACACTTACCCCATTACAAGGAAACCACCAAGAAACTTCTCCACTCGGTTTTGAACCTAGGTTACTTGTCTTGCATTCTTACCATGACACCACGGTGGACTACATATAACAAATTGTTAAACAAATAAACCTCGGTAGTATTTATCAGGATATCAGAACCGATGGTGAAGTTATTGATGTACTGTCAATATCTTCAATAGCGTTTTGCCAGTTTAGCTAGTGATGACAGCAAGAGGTAGGTAGCTTTTACGGATCCTAATAAGTATCATTTTCATATTTCCCTCACCATGTGGACTGTTGCATTATGTCTTTTGCCAAACTTACATTTTCATGGACTCTTCCATATCGTCATCCCACAAGTACTCACATAAGAAAAGTTGTACATATGAGTACAACCACAGCACAGATTTGAACCCTTGCAACCGACAACGAGTCAGCAACAACATGAGTGACTGCAAGGCGAAAGATGCGTGTCCAACGATCTAGCAGCGGCAGCAGTACAAACTGAAGCTGAGCGTAGAACGGTGCGGTGCGGGGCGGTGCAACATGCGAAACTTTCAAGCTGGCCACAAACGCTCACATGCACGCCACAAGCAACGCCAGCCGACGAAACAAACATTGCACAGTAGTCAAGTTTTGTCATGTTCGCCATAGCTCTCCACATGAAGATGACGACAAACTGCTACGTACTACAACTACTTCAACTTGATGTTTGTCTCCTCTTGACGACGATGACGCCGTCGTCGTCGCCAGAGAAGATGACGATGATGATGCTTTCACTTGAAGGCAGCGCGACAGGGCCCCAAAGAAATAGAAGGATATACTCACACGCATACACATGCAGACTACGAGACAAAAGGACGGACACTCGGGCTGGCTGGGACGGACTGGCTGGCTGAAGCAGACATCATTGCTCGTACAAGAGCTCAAGCAATTGTGCGACACTTTAAGCGCGTTTTAAATGTGATGTTGCGCGTGTAAACTGCGTTCCACATACAAAAACGCTGTGAACGCTAAGCATGCAACTTGGACATTCATTAATTATTTTATATGGCATACTGGAAATAGCCACGTACACATCTTTGGCGACATACGAGACAAACTAACAGGCCGGTAGGCAGACAGACAGCGGCCGGCCGAAGGACGGACGGCCACATGATATGAGAACGGACTTTTTTTTAAAGGAGGACTGCAGCCAGCCGTACTGCACCAGACAGTTTAACGTTGACAACATGGCAGGTGGCTGTTCCTAAAACTCTGCCGAAAAGATGATCTCTTCAAAGTCATAAACGGTTATTTTAAGGACTGGTGGATCAGTTACGAGAGTGAAAATTGTAGTCACTGCAACTACAATTATTGTGTAGCAGATTTGGTTCTCCTAGGATCCAGGAAGAATACTTTAAATTGAGTGCAATTTTTTTTGCATATTACTCAGTAGCTTTTTGCTAACTTTAGGTTCAAATTAATCCGCTTTTAAAGAATTTTTGTATTATTATTCTGCATGATCTGTTTAAAATTTGGACTCGAACGTGAGGACCGTAGAGTCCCAAAAATCGACACAATGTAGACAAAATGAGCGATCAAAAAAAATATGGACATACATACTTAATTCCCTCAACATTCCCGAAGAAACAGGCGGGGTACTTCTTTAAATTCAATGGCCAGGACCTACGGTTCAAAGATTGAAAGATTTTATATCGGCTAAGTCTAATCTCTTACTTAAAATTGGTTTTACTTATACAATAGTTATGCCCACTAACCATTATACCACGGCGGCCCACACGTCTCAATATAAATTTAAAAGATTATTTATTTTAATGATTTGTCTGAGATGGCCATCGGTCTCTTGTACCCCAGAGTCCTGAGAACGGCCCTTACCATCCACTATAAATACGACCTCAAATTAAAGCAAACTTTACTAATATTTCAAATGTGGATGGTTTTTAGGAATTGGCTGAGATTGTGGCTAAGACTCATAAACATTGAGGGCCGAAGGGAACCTTATGTTCGAAATAAAAGCAAGAAGTGAACGAGTTAAGTTCGGCCTTGCCGAAGCTTATATACCCTTCACCATAGAGTACGTTCCAATAAGATAATTGGTTAAAGGGGGCATGGCTCCGGCTTCTTGTCTATCAATGTGTGTTTCTTTCATACAGACTACTGCCGTCATATCGGTATTAGTTCGCGAAGTATAGCCTTTATAGAAGTTCAAGGTTGTATAGACGGTGCCACGCCCCATTGTACAATTTGATAGTTTTATCTGTCTATCTATCTACGTACATATAAAAAAATGAGTTTGTACCGTATATTATTGTACCGGCTGAACCGATTGTTTTTAAATTTGTACAGAATGTAGCTGTGTGGTCGGCGATTAAAATGGATACCAAAATTTTTAATAGATATCAAGTGGGCCATATCTTATAAACTATTAATCGTAGGAAGGTGTGGTTTGGTACATAAACAACTGATCTCAAAATGTAAAACGACCCTATCTCAAAGGCTTTTATAGGTAGGATGTGAAGTGTAGTACAAAAAATGGGCAGGCCACGCCCCTTTTTTAAAGAATCCGTAATAACGGCCGTGCTGAAATATTTACAGTATGTAACAGCTGGCCACGAGGTGCGCACAGGCTATTGGGAGCCAAGTTTGGAAGAGGGGGTGTGGCCCCGCCCACACATCTCAAAATGTAAAACGACCATATCTCACAGATTACTAGAGATAGGACGGTAGGGTTTAGTACCTACATATACTACTGATATGATTCAAATATTTTTTGGGAAACTACCACACCACTTTTAAAAGAAACCGTTATAACAGCCATTATAATCCTGAAATCTTGGCCAAGAGATATGCGCAGGGTATTCGAAACCAAGTTTGGAAAAAGCCGCCCACACACACGAAAATTTGATATGCCCATGGCTAAAAGATTATGAGAGATATCAAGCTTGTGTTTGGCTTATTTGCTACTGATGTCCCGCATTTTTTTTTTTAAATACATGCGGTGCTAAGACCCTTTTAAAAAATAAATTTTATAACAGCCTAGAGATACATATGCACATGCTGTTTGCAGTCCAGTTTGGACTACTGATATTATGCAAAATAGTTTTTGGGAACAATCAATGCAAATACAACTCTTGAAAAAGTCGGACTATAAAGCTATTAAAGTGACCAAAGGAACGAATGAATATGAATATCTTTAAAAAAGCTTTAAAAGTCTTTACCCCGATATTGCATTTATTATTTGCCCTACAAGATCATGATTTCTCTTTACCCCGATAATGCATTTATTATTTGCCCTACAAGATCATGATTTCTCTACGGACATCTTTATGTTGTATGTTCACGTGTAGGTAAATCTTCAGACTTATCGATACTTGCACCAGATGGCAAAACTTCGTTCACACTTTATTCACTTCGTTCACACTTTATTCACTTCGTTCCATATCTACCATACAAAAAGCCCTCCCGATTTAAGGGTCTGTCACTCACGAAGCCTCGTATCAGGTCATCATTAAATTCACTACACTTTATAATGATGGGCCATTTCTGATTATTCGTTTGGAACAATCCAACACGAACGTCCCTGTGCTTGGAAGACTATTTAATTATTTCTATTTATTTTTGGTATAACTTTTTTTCATATTATTTATAACGATAATGTAGATATCGTTCTTCAGCTCTAGTATGATCTTGGTTTAATGGCCTTATACCAATGGTCAAATTGAATGATCTTGGATGCCATTGTAAACAAATAGGCTTCAAGTTGCCTTGACTATCATGGCAGCTTTCAAGCACCTAACGAAGTTATATCGGTAAAGGACCCTCTTACTTTGAGGTAGTGCCGCTCTTAAATCCACAAATTAAATTCCATCTTGCTCAAATTTCGCAATTGGCACTTTACGTGTGATCAGTAGTCAACTTTGTACAATTGGACCTTATCTTTCTATAATTTTCATATAGCCGCCATATATAAATATATAACAAGTCACCTTCTGCCGTTGCTGCTTAGCAAGTCACTTTCTAAATCCGATCCTTTATAAATTAAGTAAAGTGCATGATGGGCGATCAATGATTGAAAGCAGACCATATCGGTCCATGTTTTCATATAGCCTCCCGCCGCTTTACATTGTTGAGTCAGTTTATTGTTACATTTGGCACAGAAGCAAAGAGTTTTCTAGATTCCTCATTGGTGTAGGGTTTCCTATATTTTTCATTCTATTTGTAAATTTCAGATCTCAATGACAACAATTTTAAAATGTTCCAAATATTCCAAAAATAACCATTAACCATTTCAACTACGGTGGTTATTTATATACAGGGTTGCCCATATTCGACGGACCCATGTTTTTTTTTAAAAAATCAAAGAAAAAAATAAAAATTTGGCGGTTGGCAATCTTAATCATTTTATTTGTTCCAAGTAGATTTGTTTACATCAATTTTTGAATATGATATCTCTCAAATGGCCGCCTCTGGCGTTGATGGCGTATTGTGCCCTTTTTGCAGCATTTTCCATCGTTTTCGCCAACATTTCGGCCGGATTAGCGGCTATTTCTTCACGAATGTTGTCCTTGAGCTCTTCTACGGTCCTTGGCTTGTTAACGTAAACCTTTGACTTCAAATATCCCCACAAGAAGAAGTCAGGCGGCGTCAAATCGGGCGAACGCGGTGGCCAGTCCAAATCACCACTTTTCGACATCAAACGGCCCGGAAACAAATTCTTCAGAAAATCGATTGTTAGGCGACTTGTGTGCGGTGGAGCGCCGTCTTGTTGAAACCAGAACTGCCTCATACGCTTTCGACGAATAATTTGCATCACAAAATTGGTCATCATGTCGCGTTTCAGTGGCGTAAATACGGCAATTTTGCTTATTTACGGTCCCATTCAATGTGAAATGGGCTTCATCGGACATGATAATTTTGTTCCAAAATTGCTCGTCATCTTCGGCCATTTCGATGACTCTTTGGGCCCATTCCAATCGACGAGGCTTGTCCACAGGCAAATCAACGCGAATAATCCGTTGTAAAGTGGACCGAGCCATGCCCAATTGCTGAGAACGGCGTTTTTGGGATGTTCTTGGGGACCTCTCAACACTGGCTCGTACTTGGTCGACTTTTATTTGGCCTCTTCGGATTAAAAAGAGCCTCACCAGTCGAAAATTTTTCGTATAAACGCTTAATGGTGTTCTTAGAAGGCGCACTTCTCACATTTTTTAATATTTTAAAAGCACGTTGAGTTTTCACAATTGACTTGTTCTGTTGAATGTAAATTTCAACTATTTCAGAGCGCTCGCGTGGCGTGTATTGTTGCATGGTAAAAATCTGCTTGGACTGACGCTTCAAACGCGGTATGTCATTAAGCGATCTGACATCTCTGTCAAAAGTTATGGCGTTGCCAGATGGGTCCGTCGAATATGGGCAACCCGGTATGTGCACGAGGTACCACTAGCCCTTGATTCCAATGCTATAAAAGTATATTTGAGTTGGGCATATTTCCCACGGACCGGTGTCTCTTTTCGTCTGACATGGCTAGAACACCATCAGCTGGGGATAAATATTTACTTTGTAATATCTCAGGTGAATATTCAAAGAGTTGTATCCTGTCGAAGGAAGAGTTGAGTGTTCCAGTGCAATTTATTATGCCACTGAATGATAAAAAAAAAAATCAGTGTCTACAAGCCCTTTTCGTGAATGAGTATCACAAGGTACGAGTATCAAAGGCGTCATTTAAATTATTAGATAAACAAATATGAATCAACAAAGCCAACCACACAGCCAGACATAAAGATTGCCGTTGCTAAATAAACAAGTCCTTCTTTTATGAAGCACAGACAAACCGACAGCCAGCCATAGGCTTACAGGCGCATTTCAAGTGTGCCCCTTCTACTGTAACCCAGAAACGTCCCAATGAAATCCCCAATGTTAGAGAGACACTGCAACGACGAAATATAGAAGTATTGAGTCATCAATACCTCCACCAGTCAGTCACATCGTCTTCACCACCATCACAAGCAGGCAAAGACGACATCATCGTCGTCAACATTCTTCAAACAGGCATTTTCTCAAGTAGACCTCTTCGGGCCGTGGAGTACCTTGAAACTGCACTTTTCGAGTGTTTGCTTTTGGAGAAATACAAGTGCGAGTGCAACCCTACTGCCAGCCATCCAGCCACCAAAATCAATATCAAATCCACTGCAGCTATGTATGCCCGATACATGGCAGCACAGATATGAATGAGCCGTTTTGTGCCACAGTCAAATCTGATATTCAGAATGGAAAAATTACTACACGCGTTAAATACGGACTACGGCACTCTATGGCTACCCTGGCGTGACTCAGCTAAAAATTGACTCAATGACAAGAAGGTTTCACATATTACATTGACATGTGTGCGTTTGCACCACGTATCCCTTACCAACCAAGACTCATACAAAAAGGACAAAGTGGGTGGGCGTTTGAGGATTTTGGTCAAATCATCAAATCAAACAGAATGAATGGAGTATTTTCGGTATCATCATTACACCTTTATGAAGACTAATTTGATTTCCTTTTATTGAGTTCAATAAAGACACCACCGTCGTCGGTCGCCACCGTCGCCATCAACAGAGTGTTTCAGATAATGACCCAGCGATGGCCGGTATGGTCAAAGTGCCGTATCCACAAGTTGCACACTTTTTATTTTTTGTTGTTGTTAGCAACTTGTTGTTGTTGTTGTTACTGCCATAGTTAGTTCATTGTTGTGAGCATTTCCCCCCTTTGGAATTCTTGACATTTAACACATTGTAGTCATCTAAACTGTATTGACTCCCTTTGTTTTCTTTTGCTTGTCCTAATGACGCACAGTGGTTTCGAACGTAAAATGTTGACATAAATTTAAGCTTTACTGGGACTTGTTAAATATTTTGTCATCTCGAGAAAAACTCGGTTGGAATTTGGTCAAGCCACAAAAATTCAACTTTTTGTTGCAAATACCAAATCTTTGTGAACCTTAATGGCAATTCAGTTGCACGCACCATAAAATCATAGTTATGATTATATTGTGGTACAAACAAACTAAAACTAGGTTTGTTTAATGAAATACAAATAAATTTATTGATTGTCACAACCACTTCTGTATTAATTTCTTCGTTGCTACTAACAATTGATTATGACAAGTAATAATTAACTACTAAAAATTTATTGTGGTACAGGCAACTCATAATTCGGCTATATTACGAAAAAAAACAAAAAATTTAATTAGCTCAACCAATCGTTATGGCCATTACTAGTTTTGAATAAACCACAAATGAAAATGGCAACATATAATTTAGTTCTTATGACCAAACAAATAGAAAACTCATAAGTTCGCCTGCCCCAAGCTTTTATACTCTACACCATGGAGTGATTGTGTTATTGTACGAGGACATATCAATAATTCCTTGACATTTCCAACTTCTCTCGTGGTTATATGAAATGCAACACTGCTCTTATCAAGTATCATCTGTTAATAGACCACGGTAAAATTAATAGAGGGTTAGCAAAATTGCATGAATTGGGTCAATTTGGGTTGAGTGACTATTTCCTATTTCCAAACCTAAACAAGTGGCTCGGTGCAAAGAGATTCAGCTCCAACGATGAAATTACTAATCAAATAAATACCTTTTTTATGGACCTCTAAAAATCCTATTTTTTGGAAGGGAAACAAAAATTGGAGAAAAGTTGCACTAAGTGTATTAAGCTAAAATGAGATTATGTTGAAAAACAATTTTTTTTTTGCAAAAAAAACTGTGTTTTATTCAAAAAGTCACGGAAGTATTGATATGAGGGTTGCTATATTTATTTCTGGCCTAGGCGACACTATGTGTTGCATGGCGCCATCTGACATTTCCATTGGAAAGTTTGACATTCTTTAGCATTAACGTACTCAGAACGTTTTGACATACGACCATCATTTGTGTTGTTTACAGCGACTTGAAAAAATCAATTTGGCAAAAAATAAAATTAACTCGTGAACATTTTCGTGCGATCATTTTTCACAAATTTCGACGTAGATTATCACGACAAGAGTGCATCGATGAACTCAAATCTTTGTATGGCAATGAAGCACCATCCTATAGGACTGTGAAAAACTGGTTTAATGATTTCAATCGTGGCTAAAGCTCGCTCAAAGACGAAGATCGTGAAGGTCATCCATAAACGGTCGCTGTGCCAGAGAACATTGATGCCGTGCGTGAACTGATAATGCAAGACCATCACGTGACATACCGTGAGATAGAGGCATCCTGGGCCATTTCACCCACCAGCATACACTCGATATTGTATAAACACCTGGCCGTAAAAAAGGTTTGTTCTCGTTGAATCCCGCACAATTTGACAATCGCTCAAAAAAAGGCTCGTGTCGATTGGTGCAAAGAAATTTTGGAAAAATACGATCGCGGTGCTTCAAAATACTTTTATAAGATCGTCACAGGTGACGAATCATGGATCTATGCGTATGAGCCCGAAACAAAACATAAATCGACCGTTTGGTTCTTCGAGCCAAATACAATGAAAGTTGTCTGTGGAAGAAGCACTTCGAAGCAAATGGTCGGCTGTTTCCTCGGCAAAACTGGTCATGTGGCGACAGTTCCACTTGAGCAACGCAGGACAGTAAATTCTGAGTGGTACACCACAATTTGTTTGCCTGAAGTCTTCTTGTGCACCATGACAATGCCAAGTCTCACACATCGACTCAAACCAGCGCCGTTTTGACCGGCCAAAACGTCGAATTGATGGGTCATCCGCCGTACAGCCCTGACCCAATGACTTCTTTTTATTCCAGCACATCAAGAAAAAAATGCGAGGTCAACGATTTTCGTCGCCAGAAGATGCTGTTCAAAAACCATGTTTTGGAGTTGTCTCAATCGGAGCGGAAAAAGTGTTTCGGCAATTAGTTTGAGCTTATGCAAAAGTATATACGAGTAAATCATGCTGGAGAATACTTTGGAAAGCAATAAAACCATTTTTGATTATTAGGCTAGAAATTTTCATTTTCATTATTAGGCTAGAAATATATATAGCAGCCCTCGTATGCCCTCGTATGACCGTGGCAGTATTGGGCGATATGTTTGGTAAAAATCTTGTTGGTAGTGGATCCATTATTAGCAGAATTTCATATTCGATGGAGCCATTTGAACCGTCATCCTGTTCGGGATTCTCGAATTTCATTTTTTGAATAAATCATGTAGAGACTGTACTGAATAACCATATATTGATGTTCGAACCTTTGGACCTTTGAGCTAAGGGCTAGACCTCAGATATAGTCGTGACGAAAATTGTTATTGGTTTTTTGTTGGTATGGCAAGTCTGAGTGCAATATTGCCCTAAGTCTTAAATTTAGGTATATATTTTGATTTGTGAGAAGATTTAACTGTTTCTGGGACTTAGGGCACATAGATCGGCCCATAAGTCAAGGAATCCAATTCAGTCAAATTGTAAAATTAGTTTCATATTCAGAATCTTTAGAAAGTTCCACTGCTCCTGAGTTCCCATTTGCCCCTGCTCGAAGGGACCCATTTTTGGGTCCCTTCAAGCATGGGAAAATTTCATCGAATCGTAAAATTTATGTAATATTTGAACTCGTGACGAACATTAATTATTTTTAAAAACCAATTTATTCATATTGAAGAAGGCCGATTTTTCGGTCCCTATGAAACTTACCCGCGTGGGTCAACCCTTAAATATTTTCGAATCCGAAAATTAATGTGATATTCAGCTTCGTGGCAAAATTATATTGTTTTTCAATGCCCAAAGGCCTATAGGAGACTGATTTTTGGGTCTATAGTTTAAGAAGAACGATTACTGAGTACTTTGGGCCTGTAAGGGTTAAGGAATGTTACCCCCATGGTGTAAGACCTCAAAAGTTTTCAAATTTTAAATTAATGTGATATTCAGATTCGTGACAAAATTGTATGTTTTTCATAGTATAATAATACTGATTTTTGGGTCCCTTGGGCCTAAGGACCTTACTCCCGTGGGTCAAGGCTTCAAATTTCTTCGAATCGTAAAAGTAATATGATATTTCCTCAGCAAACCCGAAAACAAATGACAAATTATCCCACTTACTTACTTAGGCTGGCTCCACGACCTCTTGTTGGTCCGGGCCTACTCAATAAAAGATTTATTAGGTCTTCGGTCTGGGGCGTGCCTCGTCCAATTTCTAACCCCATGAAATCTTTGCATAGTCCTCTTCTTAGTATCTCCACCGGAGTCTCGGTCTTTCCGGTCTGCGTTTTTCGTGGTAATTGTCGTTTAAATTCTTTCTGGCTGGAACGTATGTTTCATTCGCCCAACATGTCCAAGCCAGTGCAATAGTTTCATTTTGATGCACTTAACTACATTCACGTCGGGGTACATCTCATACAGCTGTTGGTTCTTCCGTTACAAATAATGTTTCTAGGAAAACGTAAACCATTTCGGTTTAGGCACTGCTCTAGCTCCCTACGAAAAGTCCCTTCCAATGGGGTTGCTAATTATATTTCGGGTCCGGCAATAAAAACACAATAATTTATCATTGGAAATGGTTTTATTGTTTTTCAAAATGTTCTCCTTAAAGATTAAAACAGTTTTGAATGCCCACAAACCAATTTTCGAAGCACTTTTTCCACTCCGATTGAGACACCTCCAAAACATGATTTTTGAACGCTTCAACGGCTGCTTCGGGCGATAAAAAAACGTTGACCACGCATTTTTGATTCAGGCGATAAAAAACGTTGACGACGCATTTTTTCTTGATGCTAGGGAATAAGAAGAAGTCATTGGGTGCCAAATCAAGGCTGTACGGTGGATGGTCCATCAATTCGACATCTTGAGTGGTCAAATAGCTTATCGTTTCAGCTTCTCTTATTATCATTCCTCAATTCTTCGAACACTGTTGGTAAACAGATGGTTGTATACCACTTAGAATTGACCCTCCTACTTTTCACTTAAGGCGCTGTGGCAACATGACCGGTTATAACGAAAAAAGACGCAATCATTTGCTTCGATGTACTTCTTCCACAAACAACTTTTGTTGGATTTGGCTCCTCTTGAAAGACCCATACGGTCGATTGCTGTTTTGTTTCGGGTTCATATGGATGACTGCATGATTCGTCACCTGTTACAATGTTATACACTGCCTTTGAGCTACCGTAGTTAAACTTTTTCAACATCTCTTTGCACCAATGCACTCGAGTTTTTTTTGAGCATTCGTCAAATTATGTGAGATCCAACGAGAACAATTTTTTTTTGTCATGAATATGCAACAGCTTATTGATGCTTTTCATATTTATACCCAAGGATGCCTCAATCTCACGGTATGTCACATGTCGTTCTTGCATAATCAGTTCACGTTCAGCATTGATGGTTTCTGGCAAAGTGACCGAAGTTGGACGTCCTTCACGAAATTCATCCTGGAGCAAAAGGCGTCTGAGGCTGAACTCTTGGTACCAGCAATTAACAGTGGTTTTTGATGGTGCGTCAACGCCAAAAGTCGCAACAAGTTGATTTAAACACTCTTGTCTCGATAACCCACGCCGAAAATCGTAAAAAAACATCGCACGAAAATGTTCACGGGATAATTCCATTTTTTGACTGAGATGCCTTTTTCAACACATTGTAAATAAAACAATTCGCCCTTAAATGACAAAACGTTCTGAGTGAAGTTATGCTTAAAAATGTCAAAGTTTCTAATGGAAGATCCAGTTTGCGGCTGGGAACACTAGTATTGTCAGGACCCGAAATATAAATAGCAACCCTTGTATATATAATTGAGTCTCCTCTCTTTGTGCGGAACTCTGTTCGAAACAGTGTCTGACCACCTTGTTGCACTATATGTCATTTCTCCATATTTTTGATTTAATACTTACTGTAAGCTTACTTTAGTTGCAACTTTTTTTTGTAACCACTGTGCGTAATCAGCTTAAAGATTGGGCTTATGTTATGTTAGCTTCTTTGTTGTTGGTATGTTCTATTATTTTATTAGCTCCACTATCTTTAGCAGGCCATCTCAATCTCTAACCCAAAAAACAACAACTACAACGATAATAAAAACTTTTCCCTTCCGTCCCTTCATTATGTCAGGACTACTGCACACACTCCCACACAAAGCCACACATATGTATGTATATGTGTCTATGGCTGAATTAATGGCCCCTCCCTGCTGGCTAGAAATGCCTTTCGACTACGGGTATGATTTGAATCTTCATCACATCAAATCGAATCATGTTTCTTTTAACTAAATAATACCGGGTGGGGGGAGGTGGACAGAAGTCAACCGTATGAGGGTTGTGGATGTGCAGCATTTGGGCTTCTCGGTTTTCTATTATTTGTTTTGTCTTATTGTCCGTAGTGAGACGAAAACATCCTGAGTCCTTTAACTAAATAAATGTAAAGAAATCTTGTCAATGTCATCAAAAAGAAATTCTTTCCATTTGTCTCCCGCACCCTTGTCGAAATACTGAAGGAATCGTTTTATTTTTTGTTTTTTTTTTGTTGCGGTCATTCGTTTGTTTTAATAAGATTGTCAAAAAAAGTGTCAGAGATTTTGGTTTTATGTTTGAAAATGTGAAAGGTTGTATAAAAAAGGTCCTTAATTACTTCCACGCATGTGATTGTATTCCATCCAGGGTTTTGTTATAACATCTTTAATAACTATTCATTTGGATGTCCTTTAAACAGGACCTTTCGAAACTGATTCCGAGTTTCTTCAAAGTATTACGAGGGTTTGTATTTATATTTCCGGCCCTGACAATACTAGTGTTCCCAGATGCAAACTGGAACTTCCATTTGAAATTTTGACATTTATTAGCATAACTTCGCTCAGAACGTTTTGTCATTCGAGAGCGAATTGTATTGTTCGCCGTGTGTTGAAAAATTCATCTCAGTCAAAAAATGGAATTATCCCGTGAACATTTTCGGGCAATGATTTTTTACGATTATAATTTGCTAAAGTCATATATTTTTGTCACCCAACAAATTTTAATTTTTTTTGTAATAAAAAAGAAAAAACCTTACCATATACAAAGTTGTGCATATGTCGAGCAAATTTTTGAAATTCATACCTTTACTCAATTGCGAATAAAAGCGAAACGCGTGCATCGATTTTCATGATCTTTGTCTCATTTTGCTCATAGGTTATGTGAATTTACGTAAAAGTAATAAGATTTGACATTTTGGATTTTTTATGGATTTTTTAAAAAAAAAAATTTAAATCTTTAGGCAAAAAATAAGTTTTTTCCTTTATATATTCATTTTTAACTTGGAAACTGTTGCTTGTATAGGAAAACAATATATGAACAGATTAAGGGAATAGTAATTTTAAATTTTTTAAAATTTAATTCAATTAAATCGGGCTAGTGGTTCCCGAGTTATGCCGGACGAAACAAATTAACCAAAAAAAAATTTTTAAAATTTAAAAAAAAAAAAATAAAACAAAAACCAAACGAAAAAAAAAATTTTTATTGCGTTTTTCGAGCTCATGTCAAGGTTATCTACACAGAAAAAATTATCGCATCCGGAGTACATGAAATTTTTTTCATTTTGTTGAGTAGTGTTATCTGCGAGGGTTATCGAGACAAGAGTTTTTAAATCAACTTGTTTTGACCTTTGGCGATGAAGCACCGTCAAAAACCACTGTTAATCGCTGGTACCAAGAGTTCAGTCTCGGACCCCGTTCGCTCCAGGATGAATTTCGTAAAGGACGTCCAACTTCGGTCACTTAGCCAGAAACCATCGATGCTGTGCGTGAACTGATTAAGCAAGACCGACATGTGACGTACCGTGAGATTGAGGCATCCTTGGACATTAGTATGACAAGCATCAATAAGATATTGCATGTTAATTTGGCCGGGAAAAAAATTTGTTCTCGTTGGTTTCCACATAATTTGACGAATGCTCAAAAAAGCTCGTATGGATTGGTGCAAAGAGATGTTGGAAAAGTATAGCTGCGGTAGCTCAAAGACAGTGTATAACATTGTCACAGGTGACGAATCATGGACCTATGCATATGAAGCCGAAACAAAACAGCAATCGACCGACCGTATGGGTCATTCGAGATGAGCCAAATCCAACAAAAGTTGCTCGTTGAAGAAGTACATCGAAGCAAACACGCAGAAAA
Source organism: Hydrotaea diabolus (assembly GCA_963513945.1). Taxonomy (NCBI): domain Eukaryota; kingdom Metazoa; phylum Arthropoda; class Insecta; order Diptera; family Muscidae; genus Hydrotaea; species Hydrotaea diabolus. The sequence goes on from OY740719.1 coordinate 174,538,650, forward strand.
AAAGTATGGTTGGGGTAACAATATTCGAAGAGCACCATACTATTGTTGGTTAGATGGTTGTGGCACAACAATATTATGATCATCACAACAATAGTATGGTTAACACACAACCATACTATGATCCCCATAACAATATTATGGTCCTCACAACAATATAATCATTCCCTACAACCATACTATGATCCTCATAACCATAGTATGTTTAACGTACAACCATAGTATGATTCTCACAACCAAAGTATGATCCTCACAACCTTAGTATGACTTACGCACAACCATACTATGATCCCCAAAATTGTTTGTAAAGAGTGGAATACGTTGTTATTCAACAATAAAGAGTTTTGTTAAGTAAGTTATGTAACAATAGGAGTGATGTATTTAACAGTAAAAAAATTCATTTATTAAAAATATTTTAGTTATACTAATCCGTATTTTTTTTGAAAAAAATTATTTTTTATTACTATTATTGTATAAGAATCGTAAAAATAACATTGTCAAATTAAAAAAAAATAAGGTTTTTCAGGTATGATTGCCGTAATCATGTTATTGTTAACATAAAATCCATGAAAGCAATACTTTTGACCCACCAACCATATTTATAGTGTTGCTATAACCATATTTTCATTTTTAAATTTGGCAACACTACTTATGTTACATTTCAACAATATTAATATTGCCGCAATCATACTTTTGTCAAAATGAAATTCAAAAAACAATACTATGGTTGCGACGACCATACTTTTACTGCAGAGAACATACTATTGTAGCCGTGACCATATAGTAACCATATCTTACCATGATTACGTTTTTTGCGGTATAACCGGCGATGTTGCCTCAGTGCCTTTAGTGGAACGTAGGTCAATTCTGAGTGGTATACAACCATCTATTTGCCAACAGTGTTCGAAGATATGAGGAAAGATAATAAGAGAAGACAGATGATTTTGCATCACTACAATTCGAGCTCTCACACATCATTTGACCACTCAAGATGTCGCTCCCACGACAGCCGGTTCTATGCACCGGATCGACCCAAAGAGGCAATTCTTCGGCCATTGGCTGTCACACCGGGACTGTGTATGCCGCTACAACGACAACCACTAAAGATGTCGAATTGTTGGGCCATCCACTGTAAAGTCCACATGTGGCACCCAAGGACTTTTTCTTATTCCCTAGCTTTGAGCATGCATGGTCAACGCTTTTCATCGCCCGAAGCAGAAGCTGAAGCGCTCAAAAATCATGTCTCAATCGGAGTGCAAAAAGTGCTTCAAAATTGGTTTGTGCGCATGCAAAAGGATACGAGGGCTGCTATATAAATTTCGGCCTAATAATGAAAATGCGAATATTTATCATCAAAAATGGTTTTGTTATTTTTTAAAGTATTCTCCAGCATGATTTATACACATTTGCATGCGCTCAAACCAATTGTCGAAGCACTTCTTCCATTTCATGGTGCACAATGATTCGTCATCTCTTGATCGTTTTTCGAATTTATCCGAAGACTACAGGCAAACAAATTGTGGTATACCACTCAGAATTGACCTTCCTACGTTGCTCAAGCGGTACACATGACCCGTTTTGCCGAGGAAACAGGCGACCATTTGCTTCGAGGTGCTTCTTCCACTAACAACTTTCGTTGGATTTGGCTTGTCTTCAAAGACCCACACTGTCGATTGCTGTTTTGTTTCGGGCTCATATGCATAGAAACTGTGCGGGATCCAAAGAGATCAAACATTTTTTACATCCAGGTGTTCATGCAATATCGAATGTATGCTGGTGGAAGAAATTCCCAAGGATGCCTCTATCTCACGGTATGTCACATGACGATCTTGCATTATCAGTTCACGCACGGCATCAATGTTCTCTGGTACAACGGCCTTTTTGGACGACCTTCGTCTTTGAGCGAGCGTCGGTCACGATTGAATTCATTAAACCAGTTTTCCACAGTGCTATAAGATGGTGCTTCATCGCCATACAAAGATGATTTAAGTTCATCGATGCACTCTTGTCGTGATAATCCACGTCGAAAGTTGTGAAAAATGATCACGAGTTAATTCCAATTTTTTGCCAACTTGATTTTTTCAAGTCACTGTAAACAACACAAATGATGGTCGTGCGTCAAAACGTTTTGAGTACGTTTATGCCAAAAAAATGTCAAACTTTCCAATGTAAATGTCAGATGGCGCCAGGCAGCCCTAAGTGTTGAAATATATATGTGACAGCGCATAGAGAAAGGGACCTAAGGGTAAAAAAATCAATTTTAATTTTTTTTCTTTTTTTGATGTGGACAACATCTGAGCATCGAATGAGACCGATCCCATGGCCCAAAAGTGTTCCCTCCCAGAGATATGCGCGTTTTATGAAAGTGGAGTCGACGATTCTAAGCGCAAATAGAAAGGGACCTAATCTTTAAAATGGCTCTCCTGAACAAAACTTTTCATCATCTCTTCCCTTTTTTTTTTTTGATGTGGACAACTTCTGAGCATCGAATGAGAACGATCACATGCCCCAAAGTGTTCCCTCCCAGAGATATGCGCGTTTTATGAAAGTGAAATCGACGATTATAAGCGCAAATAGAAAGGGACCTATTCTTTAAAATGGCTCTCCTGAACAAAGCTTAGGTCCCTTTCTATTTTGCGTGTCACATATAGAAACCCGTATTGATCTTAAAGGAGAATATTTTGAAAAGCAATAAAACCATTCCCAATGTCAAATTATTGTGTTTTTATTGCCGGACCCGAAATAGAAACAGCAACCCTCGTATCAATGTGAATTTCATCGACTTCATTGAAAAAAGACATCAATAAATATTAAAAAATCGTAATAAGTTATTTGGGACTTAAATTACTTACTTAAAAATTTCTTTAAGAATAGATTTATTTAAAATTTCTTTAAAACATGGCACTCATATTATGTAAAATATCTTTATCCTATTTCGACCAATCAATGAAACCCCGAAAATTGTCTAAGGATTTACAATATCTGATAGGAAATGCACTTAATTCTATGTTATTTCACAATGAAGGTAGGTTTTTAAACAAGTTTCCGGGATCCCGACAGAAAATTTCCGAGAAACATAAATTACTGCTGTCTCCAGGAATTACCGTTCCGGAAAAACCTTACCAACGTTCACTACCCCGTTGGTTCCTTAATGGTATGTTGGGAGAATGAAGTAAGTGAGTATATTTTATTGCCCCATACTACTGGGTAACAGGTTATATATCATTTGGTACTTACAAAATGGTAATGTTTTGAAAAAAGCATTTTAGACCCTTTAAATGTTTTAGCCAAGTGCGTTTCATGACTCTTTAAGTCATTTGAGCCATGTCCGTTTATGCGGCAGGTTCGCACGATAAATTACCCGATAGTAAACATTCGTTTTCTCAGCTCCCATTTCATCCATTTTAAAAAGTTATTGATCATCAAGTCATAAATGTCGTAACAAATATTGCCGAATCTAATAGTACCGGCAATGATGGTATAAATACTACATTAATTATTAAATGCGTAGAAGAACTTTGTCCCGTTTTAGTTAAAATTTTTAACTCTATTATTGATACGTCTTCATATCCCGATGAATTTAAAGCACACAAAATCATTCCGATTCCAAAAGTGGCACGTTCTGAATCTGTGGACCAGTTCAGACCAATTTCTTTGCTATCGGCTGTGGATAAAGTATTTGAAAAAATTATATTCTCTCAAATGTCAAACTACTTTGAAACCGAAAATTTGATATTTTTGATAATCAGTATGGATTCCGAAAAGGATGTGGAATGGAGGAAGCTGGGGTTAATGTGGTTAATTATATCTGTGATGGCTTAGATCGTGGATTTAAGGCAGTTGGCGGCATTTTCTATGATTTTTCGAAAGAAAATCACTCTGTGTTGTGTAAAAAGCTGTGGTTTTATGGTGTTCGTGGCAAAAGTCTGGCTTTAATTGAGGACTATTTAAAACAGCGGAAGCAGTTTGTCCAAATGAATGCATGTAAGACTTCATTGGCAAACGTTGTATGCGGTGTTCCTCAGGGCAGCATTTTAGGCTCTTTGGTATTTAAAATATATTTGAATGACATTAACAATCTTGGCTTGCATGAAAAAGTGTTTATATATGCTGATGGTATTTGTGTCTTTTATCCATATAAGCGCAATATCGTGTTAAAGACGTTTACTGAACGTGATGATGCTTTGATTTTTGAATATGCAAGAATAAACAGATTATTTCTGAATCCTGAAGAAAAACTAAATTTTTACGATTTATGCCACACCCAACACTTGAAGTAGACAACTGTGAAATTTTTATTGATGGAAAAATCTTGAGTGAAGTGTCAAGCTTAAAGTATTTAGGAGTTACTTGTAAAATAACTTAGGATGGCGGCTTCACATTGAAAAACTGAGGGCAAAAATAGCTCCAGCAGTCGGAATCCTATATAAGCTGAAGAACAAATTGGATACAAAATCAAAACTGTTGATTTTTCAAGCCTTAATTCAAAGTCATCTCAGTTACATGGCTCTAGGGTATGGTTTCAAAAAAAGTTCTGATTTAAAGTCTTTACAGATCCTTCAGAATAAATCTTTAAAGATCATGTACACGCAGATAAAAAATATGGTTAATATATGGGCACGGCAACAATAGTATGTTCTCTGAAATAAAAGTATGGTTGTCGCAAACTTAGTATTGTTTTTTTAATTTAATTTTGACAATAGTATGATTGCGGCAATATTAATATTGTTGAAATGTAACAAAATCATTGTTGCCAAACTAAAAAATGAAAATATGATTGTAGCAACAATATAAATATGGTTGGTGGGACAAAAGTATTGTTTCATGGGTTTCATGTTAACAATAACATGATTAAGGCTATCATACAGGCAACATCGTAATTTATTTTTAATTTGACAATGTTATTTTTACGAATCTTACGCAATAATAGTTGTTTCTATATATAAATTAATTTTTTTCAGAACAAACTACGTATGGTTATGGAGATCATAGTATGTTTGAGTGTGAATCATACTATGGATGTGGGGATCATAGTATGGTTGTGTGTGATAATTCTATTGTTGTGAGGACCATAATATTGTTATGGGGATCATAGTATGGTTGTGCGTGAACCATACTATTGTTGTGATGATCATAATATTGTTGTGCCACAACCATATAACCAACAATAGTATGATGCTCTTCGAATATTGTTATCCCAACCATACTTTTTTTCTGCGTGTACAATTTGCCCAGATTATTTTCAACACGATTGCTTTACAAAGATGTTGCAGTAGAAATTTTACCAGTTTTTGGTTTGCATACGCTGCAGTTGTTACTGTATGTTTATAAGATTGTAAACAACATTGGTCATCACACTATTTCATTAACTAGATTTCGGCATAATTGTAACACAAGAAATAATTCTAATCTGAATGTAGCCATTTGTCGTTTGGAGATTACAAAGCAGAGGATTGAACACATGGGCAGCGTGGAATTCAATAATTTGTAAAAACTCACTTTCCATATCTTTACTGAAGAAAAGATTAAAAGAATATTTTTTACAAAATGTAGAAATGCTTCTAATTTAAAAAAAAAATACTGTAAAGGCCCATTTAGTCTCGACGGTTGACGGTTGATTCTGCAACCTGCAGAAGTCTACCGTCGTCAACCGTCAAACTGTAGTTATCTCCCTCTAACACATGCAAAATGCAACCCTCAACTGAAATAGCTGATTGCCTACCGTCAACCGTCCACCGTCAACCGTCAAGACTAAATGGACCTTAATATTGATTTAAGAATATATGTATATTATAGTTTCATGAAAAAGATTTAATCTAATTGTTGCCAACTCCCCTCAAAAAAGCCCTAGAGGTGCTGATGCATTAGAATATTAAATATTGTTACGAGGGCGACCTCAAAACTAACTGGCCTGGCACATTTTCTGTTTTACTAGCAACTTTTTTTTTGTTTTTTAAAAGCAATCTTTTGTAAGATTTTTTATTTGTTACAGCAATCTTTTGTAAGATTTTTTATTTGTTATTTTCTTTGTTACAGGTGATTGAAGTAAACAAGTTTTATAATTTTTGAAAAATATTATAAAAGGTAATTAAACACTTTTATATGAAAGGTTATACGCCAAAATTAATCAAAGATGAATTGGATTCTGTTCATGGTGATAATGCAACATCATACTCCACCGTGAAAGCCTGGGCTCAACAATTTAAAATGGATCGTTCAAGTACGAAAGATGAACAACGCTCTGGAAGACCGAAAACTGCTACTACTATTGAAAACATTAGAAAAATATTTAATGAAGTGACTAAGGATAGACAAATAAAGCTTAGAGAACATGCTGATATTGTTAAAATACACGAAAAACAAGTTTGGAGTATTTTACATGATGAACTCCACATGAAAAAGCTATCCGCAAGATATGTGCCGCGTTTGTTGACTTTGCCCCAAAAAATCGTCCGTTGGACCAATTCCGAGGAGCTTTTAGCGATTTATCAGCGTAATCCAATAGAGTTCTTGCGCCGATTCATAACTGTTGATGAAACATGGATCCATCACTACATCCCAGAATGCAAAGAACAGTCAAAACAATGGATAGAAGCTGGTAAAAGTGGACCCAAGAAGGCGAAAACTGTTAAGTCAGCAGGAAAAGTAATGGCCACAGTATTTTGGGATGCAAGGGGTATAATATTTCTTGAGAAAGGAAAAACTATAAATAGTGAATATTATTGTGCATTATTGGATCGGTTGAGTGAAGAAATCAAGATAAAACGACCGCACTGAGAAAAAAAAATCTTTTTCATCAAGATAATGCTCCTTCACACATTGCATTTTTAACTCAACAAAAACTGGCCGAATTACGATTTGAAATTGATCCGCATCCACCATATAGTCCAGATTTAGCTCCTTCTGATTTTTTCTTGTTTCCGAATTTAAAAAAAATTCTCGGTGGCAAAAACTTTTCGTCCAATAGCGAGGTTATTGCTGAAACTGAGGCATATTTTGAAGATCTTGAAAAATCTAATTTTTTGGATGGAATTAAAAAACTTGAAAAACGTTTGATAAAGTGTATTGAGTTGGAAGGAGATTATGTTGAAAAATAAATAATAATAATTCCAAAAAACGGTTCTTTTTGTGTTAGGCCAGTTACTTTTGTGGTCGCCCTCGTCAACACTAAAAAAATTACTTTCGGGCGGGCTAGCATGGCTAGATCGATCAAAAATTTTATAGCGAGCCGATCGATATTTTAAGGTAATGCAAACGGAATAATAAATTTCATAGGGTAGGTTCCTGCCTCCCTAGAAGTCAAATATTAAATCCAGTCTCAAATTCCCTAAAGCTTCGACTAGTATAGTCGGTCTTGTTCTTAAAGACTTTAAGACTTTATTACTTGTTTCTTTCCTTGTAAACGGTTCGCATGGCAATATTCAATATTAACTTTGTCGCTGTCATTTGAGCTATTTTAACACGATCCCATATAAAAGTGCCAACAGATCATCAACATGTGCAACAACGTACAGACTGGCTGGCCCTGGTGAACTAGAGCCGCCAACAAGGAGTAAGTGCTGCTCATACACAAATTCAAAGTTCCCAGCGAGGAGGAGATGGTGCTGTGGGAAACGGTAAAGGCCAGAAGACCAAAGCAGAAGCATGCGCCTGAGCGTGATTTAGGCGAATTCACGAACTTAATGAAGTTCTTTAAATCACGCAATGCAGTCGCACCCGTGGAGTACAGGCAGCATCTCCATACGTCCGTCGTTATGCTCCCACACACACACACATAGCACAAGGGGCCTAAACAGAAGATCTCATTAACACCACGAGGATAATTAAAAGAGACTTTGACAACAAAGATCTAGATTGGCTGGGACTAAGCTAAGAAAAGGATTGAGAGTGGCAATGATAGAGCGTGGAGCGGGTAAAGGGTGGCGGCGGGTAGCGGTGGTAAACAAACAATAACGCCGTCACACCATTTACAGGCCCAGAGCCCAGTTTTCAGTGTGACCACAAATGGCTGACAACGTTGTTAAGGCTAACAGTTAAGCACGATTTGCAAACGCTGACAGAGTTGACAAACGCACAGCCAGCACAACAAATGGCGCTTGCGCATGCGCCGCCCGTATGGAGGCCAGGAATGTCTACTGCAAGTCTGTACAGCGACCAGACAATGTGATGTGATTAGGACTTAAGCAGGCTATTTAAGCGTTAAATAATTAGAGGATTTTTCAGTTGCTTAAAAGTTTCGAGGGCATACTTGAAGTTCCCTGAATGCTCCAGCCAATTAAGGTCGGCCAAATTGTGTTCCTTCTCGGTTGCCTTCTTTTGTGGGTCTCCAAATTAGAGCGAAATCGAAAACGAGCGTTCACAATGATTTCTTTGTGTTGAGGTTTTGATTTCATTTGAAGACATCATAACAATGTCAAGCCGTTTAATGGTCACTTTGGAATCTCTGTTGGAACAGTGGCCTTTTTAGTTGGGGGTCTTAAGCGTATGTTTTTGCTTATTTTGTTGCTGGCTGTTATTTCAGTTTTCGTTTTTGCCTTTTTATCAATCAAATGTCGTTCTGATTGTTTTCAGAGATTGCTGGTGATTTTTTTCGGGTTCCGCTGGTTGCTGCTGCTACTGTTTTGTGCGATTGTCTTCCTGGGATGCTGTTCTGATGTGATGTTGCATTTGAAGCCTTTTGATTGATGTATCGTTTTCAAATCCACCATAAACATGTCTGTCTGTCCATTTGTCCGTCCTTCCGTCTGACTGCCTTTTTCTGGTGATCTTCTGGATGATGAAACAAACAGCAGCCAGAGCAACGCAATGCAGAACTGTTGTTGCTTCAAGATTCTGTTGAATTTCGCGCTTTGGAACTGGCCAGGAGTTTGACTTGCCGGGAATGCTCGTGTGTTTTACGTTTTTACTTTTGGCCGGTTTTGTTTTTCGATTTCTGCGCGTGTTTGTATGTGTGCGAGGAAGCCCGGGAACAGACAACAAGTCAGACATATGTCTTGGGCTGAAGGAAACTACTTAATTACGTTGGAAAAATGTACTAGCACTGGCTGGCTGGTTGCTGGTGGGCCTTTTGTGCTGCCATGCAATGTTGTCAACGTTGTGCATGTTGTCCCTGTGGCTGCTGCTGCTGTTGTTGCTCTTCTTCATTCGGCCACACCACAACCATTGTCGCTGTCGTCTGCCGTTGTTCCTGGTGTTCGCTTTTGGTCCTGTTACGCATTTACATTGTGTTGGTCGCTGGGCCGCGCTATCTCAGGCAAATGATTTTGATTGACCAGCCCGAACATCGGCAGCATCACAACAACAGCAACAACAACAGCCTCAGCAAACATTGTCGTCTATAACGAATGACAATGCCTGGGCGTTGTCTGGCTCTGTTGGTCTGTTTAACTTCTACTCCAAACTGTGATTTTTGTTCGGCGTGGTGTTGTGTGTCGGTTCTTCGGTCGGTCGATCCCTGGTTTGCATTGTTGTCCTCGTGTTTTTTTTATGGACTCATTGCTTTGAACCTTTAAAAGTACCGTTATCGCAATGATTTTTAAAGTCTTCGCATATAAAAGTGACTTTAAAATCAATTCTCTTGGCGTTTTTATTCTTTTTTTGTTTTTTTCTTCTTTGGTTTGCCACTGCCATTGTTTGATATGATGCCCTTTAGGAGTTCGCAAATGGGTGAGGTTGGTATACTATGTTGATCATAGGGTTTGTCAGCTTATAAGAAAAGGCCAACAATGCCGAAAATGCTTAACACTTTAAGGCTGCAGATTTAGTAGGTAAACCAAAAATAGGCGTTTTTAATTGTTACTTGGCTTTCAGACGAATGGCCGCAAAGGCGATAACTTCAAAACTCTACTTTTTGAAATTTCTTTGTATACACAAACTGATTGGCTTAAAGAGTCATAAACAGTTTGATTAAAAAAATAGTAATTTTTAGAAAAAAAAACTTATTTAAGTACTACTTACCGAGTTGTAATGGCAACTCGCTAACGCGATAGCTTCACTTTATTGTAAAAAAAGAGAGACAAATGATTTTGTTTACAGAAAACTTAAGACAATTCGCGTAAAACCCTTTTGATTTATATCGGCTGATCCATCTACAAATATATTTTCAAAAAAAAAATACAAAAGTTTAAATCAAGTGTGGAATATTTTATGTTTATTCGAAAGGACATTTTATTCCATTTTTTTAATATAATTTCCTTCAAAGTATGGCCACAACAATGCCCCAGGTCGTCTATTCTGAGGGTCCAATTTTGATTGAATCATTCGAGCATTTCGACTTGTATGGCGTGTTGGCTTCCAAAACCTGAATCGTAGCTGGTTTGTCAGCATAGACTTTTGACTTTACATAGCCCCAAAGAAAAAAGTCTAAAGGTGTGATATCACACCATCTAGGCGGCCAACTCACAAAACGAGAAATTAGCTAGTCTTCGAAATTACCTCTCAATTTAAGTAGATACATTGCTTGAGCAGATGTATGGCAAGTGGCACTGTCATGTTGAAATCAAATTTCGTCAAGATTAAGGGCTTACATTTGGGGTAGCAAAAAGTCCGATATTATGGAGCGAGAGCGGGCACCATTCACGGTTACGTTAGGCCATCATCTTTTTGGAAAAATATTGACCGATGATTCTACTAGAGCATAAACTGCACCAAACCGTGGTTTTCTCTGGGTATAATGGCACCTCTTAAACCTCTTCTGGTTGCTCTTTAGCCCAAATGTGGCAATTTTGTTTATCATCACTGAACAAAACATTAGCCGAAGCCAGTTTACAGTTGCGCAATTAGGAGACGTTGTTGCGAAATATCCAAAAAGAATCTACTTATTTGAAATGTCCACCTTTTGCCTACACACGCCTTAAGTCGCACTGGCCAATCGTCAATAGCTGCACGAACCTCGTCCATTGGAAAATTGTCCACAGCTCGAACCAAAGCAGTCTTAAGAGATCCAATGTTGGGGTATCTTTTGTGATAAACCTTGTCCTCTAAAACCGTCCACAATTTGTAATCCCATGAGTTCAATGGATTGCCTGAGTCCAGGAAATGAACGCAGGCAAATTGTTTCAAAGCCAGGCCTGGGACGTTTTAGCCTTATTGGCCGGCGCAGAATCCTGCTGGAAAGTCCATGGCTGGTTTTGGAACAGGGAATTGTTAAGAGGCTTCACCACAGCTTCCAAAACGTTATCTTGGTAAACTTTGGCCGATGTTTTGACTCCTTGTTCGCAGAAATGCAGGTCAGTGAACTCATCGTAAGAGACACCCCACCAAACCATAACTGAAGCTGGGTGATGACCCTTTTCCACCATTGGGATCAGTTCAGATGCTTCCTTAGATGACCACGCATACATTCTATCATTTTGCTTGTTAAATTTTTCCTGAACGCTAAAAATTATTTCATCGGCGAACAAAATTTTTATGTGCAAGTTATCAGCGTGCTTCACCAAAAGACGTTTGCATTTTTCAATCCTATTTTTTTTAAAGCTGCAGGTGCCTCGTTTGAAAGCCCCTAGTCCCAAGTCTTTTTTAATGGTTTGACTCATGGACTTTTGTGTGATATTCATCTCACGGGCCATGATTTTCTGTTTTCGGAGCGGATTTCTGTGAATTCTTGATTTAACGGCTTTGATGACATGCGGTGTTCGAACAGAGCGTGGGCGGCCCGACCGGTGGCAGTCTTTTACATCTCCAGTCTCCTCAGACAGTTTTATGCATCGGTAGACGAACATGCGGCTAGTACCTAGTGGCCGGAGCGTTTTGAAAATATCGCTTTTTTCATTTCACACTTGAAAAGCGCTATTACAGCGATACGGTTCTCATTATCTGACCACTCCATGATGAAAGTTGAAACAAATTTAAAATCCCGTTACAGAGTAACGCTATTGAGGTTAGCTTTCAAAAGCCATATGACATTAACGGGGTATGTTCAGTTCTACTTTTGAAGTTGGTGTGTTCAATGTTGTAACAGATTTATGTCCCTACTAAGTAAAATAAAGTTTAATACAACTCACGCGTAATCTGTGAAAAAAACCTTTTGAAAAATACCTCTAGATTGATCACCCTATATATAATCAAAAATTTTATGAAAAAAGTTATTCATTGATAGCCCTTAGCGAGTTTATTTTTTACTGGCTTATAATAACGGTTGGAGCGCGAAAGTTTGCTTATTTGGGAATGAAATAAAAATAGTTTCGAACCTTAGAAAAATTTAGTTTTTATTTTAATTATATTGAACAGTAAGGGAATTTTTAAATTAAATAGTTTTAAAAAGTGTATCTGGCAAATGTCGACCTTCGCTACCCACACACTGCTGCATACGTTTTCTGAAGGTTTTATGAACTCTAACAAGGATGTCGACTGATATTCTACCAATTTCAGCCTCAATATGGTAAATTAGGTCTTCCAAGGTGTTGGGACGGTTAATATACCCCTTCCGCTTCAGTTTACCCCAAAGGAAAAAATCACATGGGGCTAAGTCTGGTGAGCGTGCCGGCCAGTTTACATCACTCCTCAAAGATATAAGCCGTAACATTTGCTCAAACAATTCATGGTAACCCTCGCTGTGTGTGCAGTGGCACTATCCTGTTGGAACTATGTATCCTCTAATTGCATTGCATCAGTGAAGAATCCGGTGGAGAGAAGGTCTGGAAATGCCAAGAGCAAGTGAATGCTTCCGAGCATAGCGTTTTAGAGATTGCAGTACTGCTGCTCTAACTCTCTCGATGTTTTGTGGTGTTGTAATCCATCACCCAGGTCCCTTTCGTACACATAACACATTCCTTGCTGTTCTCAATGAAATATACCTAACTTACAATTGATTTGCGTCCAGGAACACGTCCGCGTGGAGGAACAGCGAATCGTAAACGAAGAGCACTCTGCACTGCAATGATCGAGTGCGCATTTGAAAAATACGCTTTAACACAAAATGTCCTCTCCTCACGTGTCTAGTGCATGATGGCAACTGAAAGGAAGACGAATACAAATCTTCCTTCAGCCACTATAAGCCATGCACACTCTCTACTCTCTTCGACCACAGCCTGCAGTGCAAAAAAGCAAATTTCCGCGTTCCAACCTGTATTTCTTGAACAACTTTTGTTTAAACCTAAAAATTTTCAAACGAAACTGGTTTTGATCATAAGGCCAATTAGTGTTTGTACACAAAGATATTTTAAAAATGTTCTCGCCTTAGCGAGCGCTTACCCGTATAATAAGCGAAACAATCAAAACATTGTAAATTCAGTTCCAATAGTCATCTTAATTAGTAAGTGTTACCGATACTTTGACTCTTTAACCGGTAGTGTCAGTTCCCTCTCCTGAAAATTACTGTGTAGCCAATCGACATTCGGCGGTAGAATACATGGAAAGTACAGACAACCACCAACATTCGGTTGTCAAAAAATTCGGTTATGGCTACAAATCTGTTCTCTGACTGCTTTCATATTATGACAGAGAAGCGTACATCGTATTCGATTTGAACACAACTCGAATAAAGTGTCTTTCTCTCTGTCTGCGTTGTTCTACAATGAAAACAAAATTCTTGTGGAATGTTTTTTGCTGTCTTTCCTTTTATTTTTGGTGTAGGTACGTCCGTACAAGGCTTCCGGCAAAACGAAGCACAAACTCGCTCCACAGTTGAGCTGTGAGCATCCACCAAACGCAAGTAGCCCAAGTTTTGTCAATCAATACTCGACGTTACACATCCTGCATATTAAGTAGTTTCAGTTCACACACACACACGCTCAGCATACACATGCATTTTTCAAGAAGGAACAAAGTTAAGTTATGTTTTACTCCTGTAGGTATACACACATGCATATGTGGGTATGTGTAATTCTGTGAATGTATGTGTGTGTGTTCGGTTATACATACGCGCATTCTTTTCCAGCGAAAGTTAAAATACAGAAATCGATATGTGACACAGCCAAAGGAGCCGGGCCGGGCCAGGCCATTCCAGCCAGTAACAGCATCCATGTGCTCCTTCGCAACGCGAGGAGATTGCAGGACTCCCAGTGTTGTGAGTGTAGTGCAAGCAGATTTTACCATATGGCGGGTATTCACACACACACACGCACACACTTATACGCGCCCACACACACACTATTGCCACCAAGAAAATAACATCACACACATACTTTCATATCCACGTCCACATCAGTGTACTCGCAGTTGACAACATGCCACCGAGGATAAAAACATTTCTGCTCATCCCTTTTCAAATTTAATACGTTCCGACCGATGACGACCAGAAATAGGTTGGAGGGGAAAACAAACAAAGTTTTAAAAGCCATAGGAATTTTTGTAAATTTACAACATACCAAAGATTTTTACAACATTCAGCTATCCAGCCATACATCCATTCAGCCGATGCGCTCACAGTGGTTCCATTTGAAAGAGTATCAAGAAGGATATAGTGGAATAGGGCAAATGTAGGTGATTGTACTAGGCGTTTGAGTTCTTTGGATATAATGGTAACGCCATCAATATCACTTCTCCATGTTTCATTATGAAAAATAAAAATGTTGTTATTGCAAATCTAGTTCGTAATTTTATACCCTGCACCATAGAGTGCATTCTAAATTTGTCATTTCTTTTGCAATGCTTGGGCCCCTTTTTACATATACATTTCTTTTTATTGATTTCGTAAAATTCTCAATCGATCTAGACAGTTCACGCAGAGAAAAGATATGCATACTTTATGGTCTTGGAAATATTAATATGTTCTCTACAATAAAAGCATGTTCGTTGCAACCATAGTATTGTTTTCTGAATTTTATTTTGACAACAGTATGATTGCGGCAATATTAATATTGTTGAAATGTAACAATACTATTATTGCTAAATTTATAAATGAAGATATGATTGTAGCAACCATGTAAATATTGTTGGTGCCAAAAAAGGATTGTTGTTAAAGCTTTACGTTAACAATAATATGATTGATGGCACTTATACCGTATGCTTGTGTCTACGAGGGCGGTTCGGAAACTTCTTAGCCTAGCACAAAAAGCGCGGTATAAACAGAAAAAAGTTTTGGAAACTTCCATCTCTGCTATGAACACATGTTAAATTCTGGAAACAGGTGTTGCAAAAGACGCATCCGCGATTTTTTTACAATGGAAAAATTAGAAATGCGTGGTGTCATTAAATATTTACATAAAAAAAGTTTATCGGGACAAGAAATTCATAATGATATGGTTGTTGTTGTTGTTGTAGCGGCAACTGTGTGCCGGGGTGACAGCCCTTGGCCGAAGAATTGCTCTTCGGGTCAATCCGGTACATAGAACCGGCTGTCGTGGGATTGATATGATATGGTGATATGATATGGTGGATGTGTTAGGTGAAAGTGCTCCTTCATATGCAACAGTAAAAAATTGGGTTGCTGAATTTAAACGTGGTCGTACAAGCATTGAAGATGAACCACGTAGTGGACATCCAAAAACAGCAACAACAACTGAAATTGTAGCCAAAGTGCATGATATGGTATTAAATGATCGACAAATAAAAGTGCGTGAAATAGCTAATATCATGGGCATCTCAAATGATCGAGTCCATTTAATTTTGCATGAAGAACTACAGATGAAAAAGCTTTCTGCAAGATGGGTGCCGCACTTGTTAACAGTCGACCAAAAACGCATAAGAATGAACACTTCACAAGCTTGTTTGGATCGTTTTCAGCGAAATAAATTGGATTTTAAGCATCGTTTCATAACTGTTGATGAGACATGGATCCACCACTATACTCCAGAGACAAAAGAACAATCCAAACAATTGACTGAAGCTGGAGGAAGTGTCCCAAAGAAGGCAAAAACAATTCAAGCGGCTGGTAAGGTTATGGCAACGGTTTTTTGGGACTTCAAAGGTATTTTATTGATTGACTATCAGCAAAAGGGTAAAACAATAAATTCAGAGTACTATTGCAACCTTTTAGATCAATTAAATGTACAAATTCGAGAAAAACGTCCTGGCTTACAACACAAAAAAATAATTTTTCATCAAGACAACGCACCAGCTCACAAGAGTGTTTTAACAATGGCTAAAATCAACGAATTAAAGTACAAGTTGCTTGACCACCCACCTTATTCTCCTGATTTAGCTCCCAGTGACCTTTACCTGTTCCCAAATCTAAAAAAATTCCTTGCTGGCAAGCGTTTTACCTCAAATGAAGATACAATTACAGTTGTAAACCACTATTTTGAAGACCTTGAGGAAAACTATTTTAATCAAGGGATAGAATTGCTAGATAAGCGTTGGACTAAGTGTATTGAAGTTTCAGGAGATTATATTGAAAAATAAAAATATTTTTTGAAATACTAACTATTCTCTTTCATTGATAGGCTAAGAACTTTCCGAACCGCCCTTATGAACATAACAAAACAGGCTTTATAGACCAAATTTCATACATGGTTGTTGTTTTTAAAAAAACAACAACAATCGGAAGGCAGTTCGAGGGATTTTTATTGTGTTTGGTGGAATACTCTAATGGCGACTGTTTCTCGTTTATTAAAAATCTGCCTGCACTTAAGTACAAGCCATTGATCATGGTTTAATCACGTTCATCACTTGGAGTCTACGGATGGTAGAAAAGCATTCACCCCCTGCAGTCGCCACTGCTTGCAACTAAAAGTCTTTTCGACTGCCTTTTGAATATATTTTTGTTTCTTTAATAAATTGTTCATTATAAATATTGTCTCAAATCTGGCCAAGAACTAGTTTTAAAAAATTCCTTAATAAGAATTTCTAATGTTGAAAAAAACCTAACCCAATTTAAAAAAATAAATTTGTGTATCGTAGTATGATTGAGTGGAATCATAATATAGTTGTATGGATCATACTATGGTTGAGTGTGAGTCATAATATGGTTGTGGGGATCAATAATATAGGATAATACTTAAATGGTCGCAGGAAAAAATGTCGGGATATTAAAAACGGATTGACAATCTTCTATATACCCTTATCCTATGGTTCAAAGCATACAGATTTGTCGAACCCCTTAAATGGTTTCTAGAGCTTTTGGGCTTCCAATCAGAAGGGACCTTTAAATAAAGACTAATTCAAATCATGGAACGTTGGGAACAAGTATAAATAGGGTTCCTCTGTGAGCCCAACCCTTGTAAGGGTGTATCATTTTGCCTTACCTTAACACTGAGCAAGGCTTATTTGAAATCAATTCATTTTCAACCGAGCTAAATGGAATCGGGTGGTGGTTTTGAGTTCTAGAGACAATACAACAATTTGTGGTACGATATTCCGTAGAATGGCTAAGGGTTAATTAATTCCTCACTTTCGATTTACGAATAAAAAAAAGCCCCTGTACCGGGTGTGGTGTTTGTACAAATGTAAGTGTGCCATTGCAATTTTCACCATATTTTTTGTCTACTTCAAATCACTGTGCACTATAAGGAATGTTGTTATTGTAGTCTTGATCCGTTGTCTTGGACAGACTTGGGTATGGTCACTTTATGACAAAAAGTCACATACACATTTTTTCTATTTGTTTTTTTTTTCTTGCGAGCCAACAACGTCTTGGTATGACCTTTTCCGAAAAAGGTTAACGTAAAGTTATTGTGGTTGTTGGTCTTGTTGTTGCGTCTGTTACGTTGTGAAACGAAATTAGCTAATTTCCATTAAAGAGGCTTAAATCATTGTTGGCCATATGAATCAAATAGCCTGGAAAGAGATCATCTCCTAAGCCATTTATTTCCGTATTTACCTGTTGTCAACTCAAATAGAAAAGCCATTCGCATCACGCTGGCCAATCTTTAGCTTAAGTCTTAGCTTTTTATAGGGGGATTCTGCTGGTGTTTCTGTTTTGTGTGTGTCTCTGTTGACTTGGCCATAAAATAAATAGAATTCAGTGGATTTCTGTTTTGTTGGCTGTGTTCGGAGTTCGGAGTATTTACAAGATGTTAATCTTTTCGCTATTGACTTTCAATACCTACTAGAGTCAACACAAAATGTACCGACATATGTAGACATGTGTAATTGTAAACACCAGACCACAGAGCGGGGCGGACGGTGCGAGGATGGGGGAGCTGGAAGATGGTGTCGTTTGAAGAGGTCATCAGTGCGAGTCGAGTGCTGTGTGTATGTGTGGGCATTTACTTAAACGCCTCTAAATAACAACCAAAAAAAAAAAACAAAAAGAAATAAACGCCAGCAAAATAAAGTCAAATAACCCCCAAACTAATAAAAATAAACTTAAATGAACGAGCGATGAGATGAGATGTTCAGATGTGATGTGAAGCGATAAGATCTTACGATGACTTTGTGCTCTTTTAACAAATAGTCAAATCATAAAAGAAACAATTCCAACCGAAAGCAAATAAGCTCAAACTCTACTGCACGTATGTACGAGTGTCCATTTGTGTGTGTTCTTTTCCGTTGTTCATACTTGGACCTAAATGACGAAAAAGGAAAAAACAAACGTTTTTTTTTCTTTTTATATATTTCGATGATTTTGCAGTTTCTTATAGCCTGTTTGGAATTTCTTCTCCTGTAGGAAAAATTTTTGGCAAAGGAATACATTAAAAGTGGCTCTCAATCCTCACAGTCAAGTATAGTTAACCAAATAGCGCCCAGTATCCAAAAATAACCAAAAATATCGATAACGCTCCGATGTTTTTTTTCGGCATCGCTAGTCAGTCGGCCTACTTTACGATTGGATTTAAACCAACAACGCCAGTATGAAAACGTTATTATGACTATAGAAAAAGTCCTGATTTTGCTAATTGGGCGCTGGAAATGTTGGCTTGAGATCTGAATTTGACCAATTCCATATTTTCTAGAAAGAGGACCACTTCTGGCTCAACGTCAATATCAACAACGAAATTGGCATTATACGAGTAGGAGCGAAGAAAATCCGAACTCTTCGTTCTTGCATCCACAAAGACTGGCTGTATTGCTACGGTTTACGATACGGCGGCATCGTCGCACCTTATTTTTTCCTTTCGAAATGACGAAGAATATAACTTTACCGTCAATGGTCCTCGATAAAGAGTTACTGCGTTCTTGTGTGGTTTCAGCATAATAGTGCTACATGCTATACGAGGAACGCAACATACAAAGTTGTAAAGTACAAATTTGGCGACTGGGTCATCCCAAGAAAAGCATTTATCAATTATCACATTATCGATGGTCACGTGACCGGACTTATTAACAGGGTTTTCCATTAAGGACGTAACAATTTTTTATATTAATAAAACACAGAGTATTTAAGATATACAGTTCATACCTATTCCAGTGCAATTGTTACATTTTACTAATGAAATTAGATTTTGGTCATATGCCCTCCACGAGCCCATGTACAGCGATCTATTCTTTGGACCCAATTTTCTACCACTAATGCACACATTTCAACCAGGACGTTGGCAATTTCGCTTTGGATTTTGTCTCTCTGAGCTCGTCTAAAGTTGTTGGCTTGTTGACATAGACCAATGACTTGATGTGGCCCCATAAAAAGAAATTCAATGGCGTTAAATCGCCTGAACGAGGTGGCCATTCGACCGGACCATTTCTTGAGATAACACGTTCATCGAATTTGCCTTTCGATTGTAGCTCGTGCTGTGTCTGTCTTGTTGAAATTACATACCGGCAATGTCAAGCTCATCCAATTCTGGCCAAAAATAATTTTCTAACATGGCACGATAGCGCTCTCCATTGACGGTAACATAACGATTGTTTTCGAGTGGTAAGGCGAAAATTGGGGTAAACGCTCTTAAAGTTGCGTTCACTGACTCAGAATATCGGCAGTCATTTTTAATGATTTCCAAACGTTACTCGTAGGTGAACTTCACCATGATGAAAATGGTGACTTCGACTACCGTTTTGACACTGAAAGATCATCAAAAATGTTGCAGGGTGCGTTGACATAAAGATACGAAATTATTATGTCTCTATTGAATAACGCTCTACATGCATGCATAAAATGCGGGTAACGTATCTTAAATCAGCGCGACTGATGCGGCCATTTCAATGATGTGCTATTCCGTACACAATGATATATTGTAATTTTAAACTGAGGATAAAAAATCATATGTTGGTGGCTATACCCTCGACTACTCTGCAATTCAGAAAACTCCATGCTTCGTACGGAAGTTTTGAGCGATGCCGGTCTTAAAATTTAACTTCTAGAGCGGCAGGGACATATTTTGTGGGGGATAAGCATAGATTGATGTGGTCCAATTTAACCAATTATAGGTCAGACATAACGCACTTTGCTTTATTTAAGCTTAATCAGTTTAATTATCTCGCCTTTAGAGCGTCAGCTTCTCTAAACGGATCTACGTGCGGATATCAGTTTAAAAGATGAACTAATATGATCGAGCTTCTGTAGGGTTTGCTAAAATTTTTATTTAAGTCGCTAATAAGGAACTTTGACATATTTGGATTGAATTTGCCAAGAGGCTTCAAGAGCATAGGGGAAGGACCTTGAATATAAATAAAACCATGAACAGATAAAGTCCGATTGCACTAGGATTACAGCATTCAATGTGGCTTTAACAGCAGCAGGACCTTAAAATGAAAGAGATTTTTCTACAGAAGCTTTATGAAAACATTGCATGAGTCTGTCCAATTTTAATTAATTTTATTTTAACAAGACCGTTTGCAGAATGTGGTTTGTTAAGCGGCGAATTTATATTGTTAAGTTTAACCGAATTTAAGCATCTTTTCGGATTTTACGGGCCATGTGAAAATTTGAGCACAATTGGAAAATTTTTGCGTCGGAACCATACATCGTAAGGAACGATTTTCTAAAGGTTTTATGAAAAAATGGATTATATGTATAAAGGCAATATGCAAACGTTGAAGCTCATAATGGATTTCCCACAGCGTACTGTACTTAGTTTGAGCAAGATCAGGTTTAAATTGTGGCTGGTGGAGTGACAAAACGGGAAGGCAATTTGTATGGTTGGTCATTCCATGATAAACAAATTATCACTTGTCTCCAATTTTTCTGAAAATTTTAGGATAACTTCGTCTGTTGTTGACCTATATTATATATATATTTATTGATCCAAATTGTCTGGCTCGAGGTCATTAACACATTTAAAAACTTCTTCTTTAAATAGATTTCATACGTGTCTAAGGAAAAAATCTTAAAAATCTATAAACAGAGATTTGGGCCTTTGTATTTTTGATAATACTTGAAAACCCGGCTAACTGGATTTTTAAGTATCGGCTTAACCAATTCTAGAGTTCTAAACCTTGTTTTAAAAGAGTTTTTAAATTTAGGGAAAGAATTCATAAACATTTGGATTATTTATTCACATTTTTATTTTTCAGAAATTATTACACCCATATTTTTTTTTAAATGTGTTTTCTATAGAGTGTCCAACTAAGACGCACGATGTTAATGGTAAATTAAACAAAATGTTTTTGAAGAATTTTTAGAAGTGTTAGAAGGATCTATGACAATAATGCGTGAAAAATATCGGCAAAATTCTCGGCACGGTTCGGTGGCATACTTCTATTCGATGGTCCATATTTTTACTGACTCTGAGACATAATAGAGGTTCAATGTCGTTACTATGCCGAACTACTTCCTCCTTTAGCTCTTAAATTGTTTTTGTCTTATTAACGCACACTTTTTTCTTTTAATTATACCCAAAGAAAGAAGTCATACTGTGTCAAATGATCGTGGAGGCAAATTAACATTGGGACGATATGAGATAACGCTGCTATTGAGTTACTCGCGCAAAAAAGCCATTGTTTTGTTGGCTGTGTGGCAAGTGGCACCATCCAGTTGGAACCACCAGGTCCATATCCTCAATTTCTGACCACAACAAATTCGTAACAATCTCATGATAGCGAAACTATTTACGGTAACTGCTTAGCCGACTTCATATTCGAAGAAGTTTGTCCCGATGATGCCGCCAGCCTATAAACCACACCAGAGAGCCATTCTTTTTGGAAGCATCGACTTTTCAAGAAACACTCGTTGATTCTCATTTTCCTAAAGGCGGCAATTCTGCTTATTAACGAGTCTACTGTGGACACATTTTGCCGATTATGCTGACCAAAACAAAAAATCACAAGTGCATTTAAACGTCAATTTGAGTAAAAGGCTGCAACAATCTTAACGCCCTGTTCAATTGTTTACCTCTAAATGGTTGAATTTGTCAAATACTGAAACAAAGAATTGTCTAATTAAGTTGGACAAAAACATGACGTTAAGCTGTGACTCAAAATTACCATTGTGAATTATGGTTGGGCCACTCTTAACGTATCAACAAGAAGGTGCCACATCGCATACAGCCAGGATTACAATGGCATTACTGCGAGACCTCTTTCCACAACAAGTTATTTCAAGAAATGGTGATGTTGATTGGCCTTCACGGTCGCCTGATTTGTCTGCTCCGGACTTCTTATTGTGGGGATATCTGAAAAGCAAGGTTTATGCAAACAAACCAGAAACGCTTGAGCAACTAAAACAAAAGGGCTCGCATTTGTGAGGCTAACAGAGGCGGACATTTATCTGATATTGTTTGTATTCCATACATAATTGCCGACATTAAATAAAACATTTATCTACATAAGATTCATTCTCTTTCATTTAATCAAAAGTTATAAACAAACAAAGTTAGTATACCTTCCCGACGGACACCCTGTATAATAAGGGCTGAACGAACGAAACGAACTTATTTTTCACAAAAAAAATTTGGCTTAAATATTTGAAAAATATTGAACTTTTTTGTTATTTTCCTAAACAAAGCTGGACAAATATATTCATTTCTGGAAATGCCATCCCAAATAATTTAATAAAATTGTTGAAGTGTTAAGTCATACTTTCGACGTACACTTTAATACCATAGCTGAGAATATGTAGTACGAGTATGTGTGTGATTAAAAAAAAAGTGAAAAGTTTCCCGCTAAGTGATCCAAGATGAAAAAAACAAGAATGCAACACTTTTCTCATTAAATCGTTTCCATTGTTTGGCAATTCTCATAGAACATCTTGAACTTCTGTTCAAATATTCAGCAAATTGTTAGTAGCATTTTCTCGATAAGTGACACTTGAAATGAAGTCTCATTACAGCCGCCACGGCACTCGATATGGCAGAACAAACGCCATAAACGACAGGCCTAATCAACAGGGCCAAAGTACGCGAGTACGGATATTTCATGGCCTAAGTACGAGTATCATTAAAGAATCGCCTCCAGGTATGTGGCGATTATGGGCACACCGCACCAGAGCCAACCACACAGAAACACACTGGGAAGACCTCCTTCAGCCAGCCATCATCAGTAAGCAGTAGTTGGGCAACCAAATTGGAAAGGCGCAGTTGAAACACTAAAGAGCCAATTACAGATCTATGGATTATTGTTTTTTTTTGCTTTCATTCTTCATTGTTTTTTGCTTCCATTTGCTACTACCCAGCAACAGCAGTAGTGGCAAATTGAGAGCCCGAGGCCATCAGTAGTAGCGGGGGCTAATAAGATGATTTTTGTGACAGATGTGTCACACAAAATACACAGAAATTATCCCTGAGCACAGGGATAAATGGCGAGGAAGGATGTGTGTGTTCGTTTGGTGTGACGATGGATGTGCAATCAATAAAAACGGACCAGTTGTTGAGTTTTGCTACCCAAAGAATTTATCTGCTGGCATTGAAAGGAAACGGAGAAAAAACACTATAATCATGAGATATGTTTTCATCTTTCTTTGGGTTATAATTATTTTTCAATTACGCTAAAGGATGAGGAGATGTGACGATCTCCGTGTGTGTGTGTGTTTGGCTTGTAAGCCCTGCTTTCTTTACCCCTTACATTGACATTGAACGCGCTGCTGGGTAACCCCCTTCCCCGAAGTGGTGCCATGCGTATGTGAATGCGAATGGATGCATGTTTTTAAGACGTCTTTAATGAAATTCCACAATGAATACGACATTCTCTTCTATAAGTTGACATCCTTTTCGCTGGGCGAAAGGGGTTTAGAGTCGAAATGCTTCACGTGTTTGAGTCGTATTAACTTTCGATTAACTTTCCGCCATTATTTCCTGGGCCTTGGCAGGGGGAGTCGAGAGTAGGTGTCAATCTTGTATTTTACCCCAAATCCAATGCCTTGCAATGCCAATGACGATTGATCGCCTATCCATCGAGGTTTAATAAGTTTCGCTCTAAGGAGATGACCGTTTAAATCCTTTTATTATTTCTATTGTTGCTGTTGTTGGTTTTACTATGGTTATCGTCGTTTTCATTTCATTCCTGTTTGTCACAACCCTTTTTGCGCTCGGCTGTTTTTGCGTGTGTGGCGTGCGGAATTCATGTCACTGTTGTTGCCGAGATGATGATTGAATGACAGTGGCTTTTGTTTCACTGTCATGGATGACAAACAGATTTTTGTGGCAACTTGTTTGCTGACGCTAACAAAAAGGACGAACAGGACGTTTCGGTATACCATATGGCGTAGATGTTAAAATTTTTCTGGTGGGAATAAAGTTGGCATAGAACTTTAAATTCCCAATATATTCTAAAACTTACTTTTACTTCTGAGGAGAAAATGGATATTATTTTTAAAGGTGGAATTTTTTAAGAATATTCGTTAAAAATTCTTTTAGCCCTCTTAGGAAAATTTATACTTTTTTTGTGTGCCTAATTTCCCCATATAGGAGGGTTGCTATATATATTTCTGGCCTAGGCAACACTAATGGCTGCCTGGCACCATCTGATTCCATTGGAAAGTTTGACATTTTTTTAGCATAAACGCACTCAGAACGTTTTGACGTACGACCATCATTTGTGTTGTATACAGTGACTTGAAAAAATCAAGTTTGAAATAAATTGAATTAACTCGTGAACATTTTCGTGCGATCATTTTTCACAACTTTCGACGTGGATTATCACAACAGGAGTGCATCGATGAAATTAAATCTTTATATGGCGATGAAAAACAGGTTTAATGAATTCAAACGCCGACGCTCGCTCAAAGACGAAGGTCGTGAAGGTCGTCCAAAAATGGCCGTTGTGCCAGAGAACATTGATGCCGTGCGTGAACTGATAATGCAAGATCGACATGTGGCATACCGTGAGATAGAGGAATCCTTCGGCATTTCTTCCACCAGCATACATTCGATGTTGCATGAACACCTGGCCGTAAAATAGGTTTGTTGTCGTTGGATCCCGTACAATTTAACAATAGCCCAAAAAAGGCTCGTGTCGATTGGTGCAAAGAAATTTTGAAAATATAAGTTCGTGGTGCTTCGAAAGGCGTTTATAAAATCGTCACAGGTGACAAATCATGTATCTATGCGTATAAGCCCGAAACAAAGCTGCAATCGACCGTGTGAGTCTTCGAAGACGAACCAAATCCAACGAAAGTTGCTCGTGAAAGAAACACTTGGAAGCAAAAGGTCTCCTGTGTCGTCGGCAAAACTGGTCATGTGGCGACTATTCCGCTTGAGCAACGTAGGACGGTCAATTCTGAGTGGTACACCGCAATTTGTTTGCCTGAAGTCTTCAGAAAAATTCAAAAAACAAACAAGAGAAGACGAACCATTGTGCACCATGACAATGCGAGCTCTCACACATCGGCTCAAACCGGCGCCTGTTTGAGCGACCAAAACGTAGAATTTATGGGTCATCCGCCAGACAGCCCTGACTTGGCACCCAATGACTTCTTTGTATTTCCGCACATCAAGAAAAAAATGCGTGGTCAACGATTTTCGTTGCCAGAAAATGCTGTTGAAGCGTTCAAAAACCATGTTTTGGAGGTGTGTCAATCGGATTAGAAAAAGTGCTTCGGAAATTGGTTTGAGCGTATGCAAAAGTGTATAACCCATGCTGGCGAATACTTTGAAAATAAAACCATTTTTGATGATAAATATTCGCATTTTCATTATTAGGCCGGAAATATATATAGCAGCCCTTGGACTATAGGAGAGTTAAATTCTGTTTAGCCATTTCTAACTGCTTCAATTTATAAATGCTTTTCAGGAATGCCAAATCACTAACATTCCCAAAGAATTTCTGGGCAGTCTGAACACCTTTTACCGGAAGAAGCGCTGTAAGCGCGATAAAAAAAATGTTAGAAAGAGAGCAGAAGGTTGGAGTACGTATCATGTGTGAGTATGGTTAGTACAGCTAAATATTTTATGATTTTTTTATAAAACTCTATGTTGGCGCCTGAACGCTGGCACCAACAACCAATCCTAAACTTATTTTGACTAAGGGCTCAATAAGGGCTCAAATTGACCAAAATTTATTTTGACTAAGGGCTCAAAACTCAGCTTTAAATATAAATAGACATAAAGGTAAAAATTATTAAAAAAAAATCCTCACGATGCCAAAAATAATATTTTTTCCGATTTAGCTTGTTGTTGCTGTTGTAACAGCAATGTATGTGGTATTGTAAGTCTTATTCGTCTATGGGGGATCTGCTTTAATATGTAGATAATATAAGTAGTAGCGTGCCATTTGCACTGGATGCGTTCAAAGAGAACTGGAGGTCAGCTGAGTGGGCTTGGCCGGACAATTGAGAAGGTGCAAAGCGTCATGTGGTCCCTGATGGCCAGAAACAAGCGCGTCTGCCGAGCTAGCGTCTTCTCCTCTGTCGAAATCTCCGGGGGATGTTATCCCAGCACCACATTCACGCTATAGCTGGATACTGCTGCTGTGACTTCATCAACGTGATAGTCATTCAGACCTCCTGGTAGTTTCGATGATCTAAAGTTTATTTCTTGTACCGCTGGACCTCTCTTTCTAGATTATTAAGATCGAACCTGATCTACCTGGGCGGTGGCATGATGTTCATAAGATGGTGGTTGGGATGACTACTGCGAAAACACTGCAGCAGATACTGTTTAGACAAAAAGAAGTTGTTTCTGCGCACGGTAAGAACCTACTTCTTCGCAAGAAGATGGTCCTCAGAAGACATAAGGAGACACCCTGTTAAAAAGCGTGCTAAGTCGGTCAGGCAACAGTTGATTTTCTTTCATATGTGAGAAAAGGCCCTGACAGGAAAGCAAGGAAAACGTCCAATGATCCTTCTTTCCAGGGTTACAGAGCGATTTGACCGTTGTCCAAAATTTACGAACTTAAGTTGCACTGCTTTAAGGGAGATCCCTTAAAGCCAAATATACTCATTTATTCTATATATTCGTTGACCAACCTTGTGACAACAGAGTTGAAATCCCTTATTCTAGGGTCAGTAGGGTTGGAGCGACGAATGACATCACGCTTATCTGCGAGTCCCGCTAACTCTGCTGGGAAATTTCGTCGTATCTCTGGTATTCGATCGATGGTACCCGAACATCCGAGGGAACGGGTAGGTTACTAAAGCTGCGGCTCGTGGCTTTTCTAAAGACATCCTTATCAGCCTTTTTTTGATTGAGATACGTACGGCGTTCAGAGACTACTTAGTAGGGACATAAATACTGTTACAACATTGAACACACCTATTTCAATAGTAGAACTGAACATACCCCGCTAAAGTCATATGGGTTTTGAAAGCTAACCTCAATAGCGTTAGTCTTTAACGGGATTTTAAAATTGTTTCAACTTTCATCATGGAGTGGTCAGATAATGGGAACCGTATCGCTGTAATAGCTCTTTTCAAGTGTGAAATGAAAAAAAGCGAAATTTTCAAAACGCTCCGGCCACTAGGGATTAGCCGCATGTTCGTCTGCCGATGCATAAAACTGTTTGAGGAGACTGGAGATGTAAAAGACCGCCACCGGTCGGGCCGCCCACATTCTGTTCGAACACCGCATGTCGTCACAGCCGTTAAACCAAGAATTCACAGAAATCCGCTCCGAAAACAGAAAATCATGGCCCGTGAGATGAATATCACGCAAAAGTCCATGAGTCGAATCATTAAAAAAGACTTGGGGCTTTCAAACGACGTACCGGACATTTATTGACTGCAGCTTTAAAAAAAAATTAGATTGAAAAATGCAAACGTCTTTTTGTGAAGCACGCTGATAACTTGCACATAAAAATTTTGTTCACCGATGAAAAATTTTTACCGTTCAGGAAAAATTTAACAAGCAAAATGATAGAGTGTATGCGCGGACATCTAAATAAGCATCTGAACTGATCCCAAGGCTGAAAAAGGGTCATCACTCAGCTTCAGTCATGGTTTGGTGGGGTGTCTCTTACGATGGAGTCACTGACCTGCATTTCTGCGAACAAGAAGTCAAAACATCGGTCAAAGTTTACCAAGAAACCGTATTGGAAGCTGTTGTGAAGCCTCTTAACAATTCCCTGTTCCTAAACCAGCCATGGACTTTCCAGCAGGATTCAGCGCCGGCCCATAAGGCTACGATAAAACGTACCAGGCCTGGCCTCGAAACAATTTGCCAGCGTTCATTTCCTCTGAAGGATGGCCCTCATGCAGTCCGGATTTGAACCCATTGGATTTC
This sequence comes from Hydrotaea diabolus, assembly GCA_963513945.1. Lineage (NCBI taxonomy): Eukaryota > Metazoa > Arthropoda > Insecta > Diptera > Muscidae > Hydrotaea > Hydrotaea diabolus. Next base: position 174,566,993 of record OY740719.1, read on the forward strand.
AAATTGTGGACGGTTTTAGAGGACAAGGTTTGCCACAAAAGATACCCCAACATTGGATCTCTTAAGACTGCTTTGGTTCGAACTGTGGCCAATTTTCCAATGGACGAGGTTCGTGCAGCTATTGACGATTGGCCAGTGCGACTTAAGGCGTGTGGAGAGGCAAAAGGCGGACATTTCGATTAAGTAGATTCTTTGTGGATACAATATACATCAATTAATATATTAAAAAATACTTGACCCAAAAACATTCAGTACTTTTTATTTTCCTGCATAAATCGTGTGTAACACTATTAATGTCCCTACTAAGTATAAAATCGGATGATCTGTTGATGGTGGTGGTCAGATATTAACGAGATGACAAGTTGCCAAGTGACGTCGGTGATCAATCAGGCCAGGTTATAGTTATATCTGGCGAGCTATGGCAATCACCCATAATCCGGGTCGGGACGTCCTTACTCGCTAAGCTGAACTTAAAGCTACCAATTTGCTCTGCCAAAGCTATGCCCCTCTGGTCGTTGTCTAGCAGAGAATGTCACATTTCGTGGTGGGCAATTATTTGGGGTGGAGAAATCTTACGCCGAAACCTAAGGTCATAAATCCGGTCTATGCGTACATATGGGTACCAACAAAACAGTTTAATGTCATCACAAGTCAAAATATCACATTATTTTTTAAATCTGGGTGCATATTAGGCGCAATCCATGAGCTGTAGGGCCCCAAAAAGCGGATTTATATACACCAGTCATATTAATATCAAATATAAATAACATGTCTTCGCAAATCAAAATACGAATGGCCCTACTATATTTACAAATGAAACATTATATTCTAGACTGGATTTTGCCCAACATTCTTAGTAAGTTTCATATTTCTATACCCTCCAGCGATGGGTATAAGCGTGGACGTAGCGCAGCCCATTATACTCCATGTCCCACGACTCCCTTATGGAGGGTACATAAGCTTCGGCCCGGCCGTACTTATTTTGTCCACTTGTTTTATCTTCGATGGTTTCAAGTTCTTCTCCCATAATAGCTACACTTTTATTTTGACCGCGGACTTGAGTTTTCTTATCTATGCGTGTTTTTTCTATTCATAATTTCTGAGATAACTCTAGAGATCTTTTTCTTCATTTTCAAACTGTCTTCGTAAATTAGTTAGCAATAATTTTCATCCAAAGTTGAGTTTTAGAATGTTCCATGTGGCATTACTCGGATGCACTACTTACTTTTAGAACAGAAAAATCACAAAAATTCCATATTTCGGAATTTTTTTTCATAAATTGAACAGGGATTAACCGGCTCAAGACCTCTTGCTTCTATATTTAAATAGAAGACAAGTTTTTAACAAAATGGCAAAGTGACATTGATTTTCGTGGCTGCACACTGCTTTTATCATGATTTCGGGTTCGTGACAACCATCTTCAGAAAGCTTTGCTGCAATTGTTGAAAGTAAAACCGAACTCTATAAGGCCAGGCTCCCCCCAAACGAATGAGAACTACTGTTGTAAACCTTACTTTTCAAATTTTCTTTACACAATTGCCCACGAAAATACAAATCATTTTTCATAAATGTAATTATGGAATCGCCAAGGGCTTTCCTGTGATATCCATGTTATTCATTATTTGTTGTTACTTATTGGGTTTAATGCATCACCTACAATATTGAGACACAAAGTTCTCCTTTCCAATGAACCTTTACATAAATCTATGAAGCTTTTGAATTTAAGTTGTCAACTTTTACATTTAGTCAGTTTAAAAATTTGTTAATTACTTTGTTTAATTAGTTTGTTTATTATTTGAAAGAATGACGCTTCTGTTGGCTTTTATTCCTGCAAAAGTCTCAGGTAATGAGCATGATAATTAATTTGCTATACTCCGGGAACTTGTTAGTACTCGTATTCCTGGGAGTATCTATTTTTCTTATATTATGGCCCCCTTAGGATTCTTTCAACATCAGCCTGCACTGGACTTCGCCGGGTAGCAACTCCCACATATGCTTGAATTTTATTGTTTTTTAAGGGATGTTTCACTCATCGTTGATTGTCTAATGCATCGTTTTTTATCGGATCTTTTATTGTTTTTTTCATCGTTGTTGTTGTTTCTTTTTGTGTTGACAATAGTTTAAGTAACCACATGAGCAAACATTTGCCCAACAACACGCCGCCATACGAGTCTAATAGCAACAGCAGCAGCAAAACTAAAGCCGTAGAAACACAGATTAGACGACATTGCACAACAACAAGGAAGCAGAAAAAACAGAAACACCACAGCAAAAAGGACGCACGTAAAGGACAACCGAAGGAATTGTCTCCGTGCGATAGCCCGAAGTGTTGAGCCAGCCAGCGATGGAACGGCGATGCAAGGCAAAAGGACATGCACTGCTAAGGCACAGCCGCCATGGGCAGACATTTGGAAATGTCTCGATACGAGTATTAAGGCCTAAACGGGGCAGATGTCACAATTGAAATTGAATTAAATTCGTAGCAAGATTGATTGTCTGTCTGTCTGTCCGACTGCCAGCCACAACTCCACACATTTCGTAGGAGAGACGCTTGTCATGCCAATAAAGAACAAAAAGACAGCAGAAACTTCTATCTCGCGAGGAGATGGCCATAAAAGCCGTTTCTAATCAGAATTAAATGAAGCAGAATTTTAGCTAAATTTATACAACGCACCAAGTCGCTCTCTCTCTCGCTCTCTTTCTGTTTGCCAGTTAATTCGGTAACTGTGTAATGTTAATTTGGGCAATTTAAACAAATTGAATATAATTTTTCTGTGCAATTTCTGTGAACTGTACGGTGGGTAGCGGGTATGCGGGCGCTCGAGCTGTAGTTGATTTCATTTAAATATTGTGTGCAAAAAGCTCCTAGCCGAACCCGAACACCGACGCCAACTTAATGCTTTTAATCAGGATTTCTTTCCACTTTGCCGCCCTGTCCTGCCTTGCCTTCGGATGCGAAACGTGCTATGAAACAGCCTTAGGTTTGGTTGGCTGCATGTTCGCTTTAATGGTGAAATGGAGATGGGAATCCTTAGTATCCTTGACTGCGAAAAACAAAGCTAATAATAATCCTCTAGAGGATTGCCGTAAATTGTCTACAATTGTAATCTCCCTCGCAGTTTACTAGAGTTTCATTTGATACATACTCCAAGACACTTGCAAAACAACCAACGCACTTGGACACTCTACAGCAAGCAAATGGGAAATATGACTTGTTTAAAGAATGAAAAATCCACAAGATTGACAGAAAAAACTTATATTCTACTTATATTTACCATAAGGATTTGTGAATAACTTGTAGGTTTGCCACATATTGATAAATTGATCGAGAAGCCTTCGACAGCTGTAACTAATGCCCCAAAACAAAACGTTAGAACTCGGTTCGTACTACGACAATTAATGACGTCGTTAAGTTCGGCCATTTTAATGGGTAATTGATTTTTAGGTTGAATGGGGAATGTTTATTATTATTGAAAGAACATTCTTTGGCATTTATTTTTTTAAAGATTATGTCTGGTCAGATGGTCCATCCGTTGAGTCCAAGTTTTGATGACCGGTTCGAGCATTTCGACAGGTACGGCGTTAATAACACGCGCAACGTTAGCTTCCAAAACCTGAATCGCAGCTTATAGACTTTGGATATTACGTAGCCCCAAAGAAAAATGTCTAAAGGTGTGATATCACTCGATCTATGCTGCCAACTCACCTGTCCAAAACGTGAAATTAGCTCCTTTTCGAAATGACCTCTCAATAGATCCATTGTTTAAGCAGCTGCAAGTAGCGCCGTCCTGTTAAAATCAACTCTCGTCAAGATGACGGGCTTTAACTGCAGGTAGCAAAAAGTCCTATATCATGGCGCGACAGCGAACGTCATTCACGGTTACATTCCGGCCATTATCATTTTTGAAAAAATATGGACCGATGGTTTCACCAGCCAATAAACCGCACCAAACCGTGATTTTATCTGGGTATAATGGCACCTCTTTTTGTTGCTGTTCAGCCAAAATGCGGCAATTTTGTTTATTGACTTTGACGTTGTGCCCCAACACTGAACAAAGTTTTGTTTGAAAACAGCGCATCTTCCCGTTTCTAACCCAACGCTTTTTTCCATAATGCAGTTGCCAACATTTGAAGGAAATTATATTCAAAAAATAAAGGCCATAAAATGTCATTTCAAATTACCAATAAAAACCCCACACTTGATTTGAATTTTTTTATTTTTTGTTCTGAAAAAATACCTCTAGATGGATTACCCTATTATTTCAAATAATAACGATTTTTTTTTAATCATTTTAATCATTATCTGTCCTTATGTTTAGTAATCTATGTAATTAGAAATCTAAGTAACAATTTTTCAGCTGCGGGTTTCCATCTCGTAGAAAATGCCGGCGACTTTACGAGTAAGAGATTTTTCTCTAAGCCATACTTCTCTATAAAATGTATTAGCCGTTCGAAGTTTAGCAGCAGGTTTCGGTCGTAAGTATACAATTCTATCGTGCACCGTTTACTGATTACTAAGAATTTTCCCCTTTTGCTTAATCGGATGATGTGGGAATTAAGTAACCTATGAACCCTTTGGTCGAACAATCATTTCCATTGTGGATGTTGCGTGCTCGAGGCCGATTTCGCCCATTTCAGTCCCAAGCAGCTTTTGTTTTGAAGTCGTCATCTTGCTTATTTTGTTTGTAAGCTATCGTATACTAGATATGTCATTGCGTTTACAATACCTCCAGTTTTAGATCGGAGAACCCATGAAGTAAGTATATTATTAATTGTCGAAGATTTCTAAACGATCAACACATGTCCGCCCTAAAGTAGCCAGAACCGTAACAGGTTCTTCGTTAACCGTCGACAGCTGTTCATGAAATTATCATTTCCAGCTAATCGAGAAACCTGTGAGTTTTTGCCTGTTATCTAGTTTTTTTGTAAGTCAAGAACGAACTCTATTGGAATTGGTCAATTTGTCCTATATTTAGCCCTCAAACAAATGGATTTAAGAGCCTGTTTCTCTCGAAGCTACATAATTAATCCCCTTTTGCTCAAATCGTACATAAATAAACTGGACACAGCAAAAAATAACAAGCTGGTGATTTCAACTAAAAAAATTTATCAAAAAAAACTAGTTTTGTTCAAATAATGTTTTTTCTGAGGTGGTAAAATTTTTGATCAAATAAAAGGAACAAAAAACTGCACCTCAAACAAATAATTTATCAAAGTGGAATATACCTTTTAACAAATTTGTTAATCAAAACTTTGGGTCCAGTTATAGTCTTTGTAGAATCTATGTACTTATATATGGTGCTAGATAATCGTGAATTTTTTCATAACAAACCAAATAACGATTAACCAGAAAGCTTGTGCGCGAAGTTTTTTATTGTGTTGTTTATATGCGCTGGAAATTCTGCTGCAAACAATTCTCGTTTAATATACGTAGCTTCCCGATCTTATGTATAATCGGTGATCAAAGTTATAGCACAGTAGGGCATTTGCATACACAAACTCACTACATGAACGTTATTCGTCGATGACGTCAGAAGACTCCTACATACTATTATTGTGTTTATTATGCCAACCTATCACCACGCTAATTGTTCTGTAGTTAATTTTCATTCAAATTGTAATAGATTCTCACATGGAATTAAATAATGATTTGTATCTTCATGCGACTGAGGCATATAAATTTACCATTGATAGCTGAAGAAGATTTTTTTGTATTTGCTTGTTATTGCTTTCTCACACTATTTTTGTACAATTTTTTATTGAATATGCATTTTTTTAATTAAAATTGGCCGTTATTTTACATAACCTATGTCCATGTTTTAACAAGTCCATGTTTTAACATATCCCCCATAATAGGTGCCGTCCGATTCTTGGTCCTCTCACTTTTAGAACCTTATATGCAGTCCGATTTGAATACATATTTATAACATCCGCCGATGGACATATGGGTCCTCAAATCTAGACCAAAAAGTCCCAAAACAAACTGCCCTTGTGGCCAAAATAGGGGACCACCGGTAAAAGTAGGCATAAAAAAAAAAAAAACTTCTTTTTTTTTTTTTTTAATCGAAAAAGAATAATCCACTGCAAAATTAATCCATTGGAAGCATTTATTGAACATGAAGATTCTTCCATTGCTCGCCAAGTTCGGTGATCGTACTATTTATCGTCTCAGCGATGTTAATTGGTAACATTGGAGCTGCGATTTGTCGATGTTGGACTTTTTTATAGGTTAACTTGATGGACAGTTGTTATGCGAACAATCCATTAATGATTAAGACCCTTAGGGTGAATATGAAGCATGGCAGAAACCGTCACCACGATTAGGAAGATTGGGTTAACAGCATGCGCAACTGCATTTTCGAAGAAATCTTGTTTTCGGACCACCCTGAACTGATGCCGAAGTATTTGTAAGTGTTAACCCCACCTTAATTTTATATTTTGTCGACCAGTGAGACATTTTTACATGTACTTTTAATTTGGCCATTCCATAGCAGTTTCTTGTTCTTGTACACCCTCTATCCCGAATTATAGAATAGAGGGTATATTCACTTAGTCATTTCGTTTGCAGCCCCTCGAAATACTGGTGGGAGACCTCATAAAGAACATTTATTCTGAATCATAAAGAACATTTATCCTCATAATGAACATTTACTCTGTCTACAGAGAGCAAACTTTGGATTGCACTATTGTGTGTTGATGGTCTAAAACGGTTGGTATTGAAAATGGCTCAGATCGGTCAAGGGGTAAAAATATTCCCCCCACACAAGAGAGAGAGGGTCAACCTTTCTCCAAATCACTATATGTGTAGTATTTCTGCAGGGTGTTTGCCTATACATATATAAGCTTCGATCTTTCACCGAATATATAAGCTCCAAAATACACTAAGATACATTCGGCCACCTGGTATTATTAAGGTACAAGTCGAAAAATTTGGACAAGGGGCATGGCACCATTACGTACACTCTTTTTGAATATCCTAAAAGTAAGAAGTCCAACGGTGTCAAATAACATGATCGCGGGTGCCAAAAACCATTGCCACGACGAGAAATAACACAGTCATTGATTTTTTCGAGCAAAAAAGCTATGTCTCGTTGGCTGTGGAATACCATTTAAGGTAACTGCTTGGTCGACCTGAATTTTGAAGAAGTACGACCCGACGACTCCACCCGCATACAAACTCCATGAAACATTCATCCTTTGTGGATGCATCGGTTTTCAGCAGCCAAAATGAGGCAATTCTTCTTGCTAATGAATTCACTGTGGACACATTTGTTCAATTATGCTGAAAAAAGCACGACTTGAACGATTTGAACGGCCATGTTTGTAAAAGGCTTCAAAAATCTTAATACGCTGCTTAATTGTCAACCTTTCTCTGGTTGAATTTGTCATACACTAAAGCAAATAATTATTTAATTAAGTTGAGCAAAAAACTTGATGCCTTTACACACGCCTTAAGTCGCACTGGTCAATCGTCAATAGCTGCACGAACCTCGTCCATTGGAAAATTGGTCACAGCTCGAACCAAAGCAGTCTTAAGAGATCCAATGTTGGGGTATCTTTTGCGACAAAGCTTGTCCTCTAAAACCGCCCACAATTTGTAATCCAATGGCTTCACATTTGGACTGCATGAGGGCCATTCTTCAGAGGAAATGAACGCTGACAAATTGTTTCGAAGCCAGGCCTGGGACGTTTTATCGTAGCCTTATGGGCCGGCGCAGAATCCTGCTGAAAAGCCCATGGCTGGTTTTGGAACAGGGAATTGTTAAGAGGCTTCACAACAGCTTCCAAAACGGTTTCTTGGTAAACTTTGGTCGATTTTTTGACTCCTTGTTCGCAGAAATGCAGGTCAGTGACCCCATCGTAAGAGACAACCCACCAAACCATGACTGAAGCTGTGTGATGACCCTTTTCCACCCTTGGGATCAGTTCAGATGTTTCCTTAGATTTCCTGAACGGTAAAAATTTTTCATCGGTGAACAAAATTTTTCTGTGCAAGTTATCAGCGTGCTTCACCAAAAGACGTTTGCATTTTTCAATCCTCTTATTTTTAAAGCTGCAGTCAATAAATGTCCGGTACGTCGTTTGATAGCCCCAAGTCCCAAGTCTTTTTTAATGATTTTTAATGACTCATTGACTTTTGCGTGATATTCATCTCACGAGCCATGATTTTCTGTTTTCGGAGCGGATTTCTGTGAATGCTTGATATAACGGCTTTGATGACATGCGGAGTTCGAACAGAGCGTGGGCGTCCCGACCGGCGGCGGTCTCTTACATCTCCAGTATCCTCAAACAGATTTATGCATCGTTAGACGAACATGCGGCTAATCCCTAGTGGCCAGAGCGTTTTGAAAATATCGCTTTTTTCATTTCACACTTGAAAAGCGCTATTACAGCGATACGGTTCTCATTATCTCACCACTCCATGATGAAAGTTGAAACAATTTTAAAATCCCGTTAAAGACTAACGCTATTGAGGTTAGCTTTCAAAACCCATATGACAATAATGGGGTATGTTCAGTTCTACTTTTGAAATGGGTGTGTTCAATGTTGTAACAGTGTTTATGTCCCTTCTAAGTATAGACAGAAAAAAACCATTAAATTGGCTTGAGAATTGTTTTACCACTCAATTAAAAGTTTCGTAAATTATTTATCAGATATTGCAATGATTTTGATTGAATGATTCAACAACAACATTTGTAAAATTCATGCACTGTATGTGAATTTTTTCATTACCTTATCACGAAAATATTTTCGATAAATGGCATACAATTTTTCTGTGAATACATATGTGAATTGCTTTATCGCTTGAAATTGGAAATATTTTCGATAAAAACCGTACGAAAATTTTAGTGAAGATGTGAAATTTTTTATCACAGGATTTCCAATTAATTTTTTGTATGAATATTTTAATTAAACCGAATAAACCGTTTTTTTCTATTTTTTTTAATAACAAAAACTTTCAAGTCGCATGTTAAGTTTTACGCCTTTAATAACACCCTTTAAGTTCCTTGGAGCTGTAGTTCGTATGTTTGATCTAATCTACTCTAAAAAGTCACTAAGCTGAGGTTGCTGCAAAGCTCGCTGCTTATGCACAATGAGAAATCAAGAGGTCTTGATTTTTAGAAACACTTTGCTAGCACTACAATAGAAAACTTAAGGTTACATACAAACAAAACTCAGCACTTCATACTGCGTGTAGGGTACCACCCTCGGCAATTATTTGATTATATATTAGTCTTACTACAGCTACATAACCTAACATTTCCGTGTCTTTGTTTGGCTATTCTCTGCGGAAGTAGTACCGTCACCAGCACCAGTAACAGCAGCCCGAGCACCATCGAACAGCGCCAGTAGTCGTAGTCGTCGAAACTGTTTCATAGGCTTTTATAGCTTTGTAATAAGGATAATTGTTTGGAATCGTGTTCCGTTTCTGCTTCATACTTTTACTTTTTATGGCCATAAACATAATTTACTCGGAATGCGTAACGCACTACGCAACAATAGATAAAGGCGGCGGCAGTGGCAAGACCAAGTACCAAGTACAGCAACACCACTACCAAGCCAAGGAAGCAGGGGACTTGCAGCCGGACCACGCTAGTTACCCGAGAGGGCAGGATCTTCACAAACACTTGAGGGAGGGAGTACGGAAGGTCAATTCTTTTGGCGAGACATACGAAGAGGACGAGCAAAGAAAAAAGAAATCTCTAAATCATCTTCGACGTAATATTTGTAATTGCTTAAAAGGCACGAACGAATTGGTGGTGCTGCTGGTGCTGCTTTGCATATTCATGTGGGAATTATGTAGCAAACGAAAACGCCGACCCGGCAGACATACTCGCATACTCGCCGGCACTGGCAGTGATAAACAGTAGCAACACCCATGCTCGACTTCCGTTGTAGTGCTGCCAGCATCCCACCATCCCAGCTGTCCATGCGTTCAGTCCCTCGGTGGGATGTCCTGTGTGTGTGCGTGTGTAATAAGCATCATAACCTTATGACATAATAACAATTTAGTTGTGTTGTTGTTGCTTTTGGTGGCGGTGCTGCTATTGTCCTGGTTCGTAGTAGTTCTATTAGCAAATTCCTGCTAGTCGATACGTTCTGATTGTCTCCGTCGTTTGTCCTCAAACCCAACACAACGGCCAAGGACATCTAGTCAGTCAGTGATTTCTTTGTGCCCGGCTATGGACTTGGAATTGAATGGAATGACCGGTAGTAGATGTTAGTAGGCGTCATTTGTAAATACTTTTGTCGTTGCCGTTCTCGCCCCGTGTTGTTGCCGCCACCACCAGCACCAACACCGCCAGTGCTAGCCGGCTATGGCTGCTGCTACATTTGGCTAATAGAAATTAATGTTTATTGTTTGTAACGAAGGCCTTCGAGGAAAATTTACGCACACGCGCCCCCTCCCTCTAATACACAGAGTTTGTACATAATTTTGCCTCTTATTACGGGCATTGTGACATTATTTGTGAACTTGTGCGAGCATGTGAAGGAAGATTGCCCATATTTAGTAGAGGTTTGCCGAAGTTCAAAGTGTGGGAAATACATGTGATAGTAGAGACATGAGTTAGCGCTGTGTTGCTCAGTTTCATGTTCTACTAAAACCAACTACGGGTTTTCTTTGGTAAACGATGAAAAAAAGTTCTCGTATGGTTGGGGTAACAATATTCGAAGAGCATCATACTATTGTTGGTTTTATGGTTGTGGCACAACAATGTCATGATCACCACAACAATAGAGTGGTTCACACACAACCATACTATGATACTCACAACCATGATATGATCCTCATAATTTTTTGTAAGGATTGGGTTATGTTGTTATTTAACAATAGAGATTTGTATTAGTTAACTATGTCAAAATATAGGGTGATCCGTCTAGGGGAATTTTTTTAGAACAAAAAAAATATAAAAATTCAAATCAAGTGTGGAATCTTTATTGGTAACTTGAAAAGACATTTAATGGAATTAATTTTTTTTAAAATAATTACTTTCAACTGTTGGCAACTGTTTTATGGAAATGAGCGTTTGGTGAGAAACGGGAAGATCCGCTGTTTTCGACCAAAAGTTTGTTCAGTGATAAGGCCCGTTTCTGGCTCAACGGCAAAGTCAATAAACAAAATTGCCGCATTTGGGCTGAAGAGGAACAAGTAGATGTTCAAGAGGTGACAATATACCCAGAAAAAAACGGTTTGGTGCGGTTTATAAGTTAGTGGAATCGTCGGTGCATATTTGTTCAAAAATGATGATGGCCGAAACGTAACCGTGAATGGTACTCGCTATCGCGCCATGATATCGATGTTTATGCTACCTGAAATTAAAGCCCGTAATCTTGACGACACTTGTTTTCAACAGGACGGTGCCACTTGCCAAACAGCTGCTCAAACAATGGATCTATTGAGAGGTTATTTCAAAAAGCAGCTAATTTCACGTTTTGGACAGGTGAGTTGGGCGCCTAGATCGAGTGATATCACACCTTTAGACATTTTTCTTTGGGGTTACGTAAATTCAGGTACGATTCGGTTTTGGAAGCCAACATTACGTGTATCATTAAAGCCATACCGGTCGAAATGCTCGAACGAGTCATCCAAAATTGGACCCTTAGAATGGAAACCGTGAGGCGTAGTTGCGGCCAACATTTATAGGAAATTATATTAAAAAAATAAATGCCATAAAATGTCCTTTCAAATTACCAATAAAGATTCCAAACTTGATTTGAATTTTTATATAGTTTTTGTTCTAAAAAATACCTCTAGATGGATCACCCTATGCAGTAAATAGGAGCCTTTTATTTAACAGTAGAAAAAAAATTGTTATTAAAATATTTTAGTTATACCTATTCAAAGTAGTTTGTTTTGAAAAAATCTAATTTACATAGAAAAAGTACTATTATTGCGGAAGACATTGTCAAGTTAAAAAAATACGATTTTGCCAGTATGATTGCTGTAATCATATTATTGTTAACATAAAACCCAAAAAACAATACTTTTGCTACAACCACATTTTCTTTTTAAAATTTTTCAACAATACTATTGTTACATTTAAACAACATTAATATTGCCGCAATCATACTATTGTCGAAATGAAATTCAGTAAGCAATACTATGGTTGTGACGAACAAACTTTTATTGCGAAGAACATATTATTATTGCTGTGACCACATAGAAACCATGTTTTTTCTCTGCCTCGGAAAGCGTAAAATATTTGGTTAATAGTTTAAACCATAATTTGTTGTATGATCTTCACATAAATGAGCTCAAGGCTAAGATCTCAGCTTATTCGTAACACTCGATTTTTCTGTACAAATATAGGGTGATCCATTTAGAGGTATTTTTTCAGAAAAAAAATAAAAAAAATCAAATCAAGTGTGGAAAATTTATTGGTAATTAGAAACAACGTTTTATGGCCGCAACTACGCCTCAGGTTTTCCATTTGAGAGTCCAATTTTGGATGTCTCATTCGAGCATTTCGATATCATGTACGGCTTTAATGACACGCGTAATGTTGGATTCCAAAACCAGAATCGTAGCTAGTTTGTCAGCATAGACTTTGGACTTTACGTAACCCCAACGGTAATTATTTTCAAAAAATAAATGCCATAAAATGTCCTTTCAAATTACCAATAAAGATTCCGCACTTCATTTGAATTTTTAAAAAAATTTTTTGTTCTGAAAAAATACCTCTAGATGGATCACCCCATATATTGAAATTTACATATGCTTGTGTTAATTAAAATGTTATAAAATGTTTGCTATTTAGCCTCTATAAAGCCTAGTACGAGGGTGACCGCAAAACTAACTGGCCTGGCACATTTTCTGTTTTACTAGCAACTTTTTGTTTTTGTTTTTTAAAAGCAATCTTTTATCAGTCATGTCAAAATTTCCGAAATATTTTATGATTATTTTCTTTGTTACAGGTGATTGAAGTAAACAAGTTTTATAATTTTTGAAAAATGGAAAATAATGAGTTTCGTGCGGTAATTAAACACTTGTATATGAAAGGCTATACGCCACAATTAATCAAAGATGAATTGGATTCTGTTCATGGTGTAATGCACCATCATACTCCACCGTGAAATCCTGGGTTCAACAATTTAAAATGGGTCGTTCAAGTACGGAAGATGAACAACGCTCTGGAAGACCGAAAACTGCTACTACTATTGAAAACATTAGAAAAATATTTAATGAAGTGACTAAAGATAGACGAATAAAGCTCAGAGAACTTGCTGATATTGTTAAAATACACGAAAAACAAGTTTGGATTATTTTACTTGATGAACTCCACATGAAAAAGCTATCCGCAAGATGGGTGCCGCGTTTGATGACTTTGCCCGAAAAAATCGTCCGTTGGACCAATTCCGAGGAGCTTTTAGCGATTTATCAGCGTAATCCAATAGAGTTCTTGCAACGGTTCAAAACTATTGATGAAACATGGATCCATCACTACATTCCAGAATGTTGACAAAAAACAGTCAAAACAATGGATAGAAGCTGGTAAAAGTGGTCCCAAGAAGGCGAAAACTGTCAAGTCAGCAGGAAAAGTAATGGCCACAGTATTTTGGGATGCAAGGGGTATAATATGTATTGATTATCTTGAGAAAGGAAAAACTATAAATAGTGAATATTATTGTGCATTATTGGATCGGTTGAGTGAAGAAATCAAGATAAAACGACTGCATTTAGAAAAAAAGTTCTTTTTATCAAGATAATGCTGCTTCACACACTGCATTTTTAACTCAACAAAAACTGGCCGAATTACGATTTGAAATTGCTCCGCATCCACCATATAGTCCAAATTTAGCTCCTTCTGATTATTTCTTGTTTCCAAATTTAAAAAAAATTCTCGGTGGCATAAAATTTTCGTCCAATAGCGAGGTTATTGCCGAAACTGAGGCATAGTTTGAAGGTCTTGAAAAATCTTATTTTTCGGATGGAATTAAAAAACTTGAAAAACGTCTGATGAAGTGTATTGAGTTGGAAGGAGATTATGTTGAAAAATAAATAATAATTCCAAAAAACGGTTCTTTTTATGTTAGGCCAGTTACTTTTGCGGTCGCACTCGTAAATATTGTTCAATATTCTGTTTGAAAAAAAGTCAAGAACAATTCAGTAGCTAAAGGATGAAAAATTTAAACCTCCATATGTCTCAGAGTCAATAAAAATAAGGACCGTTGGATAGAGGTATGCTACCAAAGTCGAGGCGGGCATTAGGCCGATGTTTTGTTTCGCACTTATTTTTCATAGATCCTTCTATCATAATAAAAAATATAAAGATAATTCTCTAAACATGTTTTGTTTTATTTACAATTAATATCGAGCGTTTACGTTGGACTACCCTTTACATATTTAATTTCATCTGGCAGTGATATGTTGATAAGATGATTTTTATCTTCCTGGTTGCCTAACTGCATTCATTGTGCCCTAGAAGTTCTTAACACAAACCCAAAACATGACAACCTTGTCATAAAACGCTTCAGTTGTATCTCCGAAACCGAATGCAATGCCACCACAAATTTATCTATTTGCCACAAAATCAGTGTAAAACAACTGTTAGCAGCATTCAAAGGGAAATCTTTTCTGCTTTACAACGTTATTTTACAAGATTAGCACACGCTCATACTTCACAGGCATTGTGAATATAATTTAAGGATCATTTTTTAAAGGATTTGACTATGTACTCAAATTTAAATATACTTACATTGTATACATACACACACATCTACAGATAAATATACTCTCATACACTTACATACGAGTATATGTGTATAGCGCTAAGATAAAGTGTTAGAGCTTAAGATACACTCTGGCACATTTCGGGCTATTCGCTGGTGGCTGGCGGCTGCTGCCTGGCTGGTGATGTTGGCTGATTGTCTGCCATAAAGTGTGTCTATCACAGAGATTAAGTAACGCTTTCCAGTTTAAAAGTCTAACGCCATTGCAGGCGGACTGGCGTTCGTGCAAACGTTCGCAGTCATAATATTAACGGGGCATGAGTTTGATAAATACACTCTATGCCGCCATTCATATGGCCCCCGTAACCCTTTTAGCCCCTTTGACGGGGGAGTCATGCCAAATTACAATTCATTTTGAACAATTTTTAGAGTCTCTACATTTTTGTCGCCGCCATATTCATTTGAATGTTGCCAATTTAGCAAAGATGTTCCTTTCGCCTGCTGTCGGTACGTGCGAACGCAGAAGCTTATGAAAGTCTTAGCGTACTATAACGCAGCCTCTAATCACGTGGAAAGGCGAGAAAAGGCCTACTTAGCATTAGCACT
Organism: Hydrotaea diabolus; assembly: GCA_963513945.1. NCBI lineage: Eukaryota > Metazoa > Arthropoda > Insecta > Diptera > Muscidae > Hydrotaea > Hydrotaea diabolus. The sequence continues at coordinate 174,582,272 of OY740719.1, forward strand.
AACGATTTCAAGGAATTATAGAGAACTGAACATGAAGCACGGAGGACAGAGTCGAACTTGCACAGAAGGGTTGCTCAGCGCAGCTTTTCGTCCTGGTTCTATGGGAGGGAGTTGTTGTTTGTTCCATAAATCTTTATCATTAATCATTTATAATGGTACACTGTAATGGTGGTCGGTTGGGTCGCAGGCGACGGCGCAGGCATCGTCAAATGACTTTGGCTTTTCCCCCTTTGGATGCAGGACACAAAAAAAGTTCACGCACCAAATGCTGGTATTAAAGTACGCAATTATGGTCACATGTAAACTTTTAATTTTACCAGCCTCCATAGTTTTTTGTGTGTTTTTTTGTATGCAACCGACTGAGATGAGTCGGCAGGACGAAAGGCTGAAGAAGGGTTGTTTTGCCGCTCGCACTCACAGAGGCTGTTTAACAGCATCTCTCTTTGTAATTTCGCTTTTGTAATGATGACGCATTCAAGTACCTGTTAATGGCCCTTCAAAGGCTCACATACCGTGTGCTGCCATGCAAAATGGCACAAAGTGTGAAATTTGACCCGGGGCTATATATTTCAAAGTGCTTGAGCTAATAAACCGTTGAGAAATCGAGTAAAATTCGGCCACTTGAATTAAACGCCTTCTCCGGAATTGAAGACGCACACACGCACTCGAAAGTCGCAGTTGCGAGAGGCCGTGAGGCACGGCAGCCGTTAGTGTTTTTGCTCAAGTGCCACGCAGCCAGGAAATATTAAAAATGCTGATTAAATTATTGTTGGATGAAGAGGAATCCTTCTCTGGAAATTTAAAGTCCTGCGGGAATTGTTGAGTAAAACAACTCAACTTCGCTCAGCTCGGTTCGGTTCGGTTGGGCTCTTCATGCGTTTGCAACGCCGAAAATCATTTCATATCAACATGTTTCAATTTTCGTTACGGCTTTTCTCCCTCCGTTTGTTGTTGTTCTTTATCGTTTATTTGGAATTATTCTCCTGTTGTTGGTTGGCAAAAAACTTTCTGTCATATTTTTAACACTCTTCAGTTTAATGATGACGATGACGAGAAAGATGATGTTGATGGTCGGCACTGATGATGACGTTGTTGTCGATATACTGACGAGTGTGGCTGGTTGGCGATGCACAGTGGTTTAAAAAAATCTGAAGGACTTACAAAACAACCAGGATTGAGCCTTGACGAACCATTAATAACCACCACACTCACGCAGAAAAAAAGTATGGTTGGGGTGAAAATATTAGAAGAGGATCATACTGTTGTTGGGTATATGGTTGTGGTACAACAATAGAACGCTCCTCACAACAATACTATGCTGCAAATACAACCATACTATGATCCTCACAACTATAATTTGGTCCCTTCAACCATACTTTGATCCTCACAACAATAGTATGATTCACACTCAACCATACTATGATCCTCACAACAATGATACCCGCAACCATATTATGATCCTCACAACTATAGTATGTTTCACATACAAATATAGTATGATCCTAACAACCATAGTATGATCACACACAATTATACTAAGATCCAAAAATTATTTATAAGAATTGGGTTATGTTCTTAACGCTAGAATTGAATTATGAAATTAGTTAAAAATACATTAAATTAAAAATAATAGGAGTGATTTATTTAACAGTAGAAAAAATCAGTTTAAAAAAACGTAAGCGCTTTTACTAAAAGTATTTCAGTTAAACAACGCCAAAGCAGTTTGTCAAGAAAAATTTAGTTTCCATATAAAAAGTACTACGAGGACTGCTATATATATTTCTAATTATGAAAATGCGAATATTTATCATCGGTTTATTGGTTTTATCAAAGTATTCTCCAGTATGATTCATACACTTTTGCATGCGCTCAAACCAATTGTCGAAGCACTTTCTCCACTCCGATTGAGACACCTCCCAAACATGGTTTTTGAACGCTTCAACAGCATCTTCTGGCGACGAAAATCGTTGACCACGCATTTTTTCTTGATGTGCGGTAATAAAAAGAAGTTATTGGGTGCCAAGTCAGGGCTGTACGGCGGATGACCCGTCAATTCGACGTTTTGGCCGGTCAAAAAGGCGCTGGTTTGAGCCGATGTGTGAGAGCTCGCATTTTCTCTTGTTCGTTTTTGGAATTTATCTGAAGACTTCTGACAAACAAATTGTGGTGTACCACTCAGAATTGAACGTCCTAGGTTGCCTAAGCGGCACAGTCGCCACATGACAAGGTTTGCCGAAGAAACATGCGACGCTTTGCTTCGAAGTGCTCTTTCCACCAACAACTTTCGTTGGATTTGGCTCGTCTTCGAAGTCGATTGCTGTTTTGTTGCGGGCTCATACGCATAGATACATGATTCGTTACCTGTGACGATCTTATAAAAGTCTTTTGAAGCATCGCGATTGTATTTTTTCAAAATTTCTTTGCACAAATCGACCAGTGATTTTTTTTGAGCGACTGTCAAATTGTGCGGGATCATGCAATATCGAATGTATGCTGGTGGAAGAAATGCCCAAGGATGCCTCTATCTCACGGTATGTCACATGACGATCTTGCATTATCAGTTCACGCACGGCATCAATGTTCTCTGGCACAACGGCTGTTTTTGGGCGCCCTTCGTCTGTGAGCAAGCGTCGGCCACGATTGAATTCATTAAACCAGTGCTATAGGATGGTGCTTCATCTCCATACAAAGATTTAAATTCAACTCTTGTAGTCATAATCCACGTCGAAAGTAGTGAAAAATGACCGCACGAAAATGTTCACGAGTTAATTCCAGTTTTTTGTTCTATAAGGAAATAAGCGTTCTATACGGAACGCTTATTTCCGTATAGAACGATACGAGCGACCAATAACCAACCTGAGGACTCATACCTTAACATTTGATCGATACTGACTTCAAACCATTTCGGAATTCAATGTTGGTTCGTTTCGGTGGGTCAAAGCAAGCTTAAACCATTAGTTCTATTTTTAAAATGGTATGGACTGGTAAACCCTGTTTCCGTTTCGGTTCAATGCTTCAAAATTGGTTCATAAATCATTGAAGCATACACATTTATTAAGTTATTTATTTTTATTATATAGGGTGATACATCTAGAGGTATATTTTCAGAACAACAAAAAAATAAAAAAAAATTAAAATCATGTGTGGAATCTTTATTGGTAATTTGAAAGGGCATTTTATGGCATTTATTTTTTGAAAATAATTTCCTTCAAATGTTGGCTTATTTCCATAAGCGTTCGGTGAGAAATGGAAAGATCCGCTGTTTTCGACCAAAATTTTGTTCAGTGATGAGGCCCATTTCTGGCTCAACGGCAAAGTCAATAAACAAAATTGCCGCATTTGTGCTGAAAAGCAACAAGAAGAGGTTCAAGAGTTGACATTATACCCAGAGAAAACCACGGTTTGGTGCGGTTAATAAGCTGGTGGAATCATCGGTGCATATTTTTCAAAAATGGTGATGGCCGGAACGTAACCGTGAATGGTGCTCGCTATCGCGCCACGATATCGGACTTATTGCTACCTGTAATGAAAACCCGTAATCTTGGCGACACTTGGTTCTAACAGAACGGTGCCACTTGCCAAACAGTTGCTCACACAACGGATCTATTGAGAGGTTATTTCGAAAAGCAGCTAATTTCACTTTGTGGACAGGTGAGTTGGCCACCTAGATCGAGTGATATCACACCTTTAGACATTTTTCTTTGGGGTTACGTAAAGTCAGCTACGATTCAGGTTTTGGAAGCCAACATTACGCGTGTCATTTAAGTCATACCGGTCGAAATGCTAAAACGAGTTATCCAAAATTGGACCCTTAGAATGGAAACCGTGAGGCGTAGTTGCGGCCAACATTTGAAGGAAAATTTATTAAAAAATAAATGCCATAAAATGACCTTTTAAATTGCCAATAAAGATTCCACACTTGATTTAAATTTTTATGTTTTTTTTTTGTTCTGAAAAAATACCTCTAGATGGATCACCCTATATTTGGATTCACGGCAAAATTTGCTTTAATTTGTGTACCCATATGTGACAGCGCATAGAGAAAGGGAGCTAAGGGTAAAAAAAATCATTTTTCATTTTTTGACGTGGACAACATCTGAGCATCGAATGAGATCGATCCCATGCCCCAAAAGTGTTCCCTCCCGGAGATATGCGCGTTTTATGAAAGTGATGTCGACGATTTCTAATCTTTAAAATGGCTCTCCTGAACAAAACTGGTTTTTAACCTTAGGTCCCTTTCTATTTTGCGCGTCACATATGTCAATATTGTCTATTATTGATCACACGAACATATTTTTTAGAATTTTTCGACGATCAATAATATGTACTTTACAGGGTATCCGATTAACATTTCGTGGTGTTGCAAACCGAATGACAAATTTAGTATACTCCACTATAGTGTAATCCACTCTTCGGTGGAGGGTATATGACATTGTTTGCAGCCAGTAGTTTATGTACTGGTGTGAACATATATTTGCCGAATGTGGTACAGGAATTTTCAACAAAACTCGTGCTGAAAACAAATAGCAAAAATTATATGTAACTGCTCTACTAAGTTACAGTTCTTCATTAGGAATAGGCTAGGGATTTTCCTAAATAAGGGTGGAGCCAACACTCATCTCAGGACGCAAGCCATGAAAAAGCTTATCTTTAAAATGCATTAGCATTACCGAGACGGCTTTAAAAATATTAGCTTACAAAGATTTTGCTGAATTATTTTCCCCTCAGACCTAACCACAACTTATTACGAAACTTCAAATGCTTAGCATTCCAAGTGGTACCAAGTGGATAGTACGAGATAGCGCTGACGGGTATTCTCTTCTAAAAAAAAATGCAGTCGAACCCGATACCAGTCGTGACAACAGTTCAGTCGTGAAGAAAACACGATTTCTATATAAGAACCCACTGTGCCTCCGTGTTGTTGGTGGTGGGTTGTTGCTCGACTGCCAGCAGTACATTATATTTGCCCGGCTTTTTTCTCCTGCACTGTTCTGTTCTGTTGCTGTCGTTCAAGAGGTGCTAGACCAGAAAATTCAATTTAGCATTTTTAAGTGCGTTTTCCTTTGATCGCTAAAATCGAATTTCCAGCAATAATACACACCGATGGCAGGCTTGATAACGACGTTGTTGTTGTCGTTGTTTAAATGTATCTGCTGTATCGCGGCATATCCTGTATCTCTGTGTATCTGTGCAACTGAGTGCGATGTGGTGGAAGATTCCATTCCCATCATGACCAGAGTATGAGTGGCATATGATGACAGACAGCTCAGGGAGTCTCGTTCGTCGTCCATCAGCAGGAAAACAAGGCTATTTTATTTTCTGTTTGATCTCTACGAATTCAGTCATAATTTTTTTCTTTTTCCGTTGCTTCGGGTGTGAGAGCGACAATTAAGTTTAATACACTTTCACACCTTGTTGTCGGTTTGCGAGACAAACTGTAACGTCCATTGTCCTGGCCTTAAGTGATTTTCAGCTGGCAGCAGCGTGCAGACATGACATGGAAGAACAATGTGTTGTGTAAAATATGATTATAGTTGGGTATTTGACAAACTGGCTATAACTTTAGTTTATAAACAAAAATATGTTGTTTGGGTGGAAAAAGGCTTAAAAAAATATTTTCAAGTTGAATGTTAAGCACCTCATTTAGACAATGTATAAACTGAAGTAAGGAAGTTATGATGGTGACTGGGACCAAGCGTCATGACAGCTATCGGTGTTAATATAAACTCTGATTGTCTGGCTACGTACAGATCTCTGCATTCATTGTTCATGAGTTAAAGAACCGCCCACAACTGTCACTAATCCCTTAACTAAATAGTCAAGCATTTTAAATTCCAACTTATTTGAGTGCCAGGGCAAAAGGACATTCCAGAATCATGGGTCACAGGAGCAATCTCACTCGATTGTAAAATATGTCGGTACTCGTCTTTCATGCGCATTCCTCCACATGCAAGCTTACTCACTACACAAAGAGAAAAGATTTGTTCCCGAACTTTTTGCCAAACATATGTTTGTGGTAGCATGCACTATCCATCGCTTTAATCGAATGTTGATTGGGAAAACGACAATTTTTAGCAGTGGTAACTGTTACTATCAGTTAAAAAGCCAAGTTTCGGTAATCCTAATAAACTCGTATATACTCAAAAAATTCAATAAAACTTGTAACTTCTTCTTAACTTCTTATTTTGGAAACTAATTTGGCATCAAATAACATAAATTATAAAATATTTAGAATAATGATTCAGCACATTTCTTCGTTTCATTGGGGACTTCCAATTGTGTTTTTACCTTAAATAAACAGTTTGCCGTCTTTAGAACCGATACATTATTATGGAGATTATATTCTGATGATGAAATTACTAATAATGTATTACAACAGTGGACTAAACGGGGTTTGGTTACAACAATCAACTTATCTGTTGTCACCACCAATTAGTGGCACCGAAGTTACATGTGCTTCATATGGGTTGGTTGTCCTAACCACCAGTTTTGGCAACTAACAGTGTTATTGAATTCGGTTAGTACAACCGATTTATTGGCTGCAATTACCGTAATACTGTCGAAGCAACCGTCATATGATATGTCGAACCATGTTACCAACAGTACAACGAAATATTGGTGTTTGCAACAGAAAGTTTGTTAATCGAACCGAATTCCAAATGACTTTTTCTCTGTGTGTGTTAAGATGCTTTCGGACAAGCGAACGAAAGATGGGTTAGGAAGAGAACATGTCGGATCACCGACAAAGTCTTTCATAGTAAAGAGTGGTTCAACCATTATGTACAATGTTAATTGTGAATCACACAAACAGAGAAAAAATCTGTTGGATATCAGTCCGAACTACAATAATTCGGTTGGATAAACCGACTTTCTGCTTCAACAGCCATCATGGTTCGAGATATCATATGATGGTTGTTACAACCTTATCACGGCATTCACAGCCAAAAACACTGCTATACAAACCGAATTCCGTTTAACTATTGGTTGTAACAACTGGTGGTTATGACAACCCACCGATTGTGATGTACATATTACGTTAATACCAATAATTGGTGGATACAACAGATTAGTTCTTTGTAGTGACCAAAACCTGTTTAGTTGGCTATTGTAATTGAATATTCGTTATTCAAACATCAACAAAAAAACCCTATAATATTTTATCGGTTCTAGTCCCAACAAAACCTTTGTTTCGAAATCCGCAAAAAATTTATAAAATCAAAAAAGGGTGAGCCAGTTTAAGTTTCTGGGATTAGACGGTGATGATGCTTTCAAGCGATACGGATCATAAAAATATACGAACTTTAATTAAAAAAATAATTTCAGAATATAGAAACAGACTTAACTGTAAATTAGTCACATTACTCAGACTTCATCAGACAGACCTCCATAGATACCACTTTTTATTATTCAAAACAACAACCAATTTTTTTTTTTTGGTGGCGCTCCATTTTTCCCGAGATACGGCCACTCAACGCTTGACAATAAATATTATTATCAAACTTAATAAATATTTTTCAGTTGACCCATTGCCAGCCGGCAAAATATTAATTTTTCAAAAAGTACTTATAACCAACAATCTATAACAACAACCAATGCATCTACAAATTCATTTCCAATAATCATCTTCGACTGTAAGGATTAACAATACTTGTTTTCTTCAACGAAGGTGTCAGTTCCCTTTACTGAAAATTGCTGGCTATCCAAGCAACACTCGGTTGTAACGATGGAAAACATGGATAGTTCTTCTTGTGGCCAAAACTTTCGGTTGGCAAAAAATTCGGTTGTGGCAACAAATCTGTTGTCTGTGGGCACCTTAACGTCAAGTTTTTTGCCCAACTTTGACGTTTCTTTGTTCTAGTGTTTGACAAATGGAGCGGTACACAATTTAGAAGCGCGTTAAGAACGTTGAAACCTTTTACGAAAATGAGCGTTTAAATAAAAATGCATTTGTGTATTTCGACCAAATGTGGCCACAATCGGGAGAATTGTGAGCATAATTGCCGCATTTGGCCAAATTAGAACCACGAGTGTTTGTTGAAAAGCCGATGTATCCCCAAGAGTGGCTATTAGATTTGGTTTATAGTGTGAGGTCGTAATTTTTTGAAAACGAGGTAGGCCAATCAGTTACCATGAATGGTGTTCGATATGATAACGAGACGATGGTGGACTTCTTGTGGCCAAAAATTGAGAATATGGACGTGGACGATATGTGGATCCAACAGGATGGTGCCACTTGCAGAACAGTCAACGAAACAATGGTTCATTGTTCGTATAGAGGTTTGCCAGCGAAGCTGGGACGAGCAATAACACAATTTTTTAATAAATATTAAAATTTTTATATTCCTGATAATGGACCAGACACGTTGGTAGATATTACTACAATTTGTTTATTTTTAAAACCACTTGAAGTTTATTATCAATAAAAGACTTTCAATAAAATACTGATGGAAAGAATTTCATTATCATATAATTTTTGAAAAAAAAAATTATATGATAATGAAATTCTTTCCATCAGTATTTTATTGAATGTCTTTTATTGATAATAAACTACAAGTGGTTTTAAAAATAAACAAATTGTAGTTCATATCGGCCAAATGCTCGCCACGGCTTTGGATGCATACGTCTATCCTATGGTCCATATTTTCAATGAGTCTGAGACATAATGGGGGATTATTTATCGTTAATGTGCCGATTTATCTCATCCTTTAACTCTTCAATTCTTCTTGGAATATTGAGAAGAAATAAGTCCAACGATGTCAAATTACTTCATCGTAGCGACCAATTAACATCGCTTCGACGTAACATAACAAGGCAATTTAATTTATCGTGCAAACGATCCATTGTTTAGTTGGCTGTGTGACAAGTGGCACCATCTTGTTGGAATTACACTGAGAAGAAAAAAACCCTTGACTAACTTTACCATAAATAAACATAATTTGGAGTCTACGTTATATAAGGTTAATTTGAACATTTATTTGATGACTGGTATTTAACAATAATAAAAGTTAATTAATCTCTTCTACGGTTGAATTTTTTTACCATAAAAATTGTTAATTTTATAATAATTATTGTTGTCTTAACAATGCATTGTTTAGTTTTTTAACCATTAAAATTGTTATTATTAAAATAATTATTGTTGTTTTGACAATGCATTGTTTTTAATTTGTTAATATTAAAATTTTATAGTTATTTATTGAAACAATACTTGTTCAATTTAACAATAAAATTGTAATATTATTAACTGTGAAGATTCTTATAGAAATCATGTTTATTTTTAAGTAAACTAATTATTGCTTACCTCTGTTAACCAAAAATATAGTTACTGTTACAATTTTTAATATTAAATTAACCTACTAACTATGTTTTTGTTTTGTTTCCTTTTATTCAGTCTTTTTTCATTATTATGACTTGAACAGCTTTTATTCTAGTTCGAGACCTTTTTGTTGCTTCTTTTTCAGAATCAACTAAAAAAATGGTGAAATGTATTGGCTACGATTGACTGTACAGCTGTTTCTAAACCCGCCAAGGTTTTCTTCAGCAGTCTTTGGCAACGATCATTTCGGCTTCAAATCAAATGACTTATACGGGAGTCCCATTATGATTAATAAGAATTCCCCTTTGCTATAGTCTTCGAAATGTGCGAAAAGCAATCTTCTTAGCGCAATATCATATAACGTTATTCGTACTTCGTTATCAAACATTTACCATGAAAAATTTAACCTGACACATGGTAAAAAAAATCCTTATATTTTCAGCTCAGTGTACACATCGTTCAGGTCCATATCCTCAACTTTTGGCCACAAGAAGCCCGGTATCATTGCGCGATATCGAACATTATTCACGGTAAATGCTTGGCCTACCTCATTTTCGAAAAGGTACGGTCCGATAACGCCGGCAGCCCACCAACCGCACCAAACAGTCACTTTTGTAGAAGCATCGGCTTTTTAACAATCAGCCGTGGATTCTAATTTTGCCAAATGCGGCAATTCTGCTTGTTATCTAATCCATTGTGGACACATTCAGCCTGGGTACCTTTCCATGGTTTACTTTGTCAAACATTGAAACAGAGAAATATTAAATTCAGTTAAGCGAAAACTTGACGTAAAGATGTGACTCCTGACTCACCCATTATATTCAATTTTATATTGCCTCAAAAAATATATTCTAACTATGTTAAAAGTCACTTATTAAGTCCGACCCTGCTTGAATTTCGAACGGAGAAGCAGACTACTCTAAAGAGCAGAGTGGTATGGAGTAGCTTATAGTCGACGCCGTTCGACATCGGTCTTTATTACTTGTTTTTCTTTTATTTTTTAAATTTTGTCACTTAGCATAGTATGGCTTGAAGTGTTCGTTATTGAAATATGCGGAATAGTTTTTGAGTCTTTTCCGTAAATCCTATTTAGCATTAAGTGTAACATACTCGTATGCAATGTCCATAAGTTTGAATTAATTTCATTAAACCTTAGGTTTATATACAATTCGAATTATGGAGGATGTTAAAAGAACGTAGATCGCCAATTCTGAGCTTTCGAATTACCTGACAGGCCTTCACTGTAGAGAAGACCCTCTAAACGTCCCTAACTTTCATTTTCTCCCAGTTTGAACAAGACACACTTCCAACAAATCTAACGCTCACAAACAGCCTCAGCGAAAGTCTGAATACCCATTTCTTTTAAAATGTAATGATTCTTAAAACAAACTTATGACTCTCTAGGGGAATGACGGCAATAAGCAAAAGAGAGGAACGGGGAACATAAGTAGAATTATGAACGTGGCAAAAAAGAGAAAACGCACTTTAAAAATAAACACAAAACAATGAAAATGGAAATCCGTCCTATTCCCTGGGAAGGGGAAGAAAAATTCGCAAAGAAATGGCAGCCGAAGCATAAGACCCAATTTATCGTCACAACTATGGAAGCTACTACCAACAATAACCTCTTCCGCCCCCTCTCCAAAACCAAAAAAACAAAGATTGATAACAATATCAAAAAATACACACGCACTGAGCACGCACACCCACAAACTGATTCACTCACACCAACTCAAACTGGTTGTTTACTCAAAAAAGAAGAACGGAAAAATAAAAAGATACTCAACGAAAAAATCTTAAAATCCTCGTGGAAATTTTTAAAAATATCTGCAGCTGATTGCACTTTTTTTCCAATAGCAGCAGCACCACCGCCACCAGCCAATGCCAACCATTACGAGTAGCAACAGAAGCGCAAAAAAAACTCTAAAGTGTTTGTCAATGGAACGAGTGTGAGATTTTCGATTTTCCTTTTCCTGCGTGTGGGATGTTCTGGTGTTCTATCGGTTGGTTGGTCCGTGGGTCGCCCGCTTGTTTGTTTGTTTAGCGGATCACTTTGACGTTGGTGATGGTGAAGATAATGTTGCTGCCATGCAAATGTCCTTCCTGCCATTCTTCCTGCCTGTCGTCGTCGTCATCGTCGGCGGCGTACACCCTTAAACACTGTCGCCTTCATATGTTTGGCGACATTGTTAGACACTCGTACCACTGCTGCTCATACATTGTTTCACACACACAAATACGCACACAACTACGCATACAGGGACAACACACACTCACTCACGTTCGCACATTTTTTGACTATCAACAAACGCAAATACCTTTAATCTTTTGAAACGTCCAAATGGCACGAAGCGAAATGATTTACACTGCGACGCATCCATTCGCCATTCGTCGATGATGCTCACAAAAATTCAACAAAAAAAGAAACAAAAAAAAAACGCCGGAGCTACGAGCACCACTAAAACGCTTCATGGCAAAAAGCAAAACAGCGACATCCGATGACAAAAACACGCCAAACAGAAAACAAAAACGAGTGTCATCATCATCGTCATTTTGCATAACAACTTATTCCGGGACCAGAAAAAAGAAATCATGATGGCATCCATTCGAAAGGATATTGTAATAGTGCAAAGGACACGCTACATAAGGTCTGCAAGAAGAATGAAACATAATTCTATGGAATCGTGAGACCTTTATGGTATTCTGGAGCCCTGTATGGACTGCTAAGTGGAAAAATTGTAAAGCATTTCAGAAACAAAAAATATGACGAATTAATATATTTCCTTGATAAGACGAGATTGTCATGTATGTCTGTTAGCCAGTAACTTTTTCATGTGGGAAAGTTTAGAAGGACTCCTTGATGCTACCACCCAAAGGACCTATTCTGATTGTGGTACAGCCGGTTTGCATCGAACAAATCTACAACCCAACAATTGATGCTTCTATGCTCTTGGATTATTGGAACCCTAGATGTCCGCTGGAATTGGATGTTATACACGCAGAGAAAATATATGTTTATTATATGGTCACGTCAGCAATAGTATATTCTCTGCAATAAAAATATGGTCGTCGCACCCATAGCTTTGTTTTTTGAATTTTATTTTGACAATAGTATGATTGCGGGAGTAATAATATTTTTGAAGAGTAACAGTAGTAATGTTTCCAAATTTAAAAGTGAAAACTTGGTTCTATCAATAATATAAATATGGTTAGTGCAACAAAAGTTTTGTTTGTTTGGGTGTTATGCTAACAATAATATGATTACGGCAATCATACCGGCAAAAAAGTATTTTTTTTTTTATTAATTTGACAATGTTATTGTGGCGAATCTTACGCAATAATTGCACTTTTTATTTGTAAATTAAATTTTTTCAATACAAACTACTTTGGATTGGTATAACTAAAATATTTGTAATAAATGTATTTTTTCTACTGCTGAATAAGCCACTCTCATTATTATAAGTTTAAAGTATTTCTACATTAATTACATCATAAAAATCTTTTGTTGAATAACAACTTAACCTAATCCTTACAAAAAATGTTGGATATCATAGTATGGTAGTGTGTGAGTCATACTATGGTTGTGAGGATCATACTATGGTTGACTCTTAAACATACTATTGTTGTGAGGATCACAACCATATAACCAACAAGAGTATGATGCTCTTCGAATATTGTTACCCCAACCATACTTTTTTCTTCCTTTAGGAATGGCTCAAAGCTAGGCGAAAGATGGGACGGGGACTTTTTCGAAGAGCCGGAAGCCGAGCTTTTATTGTGCCTACCACTATATAACACTACCTTCCCGCAGAAGTCACAGCAATTACAGAATGTGAATAAAATAAGTACATACTAGGTCTGTTTAATAAAGAGTGGTTAAATTTTAAGGGCCGATGTTGAATGTGAACCGCACCTAAACGTCAAGCTTTTTCTGCAGTCCATTTGCTATTTCGCAATTTTAGACTAATTCAATTTGAGCCATGGACAGAAACACAAGCGAGCAACGCGTTAAAGATATTCAGACTTACTATGAAAATGGACGTTCAAATCGAAGGCATATCATGCACTTCCTGATTATTTCAGTCAATTAAATCGTTCAAATGTGCGCACAATCGCAAAAATCGTGCAAAAATTTGAGCAAGCCAGGTATGTAGGAGTTGTTAAAACACCAGTGCATGCTCGTACAGCTCGTAATGCAGAAATAATTGCTGCTGTTCGCGATAGTGTGGCTGAAGACCTTAATTCGTCGTCTTGCTTAACAATTGCACCTCTCACGCTCGTCGTTGGTGAACATTATGCATAAATACTTGCATTTATTCGCTTTCAAGGTGCAATTGAACCAAGAACTAAAGCCTCTTGACCATTCCAAACGTCGTCAATGGTCAGAATGGTGGCAAAAAATGGCAACAGTGGATGATCGGCCCTTAAAATTTAACCAACCAAAAGTTAAATTTAATTTTTCTCAAAAAATATTTATTAAGTCATTAATTTCTATTTTGGCCTCTTCAAAGTATTCTCCCTTAGATATAATACGCTTGTGCCATCCTCGAATATTCCAGTCCTGATATGCACTTTTTGGTATGGCCTTGAGCTATCAACGCTCTCAGAGCTCCCAGCTCAGCGATTCGGTTTTTATCTCCTCAATCGTCGCCAAATGACGTTTTTTCATGGGTTTCTTTGTTTGTGAACTGAAAAATGTCTCAGGGAGCCAAATCTGGTGAATACGGTGGCTGAGGCATTATTACGAAATTCCTTTCGGCCATAATTTTACGAACATGCAACGGTTTTTTTTGTTAAAAATTCAGAAACTTTAAAACGAACTTCGCTGCCACGCGCTTGTTGTCTAAAATTTCCGAAACAATAGTATGCGATGAACCAACCGATATGCCGACATACTCTGAAGCTATTCTAATAGTGATTAGACTCTTCCCCATAACAATTCAGCACTTTCTCAACATTTTTATTGGTTTAAAATGTGTTGGATCTTCCAGAACGAGCGTCGTCATTCACATCTTCTCGACCTTCTTTGAAGAGCTTGCGTCACTTGTAAACATTTTTCTGACTCAGAGTTCAATCAATATATCCGCTCTCAACATGTTAAGTGCTTTTGAGCACTTAATTCTAGAGTGAGTACCAACATAAAAAACACTAATCGCATGCACGTAGCCCGAGAAATTTTTAAGTTCACAATTTCTATTAACAACATCTGTCATTTCGCCCCTTGCATTTTCGGGCATGGTCGTAGATGGAAATATTTTAATGAATTGAAGCAAGGAATACGCTTATGAAATTTGTCCAGTCGTAAATAATTCATCCTGTATTATATTCGATTACATACACGGAGAACTGGCTACAAAGTATATTATATTATTGGTTTTTTATTATGTTTGAGACAACATTCTAGCATATTGAAATATCATATGTTTGTGGAATAACATACATTTTATTTATTTTTAAACACAGAATTTCTTAAGTTTCTTATTATCGTTCAAGTGGTAAGACGTAGTAGAAGTAGAACGCATTTAAGGACATAAGAACATTGTTGAGTTTTTGTGGAAGTTTTCCAGTGCATAAAAGGGAATTTGTCTTCTTCGCTACTAGATCTCGATATGGTGACTCAACGATAATCAAACTTCGAATTGTATTTTCTAGATAGACTTAAACATGGGCTACTATAGCCTTTAGGCCCAAAAACCATTCCCCTTTTTGATGCGTTAAGTGCGTCTCTACTAACGATGGCAGGTTGAGCCATGTTTTGTCAAATATACTTTTTCAAAAGGTCATTTTAGTCCCTAAAAGGAAAACATTTTTCTCGCTTGGTAGAACAGCATACGGCTTAAGCTATTATAATACAGAAATTCAGAAGCATAACTCATTTTTCTTCGTGGTAAGGCAGAATTACTTGCAGCTTGTCCTCCCCTTCTATGTGATTTCCTGACCATATCCTTCAGTTACCCGAAGCAATCACCCCAGCCACCATGATTAGTGCTTACCTACCCAATGTGTAATTTAGTCCCGGTCCATTTTCACCAGCCTCTTTTCCGCTTGTTTTTCTTGTTTAAGTTAAGTGCGTTCATTTCCTTCCTTATCAGAAGTCTAGGCCTACATTAATGGTCTATGCTCAGTTGAATATCATCGTATTCAGACATTCGAATAATGCACACTACTTCTACTTCTCAAGAATTTTTTTTCGGTCTTAGCCACACGCAGGGAAAAGATATGGTTACTATATGGTCACGCAACAATAGTATCTTCTCTGCAAAAAAAGTATGGTCGTCGCAACCATATTATTGTTTTTTTATTTTATTTTTATTTAGACAATACTAATATTGTTGAAATGTAACAATAATATTGCTGCCAAATTTAAAAATGAAAATATGGTTGTAGCAACAATATATTTATGGTTGGTGCGACTAAAGTATTGTTTTTTTGGGTTTTATGTGAACAATAATATGATTACGGTAATCATACCAGCAAAATCGTATTTTATTTTAATTTGACAATGTTATTGTTACGAATCTTACGCAATAATAGTACTTTTATACTTATGTACGAGTAAATTAAATTTTTTCAAAACAAACTACTTTGGATTAGTATAACTGATATATTTTGAATAAGTAATTTTTTTCTACTGTTAAATAATTCATTCCTATTATTAAGAGTTTAATGTATATTTACATAATTTACTTAATTAAAATCTCTATTGTTGAATAGTAACTTAACCCAATCCTTACAAAGAATTGTTTGAATCATAGTATGATTGTGTGTAAGTCATACTATGGTTGTGAGGATTATACTATGGTTGTGAGGATTATACTAATGTTGTATGTTGAACAAACTATAGTTATGAAAATCTTAATATGGTTGTGGGGATCATAGCATGGTTGAGTGTGAATAATAATATGGCTGTGGGACCATAGTATGGTTGTATGTAAATAATTTTATTGTTGTAAGGATCATAAAATTGTTGTGGGGATCATAGTATGGTTGTGTGTGAACCATACTATTATTGTGATGATCACAATATTGTTGTGCCACAACCATATACCCAACAATAGTGTGATCCTCTTCGAATATTGTCACCCCAACCATACGGTGGACAAAAAACATTATTGGACCGTATAGGAACATTTTTTGATCTCCAATGGAGGACTCCTCATACAAATGGACTGCGAGTCCAAAAATCGCTTGCAGTGTACACGGACATATTGATATCAAATAATAATTGTATTTTCTCACGAAGCCGGAAATTAAATTATTTTTTGTTATTTGGCTTAACGACAGAACCAAGCGCGAAAATTCGGCCCATTTCAAAATTAACATATGAGACAGCGCATAGAGAAAGGGACCTAAGGGTAAAAAAAATTTCATTTTTTCCTTTTTTGATGTGGACAACATCTGAGCATCGAATGAGACCGACCCCATGCCTCAAAAGTGTTCCCTCCCAGAGAAGTCGACGATTCTAAGCGCAAATAGAAAGGTACCTAATCTTTAAAATGGCTCTCCTGAACAAAAGTGGTTTTTAACCTTAGGTCCCTTTCTATTTTGCGCTTTACATATGGGTACCAACAAAACTCTGACATTTTCTCGCAAATTCAAACGCGATATTTTTCAAATATGGGTAAATTTAGAGTCCTTCCTATAGTTCTAAAGAACCTGTTATTAATTGGCTTTTTTGCACTTTGAGACGCGCAGCGTATAACACAGTAGGTGGCCCCATCCAAACTTAGGTTTTTTGACATTTTTTGTGAAGAATAGACCAAGATGTTTTCAGGGTCGTAACGACCTATGTATGTATATCACTTTCTTTAAAAAAAAGTAAAATTTCGAAATTTTGAGGTATAAATCTTAAGCTGAACAAGTTCGTTGGGATGTTTATTTCTTAACTTACAGCATGACCCAAGTATTTTCCTGTTTACTTTCGGAAGTAAATCCTACCGGCAACATTTACTCGTTTGAAAAGCGACTAAAAAGCAAGCTATTGGAAATATACTTTATATTTCTTACAATATTCCTACTCTCATTGTGCTGAATGGGATTACCCTGTTAAATACGCATTGTTGGCAAATTTTCGGCAGTAGCAAAATACTCATCCGTGTGTCAGTCGAGAATTTATAGACAATTTCCGGATTAATACATGTTCTCACAGATAATTGACGCCCGGTATTTGAGTGGAGCGCCAAAAAAAGAACAGCTCGTCGACAATACTTGTCAATTTTTGTTTTTGCCAGCCAGCAGTTTGTGCTGCTTTATTTTCTCCCTTACGTGTGTCGCATTTCATTTTACGTTTTTTTCGACACAAAAAGCCCTGCATAATGACATTCAGACTATAAGCGAGTTATCATTAGCAGATCTTAGACATTCCATTTTGAGCAGCTTGACGCTCGACTCGACAGCTCATGGCTGGCGGAGTACTTGCTCTTGGCTGGCTGGCTGGCTGGTTGGTTGGGTGACTGGTGTTGGTGCTGTTATCGACTTCAATCAATCTCTGGTACAATTTTGCTTTGCAGTATTTGTTGTTATCAAATGGAAGTGACACAATAACATTCAACGAACATGCAGTACGAGTACTTACTCCGTACTCCGTGCTCTGTACGTGGCATTTGCAAGGAACTTTTGTAGGCCTCCACAGGTTGTCTGACACAAGCTGTCATATGGAATTTGATCATTTCGTACATATGGCAGTGTATGCGTTAAAGTGACAGTGTATGCCGTCTGTGTGTAGAACTTAACCTTATGCATTTTCAAGTTTACCTAAGCGTCGCGTCTGTACGACTGTGTGTGGGGGTGATATGATTTTTTGTTGTTGTTGTCGACACCCAACAGCGTCCATTGCAGACGTGTGTTGCACAGTGGGGCTGTGAATGGTAAATAGAAAAATATTTTTTGAAGGTTTTAGATGTTTGGTTATGAGCAATAAACATTTTAAATGGGATTACACTCAGTCAAACTAATAATGACCTAACATGAAATGAGCATCGAAAGCACATTCTCCTCGAATATGTCGATAATGTTGACGTCGACTGAAAAGCTGTTTGTGTGGTAGCTTTGGCCCTTAAATCATAAAAAGCTGTGCTGATACAGGAATTGAAGCCGGGCCCTTTAGTTGCATAATTGTGCGATAAAAATTAAGGTGAATTCGTATATAAGTCACAAAATCATCTGTATGCACATTGGTTGCAAGTGTGGTGCGAAAATATTGTATTCATATTAAAATGGTTGACCGAATCTTTACCATCAATTATTCTGACAGATCTGAGCTGTGGTTGCAACAACACTACGCCAGAAATGCCAAATGAAAAAGCCAATCGACGTTTAAAGTCGTAAAGTAATAAATCAGTAACTAGCTCATATCTCAAACGACCATTTATAAATTGGATACCGCATAGCATCCAATCACTGATAATATGAAGCTATTAAATTAAAACAAAAGGATAAAATTTAGATGTAATGGGTGGTCCAACTATAATGCACGATGTTAATTGTGAGATACACCTTAACGTCAAGTTTTTTGTTCATGGATTGGTACGCAAGTGAGCAGCGCGTAAAGATTGTTCACGCAGAAAAAAAGTATGGTTGGGATAACAATATTCGAAGAGCATCATACAATTGTTGGTTATATGGTTGGCACAACAATACTATGATCATCACAACAATAGTATGGTGCACACACAACACAATCATACTATGTTTCCCAAATTTTTTGTAAAGATTGGGTAAAGTTGTTATTTTACAATAGAGAATTTTATTAAGTAAGTTATGTAATAATAGGAGCGGTTTATTAAACAGTAAAAAAATGTATTTATTTACAATATTTCAGTTGTACTAATTCGTAGTTTGTTTTGAAAAAATGTAATTATTTTTACTATTATTGCGTAAGATTCGTAAAAATAACATTGTCAAATTAAAAAAAAAATACAAGTTTGCCGGTATGATTGCCGTAATCATGTTATTGTTAACATAAAACCCATGAAAACAATACTTTTGTTCCACCAACCATATTTATATTGTTGCTACAACCATATTTTCATTCTTAAATTTGGCAACAATACTATTGTTACATTTTAACAATATTAATATTGCCGCAATCATACTATTGTCAAAATGAAATTCAAAAAACAATGCTATGGTTGCGACAACCATACTATTATTGCATATAACATACTATTGTTGCCGTGACCATATAGTAACCAAATTTTTTCTCTGCGTGTTGAAGCCTTTTGCGAAAATGGGCCTCCAAATTAAAATGCTTTACGTGCACTTCGTGATTTTTAAGGTCAGCATAATGGAAAAAATGTGCCCATAATCGGGGGCATTGTGCGCAAACCGGGTCTGTAGGAAATGTGAATAATCTGTGCATTTAGGCGGGTCGATTTAAAAATTTACGATTTTAAATCGCATTCAAATAAGAAACTTTGGCCGATCAAAATAAGAAACTGTGGCCGATTTAAAAAAATGTCGTTTTCAATAGGTTTAATACAGCAATGGAGCCCAAAAATCGAAGACAGCCTTGAAACGGTCTTGCCAGTTAGAGTTTTAAACGTTGTCTTTTTATGTAAGCCATGAAAAAGCTGCAGACTAGCCGCCTGCAGCTGCTTTCTAACTGTAGGTCCCGACCAGTGAGTATTAATTTATATCGTCCATAGCTCACAGATTTGAAAAAAAATCCCTGTTGCTCAAAGGTAGGATGTTGGAGGATGTTATCCTCTACTTGGACGATAATTTGAGTTGAACTTAGGCGGAGGCTATCAGAGAAAAGTAAAGTGTTTTGGAAACTTCCATCTCTGCTATGAACACATGTTAAATCGATCTGGCAACTCATTCATATAGAAACAGGTGTTCACAAAAAACGCATCCGCGATTTTTTTACATGCGTGGTGTCATTAAATATTTACATAAAAAAGGTTTATCGGGACAAGAAATTCATAATGATATGGTGAATGTGTTAGGTGAAAGTGCTCCTTCATATGCAACAGTAAAAAATTGGGTTGCTGAATTTAAACGTGGTCGTACAAGCATTGAAGATGAACCAAGTAGTGGACGTCCAAAAACAGCAACAACAACAGAAATTGTAGCCAAAGTGCATGATATGGTATTAAATGATCGACAAATAAAAGTGCGTGAAATAGCTAATATCATGGGCATCTCAAATGATCGAGTCCATTTAATTTTGCATGAAGAACTACAGATGAAAAAGCTTTCTGCAAGATGGGTGCCGGACTTGTTAACAGTCGACCAAAAACGCATAAGAATGGACATTTCTCAAGCTTGTTTAGACCGTTTTCAGCGAAATAAAATGGATTTTTAGCGTCGTTTCATAACTGTTGATGAGACATGGATCCACCACTATACTCCAGAGACAAAAGAACAATCCACACAATTGACTGAAGCTGGAGGAAGTGCCCCAAAGAAGGCAAATACAATTCAATCGGCTGGTAAGGTTATGGCAACGGTTTTTTGGGACTTCAAAGGTATTTTATTGATTGACTATCTGCAAAAGGGTAAAACAATAAATTCAGAGTACTATTGCAACCTTTTAGATCAATTAAATGTACAAATTCGAGAAAAACGTCCTGGCTGACAACACAAAAAAAAAAGTTTTCATCAAGACAACGCACCAGAGCACAAGAGTGTTTTAACGATGGCTAAAATCAACGAATTAAAGTACGAGTTGCTTGACCACCCACCTTATTCTCCTGATTTAGCTCCCAGTGAGTTTTACCTGTTCCCAAATCTAAAAAAAAATCCTTGCTGGCAAGCGTTTTACCTCAAATGAAGATGCAATTACAGTTGTAAACCACTATTTTAAAGACCTTGAGGAAAACTATTTTAATCAAGGGATAGAATTGCTAGATAAGCGTTGGAATAAGTGTATTGAAGTTTCAGGAGATTATATGGAAAAATAAAAATATTTTTGAAAAACTAACTATTCTCTTTCATTGATAGGCTAAGAACTTTCCGAACCGCCCTCGTAGTGACGAGTTTTAATGAGTTTCCTCTATTCTAAAAACCTGTTAGATTGATTATTTCGATCACTTTAGAGTATTCCAACCGTTTTTCAATTTATTGGTTCGAGACCACTGTACCCTCCCATTAAACCATTCAGCGTAGGCATGTTCATAGTTTTGTTATTGTTCTAGTTTTTTTCTGTCCCTTTAGATTGTTTAAGTGTTTCTTCGGTGTGTGTGTTTGTGTTTTTTGTGCTCATTCTCAAAGTGTCATAAAAGGATTCATTTGATATTCATCATCATCAGTGTCAGTCAGTCTCAGTCATATTGGCCACATATCCATCCTTAAACGCAGACACCCAAACACCCATACACGGCTCAGTTCACCTCACCACACGTCTGTCCGACCGACCGACCGTCCGTCTGTTTGTCTGTCTATTCCGGTGGTAGCAAATCTAGTCTTGTGGGTGGAAGTTAGTGTCGTTGCTCTGGCCTGTTGTAGTTTTCCGTTTTTTGATTGTCTACGATTGCAATTCGATGCGTTTTCATTTCGTTCGGTTTGTTGCTGTGTTTTGTTTGCCCCGTTTTTTTTTTCGCCCATCCATTTTTAATGTATTTTGTGAACCGATACTAATCTGATTAGCGTCAAAAGCTCAGACAAACGAAACAAAAAATGCTGCTTGATATGCATTTGTAACTAACACATGCAATCTATATCTTCTGTAGACGTGGAAAATATAAACTTTGGATATGTACGTACGTTGACATCTTGCAATTGCGAACTGCGAAACTAAAACTATTGTAGACTGCAAAAAAAACTTACTAATCATTTATTTCTGCTTTAATAGGGCAGTTAGAAATATCAATTGGTTTAAAGGGTATTATTTTTACTTTTCAATATTTCGCTTTTAATTGAAGTTAGTTTTATGATTGATAGATAGTTCTTTAGTTTAAAGGAAGTTGTGAATGTTAGATATCACACAAATGTCTGCTTGGTTTAATTTTTGCAAAACCCCCTTAGTTATTGTGGTCATCCTTTGTCTCAAGTGGATACAGATGTGCGCTAAGAGTCCAGGTGTCACCTAAGTGGTCACCTGTAATACCTTTTAGAGAAGTTGGGTCAAATGTTCGTCAAGTTTAGCATAAGGACCTTGAAATAAGTAAAAAAAGGTCTTAATTATAATCTGCCCGAATCACATTGAACAGGGACTAACCGGTTCAAGACCTCTTGGTTCTATATTTAAATAGAAGACAAGTTTTTACCAAAATGGCAAAGTGACATTGATTTTCGTGGCTGCACACTGCTTTTATCATGGTTTCGGGTCCGTGACAACCCTCTTCAGAAAGCTTTGCTGCAATTGTTGAAAGTAAAACCGAACTCTATAAGGCCAGGCTCTCCCCAAACGAATGAGAACTACTGTTGTAAACCTTACTTTTCAAGTTTTCTTCACACAATTGCCCACGAAAATGCAACTCACTCTTACCACCTCTAAAGAGACTCCACATCGAGAGCCATCAATAAATTTCTTTTACAACATGTGTGTGTGTGTGTGTTGTAAAAAGAGTATAGTTGACTATGTTGTTGTAGCGGCAACTGCGTGCCGGGGTGACAGCCCTTGGCCGAATAATTGCTTTTCGGGTCAATCCGGTCCATAGAACCGGCTGTCGTAGGATTGAGTGGGACGTGGGACTATGTCAACTTGTGTGCCGAGCCGTGACTTACCATTAAGGCGCTATTTATATGGACGGAATTAACAAGATTGGTTCACGATTGAACCAGTGCAACACTTTTTTGGAAGCGAAATAACAGCATTGTACGAGATTTGCTGTTTTTATTTCGGATCCGGTAATAACAACTCAATAAATTATCATTGGAAATGGTTTTATTGTTTTTTGAAAATATTCTCCTTTAGGATCAATACACTTTTGCATGCGCCCAAACCAATTTTCGAAGCACCTTTTCCACTCCGATTGAGACACCTCCAAAACATGATTTTTGAACGATTCAACAGCTGCTTTGGGCGATGAAAAACGTTGACCACGCCTTTTTTTCTTGATGCTAATAAGAATAAGAAGAAGTCATTGGTTGGCAAATCAGGGCTGTACGGTGAATGGCCCATCAATTCGACATTTTGAGCGGTCAAATAGCTCATCGTTTCATCTGATGTGTGAGAGCTCGCATCGTCGTGATGCAAAATGATCCGTCTTCTCTTATTATCTTTCCTCATTTCTTCGAACACTGTTGGCAAACTCAGATTTGACCGTCCTACGTTCCACAAAAGGCACTGTGGCAACATGGACGGTTATACCACAAAAAATGCAATAATTTGCTTTAATATACTTCTTCCACGAACAACTTTTCTTGGATTTGGCTCGTCTTGAAGGACCCATGCGGTCGATTGCTGATTTGTTTCGGGTTCATATGCATAGATCCATGATTCGTCACCTGTGACAATATTATACACTGCCTCTGAGCTACCGCAGTTATAGTTTTTTCAACATCTCTTTAAACCAATCTATATGAGCTTTTTTGAGCTTTCGTCAAATTATGTGGGATCCAACGAGAAAAAATTGTTTTCACGGTCAAATGAACATGCAATATCTTTTTAATGCTTGTCATACTAATGCCCAAGGATGCCTCAATCTCACGGTACGTCACATGTCGGTCTTGCTTAATCAGTTCACGCACAGCATCGATGGTTTCTGGCTAAGTGACCGAAGTTGGACGTCCTTTACGAAATTCATTCTGGAGCGAACGGCGTCCGTGACTGAACTTTTGGTACCAGCGATTAACAGTGGCTTTTGATGGTGCTTTATCGCTAAAAGTCAACGAGTTGATTTAAACACTCTTGTCTCGATAACCCACGCCGAAAATCTAAAAAAATCATCGCACGAAAATGTTCACGGGATAATTCCATTGTTTGACTGAGATGAATTTTTCAACACACTGTAAACAAAACAATTCGCCCTCAAATGACAAAACGTTCTTAGTGAAGTTACGCTAAACATCTCAAAGTTTCCAATGGAAGTTCCAGTATTGTCAGGACCTGAAATATAAATATAATATAAAAAGAAATCCTCGTAAATTACCACAAAAAAATGGTTGCATTTCAGGATAAAGTTCATCAGCGTATTCCTTGGCTTCTTTCATGAAAATATGTGCATCTACAACCATGCCCAAAAATACAAGGGGGCGAAATGGCAGCGGTTTGAAAATTTTCGGATTGGTTGTCGGAGGGTACTAGTGAAATTTTTTCAGTCGTGAATGAATCACCCTGTATACTATCGGTAATATTTTGTAGGTTATTTAAAAATGGGTGGAAAAAAAAATTAGTATTCAAATCGGCCCTCTTTGGCTCCTCTCGTGAAACTATGTTCATCTACGACCATGCCCAAAAATACAAGGGGGCGAAATGGCAGCGGTTTGAAAATTTTCGGATTGGTGTTCGGAGGGTACTAGTGAAATTTGTTCAGTCGTGAATGAATCACCCTGTATACTATCGGCAATATTTTGTAGGTTATTTAAAAATGGGTGGAAAAAATTAGTATTCAAGTCGGCCCTCTGTGACGATGTTGTATTCTAAACATTAAATTTTATTAAAAAGTTTATTATTTTTATTTTGCAGATATCAACATCCTACTAAAAAACAAACAAGAGATTCTTCTTAAATCAGTGAGTTGTGAATGATATAACTCAGAACGGACCTACTTGACATTATTATTTACACATTGATGTGTACTGTGGCCCATTGTGCATCTTCAACAGCTTCAAGTGTTTTTCAGAAAATATTTCATTGGAAACTCAGAACATTCAATTTAAAATGCAGAAAATATTAATTCAAACTCATAAAATTCCATTTGTTATTCAAAAGTCACTAGTTTAAATTTAAAAGATTTCCATTGGAATATTCTGTATTTGAAGTTGTCATTTCTGAATTTCCAATGGTATTTTCTGAATTTCAATTGAAGTCTTTTGAAGTTTAATTGGTGCCTTTTGAATTGCAATTTAAGTTTTATTAATATCAAATGGAATTTTTGAATTTTAAATTTAATTTTGCTTAGATGCCAATGCATCTACTTCAAGATATTGAAGACTAAAGACGAATTATGGATGATGACCGGTATTTAGTGGCCATTTCCGAATGGGAAAGAGAAGTTTTAATGCGCGTAAAGCACATAGCTGCTTGTTTTCTTACAACGATTCATTAAACCAACAGTGTCGTCATTATCTATCGATGGTATGGATATCGAACAATCAGATGCTCTTGATGTTCTGGGCATGAACAAACAATGTGACGCTCATTGGCCGAGGCATGTATTCGAAGTGTCAAAAGAAGCACTCAATTGTTTAGGCCTCCTGAAGCGGTGTAAGAAATATTTCACTCCATCTGATATTTTGGATATACGAGAATACTTATAGAACTCCCATATATGGGCAGGAGCTCCAAAATCATCACTGAAGCTTCTGGATTGTGTTCAAAGGAGAGCGATGGTGCTGATAGGTGACAGTAGGGAATCCAAGTCTATTGTCTCCCTGGAGCATCGTCGGAATGTAGGTTGTGTGTCGCTGTTCTATCGCTACTTCCATGGGGTGTGTTCTTCAGACATTCGTGGTCTTAATCCCGACATGAGGATGGGATACACGACATTTCAGAAATTCACAGTCCTTTGATATCGATTGTCCGGTTGACCGCACTATACATTCGTTTTTTGCCTGTACTTCCCGATCCCTTGCTTTATACCCACCATGTATAGGGGAAAACCCCTGAGTGTTGGTTAATTATAAAAAAAGTCAATATCATCCGTAAATCCCCAAAAGCTTAGTAACCATCGTTCATCGGCCATTTGCATGCCAAATTTCAGTATCCTAGAGTGTGGGCGATTTAACATTTTAAATTAATTTTTTTCAAATTCCTTGTTTTTTTTTGGCAAGGTTGAACTTTATCATTTAATAAAGGATCACAATATAATTTATATGACTACCACAACTGGCTCGGTAGTACTTTATCAGATTAACCCAATTTGTCAGTACATTTTCGCTTGTTTAGTGTCGAATTTCTTTAATTGCAACTTTGATTTTATGTTTCAACGCTTCATTTTTCTTTGGATGATTTGAGAAGTTTTTATCCATAATGACTCCTTACAGAAAATAATCCAAAGGGCTGAAATGGCAGTTCCGAGGCAATCAATTGACATCAGATATTCGGCTGGATATTCGATTTCAAAACCAGTGCGTAAAATATCGATTCTTGTTGAAACCAAATGTCGTCCATGTCATTCTCTTGAATTTTTGGAAATAAAAATTTATTGGCCACGGCACGGTTACACTCACCGTTGACGGTAATGGCCGCTTCATGCTAATTTTCGAAGAAAAATGCCCCGATGATGCCGCAAGCCCAAATTGCACACCAAACAGTGACTCGTTGTGGCTTCTCTGAACCCCATATGCGACAATTTTGCCTTTGACATAGCCACCGAAATGAAAATGAGCTTCATCGATTTTGCGGTAAAATTCTTCGTCTCCTGGCAAACAATCTTCAGCCCATTGGGCGAAGCGAAAACGCACCGGAAGGAGTTTCATTTTTAAATGACAAAGTTCAACCTTTCAAAAAAAAGGCAGGAATTTAAAAAAAATTCTCAGTACTTTTTTTACAGGCGATTTAAACTTAAAATTTTAAATGGCTCACCCTATAGGATAATTGGTTTGACCGCTATAATGCTTTCAACAGACACATAGGCGGACGGACATGTCCTGAACGTCATAGAATTTTACGACGATCAGAAAAATATGTACTTAAAAGGGTTCCAGATCAACATATGGTGGTGTGGCAAACGGAATGACAAATTGGATATACCATCCACCTTTCGGTGGAGGTTGGTTTCGCCACTGCAACTAAACAACACCTAATTTTTGCATTTTTAAAATTTTTCTAGTGTAAAATATCTTTGTTATCAGTGACTACTACTTTTGAAAGCTTTGAAACCAAACGAGCTAAACTGTCAAGCGAAAGATGTTGTCAAACCATCACATAAGTGACACTTTTGCACGAGTTTCGCCGGTAATAGCAGCAAATCTGCTGCACTTAAAAATAGTCTAACATTCGTGCTTACCATCTCGTAAAAATATCCTGCCATATGCACTCATGAAACCGCATGAAATTAAGATATCCTCAAAAATGCCTCGTACAAATCCCAGCAGGACTAAACCAACCGACCAACGCCCGCCCGGCCGGCCTTCTAACAATTTTATTGACGAAGGTCTCTGCCTAATGGGCTAATATTCAATTAAATTGCATTTAAATTTCCACCTTCCTTCCGTCCTTCCTGCCTTTTGTGTAGCCCGTGTTCAGTGCGCCCGCTTGTAGCCCTTGTGTTATCATTGTGAGACTAAGCGAACTTAACCTGGCCATAGCATCCCTTACAGGGCCACATTTCAGTGGGTTGGTGTAGTGTCGGTCGGACGGACGGAGCACATGCGTTGATCCATTTTAATTTAAAGGTATTTAAGGCAATCCATCATAACCGCCGCCGTCGCTGCCGTGATGCAACCTGATATGAGTCAGACAATCTGTTATTGCAATCGCTTTAACTGTCACACGGAGTGAAGGGAACGCATAGTCCTGAATGGGCAACGTCGAGTTGAACTGGAAAAGCACCCTGGCGCGCATTATATTGTCTTGCCACAAGGGACCAATTCCAATTTGAAAGCTTGACGATGGTGTAGCGATACCATGGCGGGGTGATGCTGCGTCTAGCGCTTCTTCCATAATCTAGGAAGGAATCACTTTCGCCGGGCTAACAACACGAGGAGAGGGCATTGTTCAAGTTGGCTATGTGCTTTTGATCCGAGCGATTGTCATAAAGTTGTCTTGGGTTAGAGATGAGCATTCGCTGGTCGGTCCTGCCATGGTTACCATTCATGTTGATGGTGTCACCGATTGTAATGGTGGTTGACGTTTCGCACTGTTTGTAATTGCACGCACAGTGCTGCGTGGCGGGCAGGGGATGCTGGGCTGTTCATCTCCTGTTGAAAATATAGTGAGCGAGTGCGTGCGTGTGTGTGTGTACATGGTGGTGGTGGTGTTCTGAATGTCGGTTCATTTGTGGCCTTGTGATGAGCAGCGTTAGCGTGTTTGACTTTAAACACTTGCAGGCAATTGTGTTTTGTACCGAAACAAAAAAAAACAGAAACAGAAGGCGGAACACAAAAGCCGGAAAATAAAGTTACGCACCAACACACACACGCACTCCCAGACGGGCACAACCTCTGATGAACGCCTTCCAGTTGAACATCAGCCCGAATTCGGCGTTAAACTGAACGTACAACACGAAAACAAGGGGTGCTCTACCAAATCCCTGCCACAAACTTTGTGCTGCATTTCTTCTTTACAGCTTTCGGCGCTGACAAAAGAAAAAAAAACTTCTTCATAGTCCCCGTCTTTGTTAATGTTGTGGCACAGTGGGTTTTGTGCCCTAAAAGAGTAAAAATTATATAAAATTTTTAAAATAATAAAAAAATATCGCGCGAGTTTTTTATACTTAGTAAGGCCATAAATACTGTTACAACATTGAACACACCCATTTTAAGAGAAGAACTGAACATATGGGTTTTGAAAGCTAACCTCAATAGCGTTAGTCTGTAACGGGATTTAAAAATTGTTTCAACTTTCACCATGGAGTAGTCAGACAATGAGAACCGTATCGCTGTAATAGCGCTTTTCAAGTGTGAAATGAAAAAAAACAATATTTTCAAAATGCTCCGGCCACTAGGGATTAGCCGCATGTTCGTCTAAAGATGCATAAAACTGTTTGAGGAGACTGGATATATAAAAGACCGCCATCAGTTGGGGCCGCCCACGCTCTGTTCGAACACCGCATTTCATCAAAGTCGTTAAATCAAGAATTCACAGAAATCCGCTCCGAAAACAGAAAATCATGGCCCGTGAGATGAATATCACGCAAAAGTCTATGAGTCGAATCATTAAAAAAGACTTGGGACTTGGGGCTTTCAAACGACTTACCGGACATTTGTTTCATTTCAATGCAAACGTCTTTTGATGAAGCACGCTGATAACTAGCACAGAAAAATTTCGTTCACCGATGAAAAAATTTTTACCGTTCAGGAAAAATTTAACAAGCAAAATGATAAAGTGTATGCGCGGTCATCTGAGGAAGCATCTGAACTGATCCCAAGGGTGGAAAAGGGTCATCACTCAGCTTCAGTCATGGTTTGGTGGGGTGTCTCTTACGATGGGGTCACTGACCTGCATTTCTGCGAAAAAGGAGTCAACACATCGGCTTACCAAGAAACCCTTTTGGAAGCTGTTGTGAAGCCTCTTAACAATCCCATGTTTTAAAACAAGCCACGGACTTTCCAGCAGGATTCTGCGCCGGCACATAAGGCTAAAACGTCCCAGGCCTGGCTTCGAAACAATTTGCCAGCGTTCATTTCCTCTGAAGATTGGTCCTCAGGCAGTCCAGATTTGAACCCATTGGATTACAAATTGTGGACGTTTTTAGTGGACAAGGTTTGTCACAAAAGATACCCCAACATTGGATCTCTTAAGACTGCTCTGGTTCGAGCTGTGGCCAATTTTCCAATGGACGAGGTTCGTGCAGCTATTTACGATTGGCCAGTGCGAATTAAGGCGTGCGTAAAGGCAAAAGGCGTACATTTCGAATTAGTAGATTCTTTTTGGATACAATATAATCAATTAGTATATTAAAAAAATATTTGGTCCAAAAACATTCAATACTTTTAATTTTACAGCATAAACCGTGTGTAACAGTATTTATGTCCCCACTAAGTATTATAAATAGGTACATAGTCACAGCTTGTCATACCCTATACCATACAGAGGTCACTATGGTACAGGCTATTATGGATTTGGGCCGATGATAGTTTAAATTCAAAGTGCAGGCTGCAAATATGAACTGACGAAACTTTCAAGTCAGCGTAAAAAGAACTAAAAACGAAAAAAATACATACAAAAAATAGTCAAATTCAGGATTATTTCTAAAATATACCCAATAGCCCGATTTCAAATGATTATAGCTCAACAAAATTCTTCAGTCCTTGGCTACAATTGTGCTTTTTACAGAACACAAAATTTGTTACAAGATGAAAATTTATAGGATTTTGGCTGATGGAAATCGACCCTGGACCACTGTGCGACGCGACCTTGTTTATACAAAAGCTCCCTTTCAATATGCGGCCCTCTAGGTCTGGAAGCCATACCTGAAGAACGATCTTGTCCATTATGAAATTGGAACATATATTCAAATAACCCCCACTTAAAGATCCTTCCCAAATAGGGAAGCCATAAATCAAAGACGATTTCTTGCGTTTAGTTTCCCGTAAATTAATTTGGTAAATTGGACGATATAAGTCAACGTGCCGTGCCGGCACTCCACAAGCGAAATTTTATTTTGGTATTGCTCAAATTAAATGTTGTGCTTTATGTGGAAGATCTACAATCAAGACTGGTAAGAGTAGACTACATAAGTCAGAGTTTGCATAAAGTTCCCATACAATGGTGCTTTCCGGTTTGAGGTCCAGCAGCTATACAAGAAACTATTAACATGCGATTTTGCTTAAATTTTGTATCCTATGCCACGAGAGATCTTCAAACAGCCCTTGCGAAATTGGTTTAACGTTTTCCAATAGCGCCGATTTAAATACGTTGTGGCTGAACAAACCACATTTAAATTCATTCTTGCTGAAATAAGGCAAAGTTTTTGACCTATAACTTGTTCAGTTGAATAGAAACTAGATAGGCATGCTTTTTTATAGCCACATTTTCTGGCGACGAAAATTGTTGACCCGCATTTTTTTTCTTGATGTGAGGGAATAAAAAGAAGTCATTGGGTGCCAAGTCAGGGCTGTAAGGCGGATGACCTATCAATTCGACGTTTTGGCCGGTGAAAAAGGCGCTAGCTTCAGCCGATCTGTGAGAGCTCGCATTGTGATGGTGCACAATGATTCGCCTTCTCTTGTTCGTTTTTCGAATTTCTCCGAAGACTTCTGGAAACAAATTGTGGAGTACCACTCAGAATTGACCTTCCTACGTTGCCTGAGCGGAATAGTAGCCACATGACCAGTTCTGCCGAAGAAACAGGCGGCTATTTGCTTCGAAGTGCTTCTTTTACCAACAACTTTCGTTGGATTTGGCTCGTCTTTAAAAACCCACACGGTCGATTGCTGTTTGGTTCGGGCACATAGATCCTTGATTCGTTACCTGTCTTTTGAAGCACCGCGATTGTATTTTTTCAAATTTTCTTTGCACCAATCGACACGAGCCTTTTTTGAGCGATTGAGCGGGATCCAACGAGAACAAACTTTTTCCACAGCCAGGTGTTCATGAAATATCGAATGTATGCTGTTGGAAGAAACGCCCAAGGATGCCTCTATCTCGCGGTCTGTCACATGATGATCTTGCACTATCAGTCCACGCACGGCATCAATGTTCTCTGCTACAACGGCCATTTTTGGACGACCTTCGCCTTTGAGCGAGCGTCGGCCACGATTGAATTCATTAAACCAGTTTTTCACGGTGCTATAGGAAGGTGCTTCATCGCCATACAAAGATTTAAGTTCATCGATGCACTCTTCTCGTGATAATCCACGTCGAAAGTTGTGAAAAATGATTGCACGAAAATGTTCACGAGTTAACTCCATTTTTTTGCCAAATTGATTTTTTCAAGTCACTGTAAACAACACAAATGATGATCGTACGCCAAAACGTTCTGAGTACGTTTATGCTATAAAAATGTCAAACTTTGCAATGGAAATGCCAGGTGGCGCCACTAAGTGTTGCCTAGGTCGAAAATATATATAGCAACCCTCGCACTCGTACCAATAAAATTTTCACACTTTCCATGCTTAACGTATTTTTAAGCAATTCCAACCACTGTGCATACGTCGCTTGGTGTTACTCCCTTTCAATGCGATTTAGTCGTTGGGTGGGTTGTTGGTTTCAAGCGGCAGGATAATGTCACATCTCACTGGATGAGTGTGCGTGCGTGTGTGTGTGTGTTTATATGTACAACGACTGTGTTATTAAGGCTGACTGATCGACCAACGTTGTCGGTCTTAAAACGATGATTAGGTTGTTATTTTTAATTTGCTCATTGATACTAATGTTCCTGAATTGTTGCTCTGACTGGCTTGACAGTCCTTGTCGTTGTTGTTGTTGGCTGTGTTGGCGGCAGTGGCGATGACGATGGTGGTGCTATTGGTGTCGTCGGTGTTAGTGTTGATGTTGGTGTCGTCGTTGCTTAATTTTCTCTGTCATTGGGGTGTTTGTTGTTCCTGTCCTCGTATCCTTTTGTCTTTCGCTAACAAGCGCAGCTCAGCTCGCCTCTCCGCCATGCCGTTTTGTTCTACACAGTCTTTGGGCACCGGCAACGTACACAATCATTGTTTTATTGCTTTCTGTGACTTACACATGCAAAGTAGTAAACTTCCTTTCGCCGGGGATGTTTTCGCCCCCGGGCCTTTGTTCTCCACTCGAATGAATAGATTTTGTCAGTATCCAGCGAGCGTAGTTCTGTTCCATGCGGGCGCAGCTCAACGCCAACTAAGCGTAACGTGTTTGCAATTTGTCATCGATTTTGTTAGAGCGTTTAGCATACTCCGGCTGAATATGACTTAACTGTAGTTTAATTTAACTTTACTTGCGTTTTTGGCTGCAGTGCTGCTATCAAGGATGTCTTTGGTATATTTGAGTCCCTTCCTTGTTTTCGTTTTCCATACCAAGGGGGTGGCTGCACGGAATAGTGTCGGGCTGGTACGCTCGCTGATTGCATGCCCGAAGTTATGAGCGTATGTTAATCAATGTATGGCTAAATACTTAAATGGTTGCAATTAATAAATTGACTTTTGGGCAAACGTTTGTTTGTCCGCCACCGAAGTCGGAGAGAGAAAAGTAAATTGTTACAAGTGTTTCAAGTGACTGAACAAATGTTATGATAATCGGGATTCATGGGCATTGGCAATGGAGTGTAGACCTTTATTTGCTTCACAAAAGATTCAGTTACCGAGAGATATCTGCAAATAAAAACTATTATCCAAAAGTATCACAGATGTTAGTGGAGTAGAAGCGTTTTTTCTTACACCGTCAATGAAAGTAATTCATGTCGGCATTAACCGCCTTAGACTCCAACGACATTGTACACGATAGTTTTTAAATTTATGAAATACAGAATTTTCAAATCTAAAGGATGGCGCAACTAAACCGCTTGAAGTTCATGGTAGATTAAACCGAAAGTTTTTAGAGAATACTCCTAAAATATAGGATGATTAATTTTGAGGTTCCCTACTTTTTTAAAGAAAAAAACACCGAGAATTCGAATTGAATGGGGAATGTTTATTATCATTTGAAAGAACATTCTTTGGCATTTCTTTTTTGAAGATTATGTCTATCAAATATTGGCCGCGGCTACGTCTCAGATGGTCCAACCGTTGAGTCCAATTTTCCATGACTCGTTGGAGCATTTCGACAGGTATGGCATTAACAACGCACGCGCAACGTTGACTGATTTGTCAGACTAGACTTTTGACATTACGGAGTTCCAAAGAAAAAAGTCTAACCGTGTAACATCACACGATCTTGGTGGCCAATCGAGCGGCCCTAAAAGTGAAATTATCAGCTCACCGAAGTGTTCTCTCAATAAATCCATTGATTGATGCGATGTGTGGAAAGTGGCGCCGTCTTGTTGAAACCAAATGTCGTCGAGATCGCGAGCTTCAATATCAGGCATCAAATAGTCGGTTATCATGGCACGATAACGGTCGCCATTAACGGTTACGTTCTCACCGCCCTTTTTTTTTGAAGACAAAACCACACCAAACCGTTGTTTTTTCTGGATGAAGTGGCTGCTCTTGAACCTGTTCTGGTTGCTCTTCGTCCCAAATGCGGCAATTTTGCTTGTTTACATACACATTGAGCCACATATGTTGGCCGATTATGTTGCCCATAACTTGAACAAAGTCCACGAAACACATTCCACACAGAACATGAATTTTCGCAATAAAGTTGAAGTTTTTCCATGATGAAATGCCAAACAATACTAAACAAAAATAACATGACAGCATGACACGACTTACACGTGATCTGTCAAAAAAATGGCTATTGAAAAAGTATCTCTACTTGGATCACCCTATATTTCATTATTATAGAGGCATGTTTAACAATTATGTGTGAAACAAAATATTGGCCAATTTTTAGCCACGGCTTCGGTGGCATACTTCTACCCGATGGTCCATATTTGCAAAGACTCTGAGACACAATGGAGGTTCAATGTCGTTAATGTGCCGATTTTCCTCCTCCTTTAGCTCTTGAATTGTTCTTGGCTTATTGACGTTTACCTTTTCTTTTAAATATCTCTAAAGAAACAAGTCCAACTGAAGCAAATCACATGAAAGTGGCGGGCAATTAACATCGCCACGAGGTGAGATAACACGGCCATCGAATTTCTCGAGCAAAAGACGCATAGTCTGTTGGTTGTGTTGCAAGTGACACCATCCTGTTGGAACCACTTATCGTCCAGGCTCAAATCCTCAATTTCTGGCCACAGGAAGACCGCTATCATCTGTTGCTAGCGATACTACATACAGGTAACGGATTCGTTGCCACAACCGAATTTATTTGTCAACCGAGTGAGTTAGGTTGCATGCACCTTGTGTATGTCATAAGTATGTACAACCAAATGTTGGTCGGTGTAACGATCAGTAATGGTAACTAAAATATCGGAAAATAAGGAGAATCCGAACCTGCAGAAAATAATTTTTGGATCTAAAACCAGCATTTATTAAACGGAAAAATTTAAATTTTCGGTAGAGGCAAAAAACTGTTTCATTATATGTGACAGCGCCTAAAGAAAGGGACCTAAGGGTAAAAAATCAATTTTTTTTTTTTGATGTGGACAACATCTGAGCATCGAATGAGACCGATCCCATGCTCCAAAAGTGTTCCCTCCCAGAGATATGCTCGTTTTATGAAAGTGATTGTACACCAAAGATACACGTATTTAAATCTCCTGAATAAAACTGGTTTTTAACCTTAGGTCCCTTTCTATTGTGCGCGTCACATATACTTAAAGTACTCTTAAGTTAGGGAGGGTCATGTCGAGGAAAAAGAGGTAAAGATGAAGGAAGATTTTTACTAAATAAATTGATAGAATTATTAGACCAAGTAGAATTTCGGTTGCAATCACCAAATGTTTATAAGCGTATTGAATATTTAGTTCGATATAACACAAGTTGAAAAATATAATGTATAGTATGCACAACTAATTGATCGTTCATAACAATGCAACGCGAAAAGGCTAATTAGTTGGTATAATTGGTGATTGTGGCAACTTATAGTTTTGCAAATGGAAATTTAATGTAACCAATAATTGGTGATAAAAACTAAAATTTTATCAATTTATTGTAATAAAATAAAGAGCTTATCGCTGACTTTAATCCATTCGATTATTCCAATTTTTTCGGTACCTCAGTTTCATCGAAATGACCCTCCCTATATTTTCGAGTGCCCTAGTGTGAAAACACACAGTTTTTTACCTCCGATTGAAAAAATTAAATTTGTGCGTTGATCAATTGCGGTATCCGAATTTTAAGATCCAAATATTCTATTCTGGAGCTTCGGATATTTCATTTGTTCAACCGACACTTCTGTTTACTGGGTAGTAACTAACACTTGGTTGTAATGTGGAATACTCGAGTTGCATGCAACCTCAATCATTCGTTTGGCAACAGAATTCGGTTATGGCAACGAATCTGTTCTCTGTGTATATAAATACAAAAGAAACTATCATACTAATAGCATACAGGGTGATTCATTCACGACTGGACAAACTTCACCAGCGTATCATGGCTTATTTCATGAAAATATGTCCATCTACTACCATGCACGAAAATGCAAGAGGGTAAAAACACATTGGTCTGAAAATTTTCAGATTTGTGGTCGCTGGGTACTAGGGTAAAATTGCTGAATTCTGAACAAGTGGTTGGATTTTCTTAGGTCCAACCATTCTAAAGTTATCACTATTTGACTTAAGTGCAAATTGTTTTTCGATTTTTTTTAAAGCGAAATAACAGCACACATTTATTTGTTTTTGAAATTTGTCCAGTCTTTAATGAATCACCCTGTTTTATTGATATACTATTTTCAATTATGTGACTCTGGCGGGACCTTATCGAAGGATAAGGAAAACATTCTTCTTTGCTCAAATAATTAAAATTAATTAAATTTACGTTATGTACTAGAGCAGTAGAATAACTCCAATGTTTGGTATTTATAAGTTTTAAACATTTATTGTCAACTATTTCTAATTTAATCAAATGCAGCTTTATAGCATTCAGGTCAGGCATACGTTATTTTTGGTGTAATTATAGTTTTATATAAAAGTTTCTTATTTTGAAAATTAAAATGTGAAGTGGACTTTTCGGCAAAGTTGACTCAAAACACGCTGTGAACACCCTATACGTAAGTACAGATACCGATTTCGATGAAACTTAGAGCATTCTTCAAATTTGGGCAAAGGACGAACCCTATTAAAATTGGTCCACACCGGTCAATAGTTTGATATCATATATATGACAGCGCATAAAAAAAGGGACCTAAGGGTAAAAAAATCAATTTTCATTTTTTTTTTATGTAGACAACATCTGAGCATTGAATGAGACCGAACCCATGCCCCAAAAGTGTTCCCAGAGATATGCGCGTTTTATGAAAGTGAAGTCGACGATTCTAAGCGCAAATAGAAAGGGACCTAATCTTTAAAATGGCTCTCCTGAACAAAACTGGTTTTTAACCTTAGATCCCTTTCTATTTTGGGGTCACATATAGGGGTTTCCCGATTTGAGAACCCACAGCTCTTACAGCCATACCTTACAGCCTATTTTGACTAAATTTCACACGCAGCATAACGAGTGCCCAACAACCACGCAAGATGTATTGACCATATCGGTTATTGTTTTCGAATAGCTCCCACACAAAGGTCTTTCCCAATTTGAGGTTTAGCAGCTGTAGGACCTATAGCTCTTAGAGTTACAAAGTAAATCGATTTTGACCAAATTTCACTTAAAACGTTACCAATAACCAATATATATCCCAGGTAAAATTGGTGCATATCCGTACCCATTTCCATATAGGTCCCACACAAAAGTTTCTCCCGATTTGAGGTCCTGCCGACTTAGAAGCCACAAATCACACCCGACCACTTCCATATTTTTGCATGGTACATTCCGACTACATAGGTCTAATTATTGGTGTAGCCCCACTTAGAGGCCGTTCCCATTTTCAGAATCTGCAGCTTTAGAAGCAACATTGTATATCCAATTTCTACCAAATAAGGAGTGACCAACACCCATGTCCTGTAACATGGGACCATATCGGTCCATGTTTTCGAAAAGCCCCCACTAAAGGTTCCAGCAGATTTGTGGGCCAGCAGCTGTAGAAGCCAAAAATTATACCTGATCCCGCTCAAAATTGGAATGGTACTTAATGAGCGCCATTTAAAACTGGTCAACACTAAATTTGAGGAAGAAATTTTGATAGTCAATTTTGGTTATTTAAGAGATGCTAATCACGATCACGAATATGAAAAAGGTTAAAAAACCGAGACTTGCCAGATTCGCTCTAGTTTAGAAGATATTTCAGTTTTTTGAATAAAAGGACCTCTACATTATTGGTTAACTGATGTTCAAAAGCTCGAGCGCGTTTAGAGGAGAAATTGATTTTTTCAACGGTATGCAGCTCTTTTACTTCGGATAAGAATTGTTGAAGATATAAGCAAAATTCTACAAAATTCTTAATTATGATTTATTTTTGTTTATGTCGTTTTTGACTAGGCTGATTGATCGTTTGTATTACATTTTTCGTTACAAAAAATTACTTTGAGCTGGCTAAATGTTTTGGATTCTTTATCAGTGTTGTATTTTCATAATAACTCCATTATAGCGAATCTGGCAAATTGGAGTCCAGATTCGTGATCAGCAACCCCAAATCAACCAAAGTTCAATTTCAATTCCTCTGCCGCAGATTTTGTTTTTCAAATTTTGTAGCCCAGTGTAATAAACTCTAATAATATTTAATATTGAGTCCGACCTTTCTCAAGCTCTGGACGGAGGTGCACAATCCTCAAGATATCAGAGCGGTGTAGGGTATGCGAGACTTGAGCTCTTGTCACTTGTTGTCTATTTACCACTCTCTGATAATCAAAACGTTATAGGAATTTATTGGTCGCCATTTGTATTAAAATTGGACCTTGACAAATTTTTTAAACGACTTAACTTGAATCATCTGTTCTGCCAAAGGACATATAAGTTAATGCTCCTTTAAGCCAAATAATTGATGACTTTCTTTGTATGTGTAATTTTTCAATATCCCAAAAAGGTTGATGGCCAAATTTCCAAATGATTCTTTGCAATTCCGAAGCAGCAACAAAATTATCAAATTCCCAACGCATCCAGTGAGACATCCGTCACTCACTCCCACCCAGAAATCTCGTGATCGCACTGAAGGAATTCTACCGGGAGTTCCACATCGTTTCATTTGTAATACAAAACTCGAGAAGAAGAGACGAGACGCAATCAAACATGCATAATCCCCGTCAAAGTTTGGATACGGCCGCAATCAGAGAAAGAAACGAAGAAACAACAGAATAGAAACCAAACAAAAGTAGGCTGCTGAATATGTAAAATAAACTTGGGCTTTAATCGCTTTTAAATGAAGACATTCATTTTCAGAAGCAAAGCTAGCAACAACACACATTTTTATGGGTTGCCACACATTTTATTTAAATTTATTTTAATGAACATTGCCCGAAGAACGCGAGGGAATTCCACTGAACTCTCTCATAATAAGGAAATGAATGAACAAACGAATGGCGGGATGTTGGTATGAGGGGAGGAAACCAACTGAAAGGGTTAACAACAGTGATGACGACAACGACGGCGACTTCTACACGGCAGCCGTAATGAAGAGCAGGAGGACGCCACGCCAAAGTTGGCAAGTCGAAAGGGTTGTTTGGTTGTCCTGGTGGTGTGGCGTCTGTTGGCGGAGTTGTACGGTTGGTTATATTGTGTGTTACGGTGTTAATTTTTCCGTAGACAAGTGAATTGTTACGGCTGTATGGAATTTACTAAATTAAATGATTAACATTTGTTGGCAACATTCCCCGACTTCATTGCGTCTTCTGCCTGCCTGTACAGCGACAAGTCGCCGAGCAAGGATAATTAGAAAAGTGAAAGGACGAGGACATTGAGTATTTTGTGGTTAAGAACTCTGTCGAGCAATTCGCTATAGTTTTCAAGTGTTAATCAGGCGATGAGAACAGGTATTAAAGCATGGCATAGCTACGGCTGAGATATGGCAAAGTTTAAATGGATTTCCTAAAGACGGCTTAGGTGAAAGGCTACAGAGGAAGGAGAGCTGTTTTCGGCATAATTCCTTAACTTCTCATTTATAATTATGCGAAAGGATTAGCAAGATGTACCAGGCACAAACGTTTTTTTTTAAATCTGGGCGAATTTTTTTTTGGCCAGGTATCGTTGGTCAATGAAAACTGTTGTGCACATATCGTTCTTTTTCAAATCCTTAATTTCTGCCCACAAGAAGTCTTTTTTATCATATCTTGAGGCTGCAAGCAACTCGTGTATGTCATAAGTACAACCAAATGTAAGCAAGTGCTCTGTTATGGTAGCTGAAGTATAGGTAGAACATACGGAAAGTTTAAACTTCCTGAAAAGAATTTTTGGTTCTAAAAGCCCACATGCCGCACTTGTGTAACGAAAAAAGTTTATACTTTTAGTGGGGGAAAACTGTATCCTTATATGTGACAGCGCATAGAGAAAGGGACCTAAGGGTAAAAAAAATCAATTTTCATTTTGTTTTTCTTTTTTTGATGTGGACAATATCTGAGCATCGAATGAGAGCGATCCCATGCCCCAAAA
Source organism: Hydrotaea diabolus (assembly GCA_963513945.1). Lineage (NCBI taxonomy): Eukaryota > Metazoa > Arthropoda > Insecta > Diptera > Muscidae > Hydrotaea > Hydrotaea diabolus. Next base: position 174,622,494 of record OY740719.1, read on the forward strand.
GTGTTCCCTCCCAGAGATATGCGCGTTTTATGAAAGTGAAGTCGACGATTCTAAAAGCAAATAGAAAGGGACCTAATCTTTAAAATGGCTCTCCTGAACAAAACTGGTTTATAACTTTAGGTCCCTTTCTATTTTGCGCGTCACATATACTCTTAAGTATTGGAAGGGTCATGTCAAAGAAAAAGAGGAAAAGATAAAAGAAGATTTTTTATTGAATAAATATTTAGAAGCAAAAGACTCTTTATTATGCCCTGACCGATGTTCAAGGTATTTACTTTTAAAGATAACTTCATTAATATTTGAGTAAAATTGTAATTACACCGTATTTGGGCTATTTAGTAAGTCCAACATTGCATTACTCTTTTCCCGGTATCGCCTGAATAATGTGCGTTTGAGTCTTGAATTGCAGCAGGCTTTTCGACGAAAAATGTTGACTTTACTTTATCCCAAAGCAAGAAAGTCCAAAAGCAAAAAGCAGCCGGCTATGAGATGTACTCTATCTACATCTAAAGATGTATTCTATGATCAGACTTCATTAGAAAGGGTTATTAGACATTAATAATGCTTTGTGAAAGATATGAAGGCAAGCGGATTAAATTTGTGACGTCTAGAGCATAACCCCTTATTTGAGTTGAGCAGTTTGAACCGGCAATTCAGTCCAATTTAATCAGGTTTACTCTTAGATCTCCTCTAATACACTGTACAAAACTAGAGCTTTATCGAAAGTATAAAATGTGGCATGCTAGAAAGCAGGCCAATAACTTGGTACGTACACGCAGAGAAAAGATATGGTTACTATATGGTCACCGCAACAATAATATGTTCTCTACAATAGAAGCATGATCGTCGCAACCATAGTATTGGTTTTTGAATTCCATTTTAACAACAGTATGATTGCGGCAATATTTATATTGTTGAAATGTAACAATAGTATTATTGCCAAATTAAGAAATGAAAATACGGTTGTAGCAACCATATAAAGATGGTTGGTGCAACAAAAGTATTTTGGTTTAAAATTTACGTTAAGATTTGTGGGTTTTTGTGTGCGTTTTTTTTTAGATATACCAAAGAAAAACAGATACACGCGATACAGTGCATGGTTGTTGTCCGTTATAAAAACAACAACAATCGGAAGGTAGTTCGAAGGATTTTTATTGTGTTTACTTTGTTCAATGAAATACTCTACTACCGACTGGTTCTCGTTTATTTAAAATCTGCCTGCACTTATATAGCCATTGATCATGGTTTAATCGCATTCGTTGGGGTCTACGGATGGTGAAGTAGCATTCACCTCTGCTGGCAACTAAAAGTATTTTCGACTGCCGTTGGAATGTATATTTTTGTTTCTTGAATGAAATGTTCAAAAAAAAAAAAACATGGCCTCAAATCTGGCTATAAACGCAATGTAATTTTAAATATCTTCTATTTTTAAATAACAATAGTATTCAATCCTAATAAATAATATATACTATTTGGCATAGTATGGTTGCGTGTGAGGATCATACTATGGTTGTATGAGAAAAATAATATGGTTGTGATGATCATAATATGGTTGTGGAGATAATAGTATGATTGAGTGTGAATCATACTATTGTTGTGAGGATCATAGTATGGTTGTATGAGAAAAATAATATGGTTGTGCGGATCATAATATGGTTGTCGAGATAATAGTATGGTTAAGTATGAATCATACTATTGTTGTGAGGATCATAGTATGGTTGTGGAGATCATATAATGATTGAGTGTGATCAATCATGGATGAATCATACAGGATCATAATATTGTTGTGTCTCAACCATATACCCGACAATAGTATGATCCTCTTCGAATATTGTCACCCCAACCATACTTTTTTTCTGCGTGTATAAAGGCTATTAGACAACATGGACCGATATAGTCTAGTTGTACTCGCTATAACAACTTGTTTCAAGTTACACAGCTGGCGAAATTTGAGCCTAATCCTATATATTTTGTATTAAGCTTCTTTGCAAATCAGGACGCAGCCTGATGAACACATGGACACATATGGTCAAGTTCTATTAGGGCTATTTTAAGGATCTGTCTTTATTTGTGGGCACTTTCCTCAATTAGATCAGTATCGGATGTAGTAAGATACACCTACATATTTTTCCATTGAAGAAAATATTTATTTAACTAATTAATCTCTATTTGAGATTAATAGATTCCATACAAAATTTAGAATTTCCATATAAGATCCAAAAAAAATATTTGAAAAAATCGGGGTTTTCAGAAAATCGGCATATCGGCTTATATTAAAAAACTTGATCTGAAAAAACCGACTGTCAGGTTTTTGTAAACCGGTAAAAAACCAGCATTAACCGACAGTTTGATTTTAGCCTTTTGTCTAAGAATGAAAAATATTTTCCAAATCAAAAATGAGGAGGATCTTAATTAAGGCAGAGGTAAAAAATAAGCTAATGTTAGAATTATTCAGAAAATATCATTGTTTAGGTACCCTTATATCCATGTTTAAATGGGTCAGATTTGGGTCCGTCACCCAAATTAAGCAAAACGAAAAAAATAATTTTATTTTTAGTTTGGTGGAAACATTTTAAAGTTATTTTAAAGCCATCTGTGGCAGATAATTTGAGCGGGGACTATATCAAAAAATAATCATACTTATATATGACTCCAATCGTTCCAATATAAGATGTTTGTGAAACGAAATATACGAGTACCATACTAAATCGAGTTTATTTTATTCTAAGACTTAAAATCGGTTGAAAATATGTGAAGGAGATCTATCTTTATTTTAAGTGGCTTTCAAAAGTCCTAAATACTTACTTTAGCCAAATTACACAAAATCGCGTCAGGGGGGAGGAAAGCAAAATCGGTAGAGTGGCAAAATGGTTTCCCTTTAAGGGATTACAGGTAACTCCGAAAAATAATAAAAATAAATAATTAAAATAAATAATTATTTCCTGAACAAATAATAATTTTTAGTGGAGGGATAATGTCTCAAAGGTGTACTGTTTTTTGGGAAGCACTAATTACCTTAAAAAATAAGCATATACTCGTACGTGACAGCGCATAGAGAAAGGGACCTAAGGGTAAAAAAAAACAATTTTCATTTTTTTTTCTTTTTTTGATGTGGACAACATCTGAGCATCGAATGAGACCGATCCCATGCCCCAGAAGTGTTCCCTTCCAGAGATATGCGCGTTTTATGAAAGTGATGGTACACTTTCATAAATCTTAAAAATGGCTCTACTGAACAAAACTGTTTTTTACCCTTAGGTCCCTTTCTATTTTGCGCGTCACATATACTGAATGTTTTAGCTCATGAGGCCCAAAAAACGTCCCGCACGGTCAAAAAGGGCAATCGATAGTCAATATAGGCGTATGGTTACTCAAATTAAAGTGAATTTTCCTGAGATTTTAAATATAAGGTAAATTTTAGGGTCTGGTTAAGATAAGGGTCGGACGCAGGGTACTTTTTTCTGCTTTATATGGTGACCTTATGAAAATGTAGGCCTATTCGGGCAATTATTGCCAGAAAATTTAACTTGGTCGGATTTAATTTGAAAGCGGCAGCACCTCATGCCTGGAGGGTGAAGCGTGTGGTGGCTATTCGAAAGCGAATTTTGCGAAATAAACCCAGAATCGCATGTACTATGTGGCTTTTATAACTAAAGGTTCTGTAATAGGGAAATATCTTTGTATTATACAGGGTGGAGCGCGGAATTTTGCTTATTTGGTATTGAAATAAAATAGTTATGAACCTTTGAAAAAATAATTTTTGTATTTTAATTATATTGAACAGTAAGGGAATTTTAAATTAATTGGTTTTGAATAGTGCATCTGGCAAATGTCGACTCGTGCTTTATCTTCAAGGAAATGAACTTTTTTCTTTGTCATATGAGGTCATTGTTTTTTTTAAATCCTCGTTAAACCGGTCCAATAAGTTGTCATAATTTTCGACGTTTATTGTTTTTCCCTTTTGAAGGTATTCGATGTAGATTATCCCGCGTGCATCCCAAAAACCTGTTGCCATCACCATATAGGCCGACAAAGCCACCTTGGCCTTTTTCGGAGCAGACCCACTGTTAAGACTGCTGATTGGTCTCCGGAGTTTTGTAATGGATCAATGCTTCATCCACATTTACAAAACACCATGAGTGGTAAACAACCCAGTAAACCAATTTGGCGACAGTGTCTGATATCAGACAATTCTGAACAATATCTGAACTCTATGGAGAATTCTTACCGAAATCGTAACAAATTCTGTGCGATTTGTCTAAGGATTTTTAATTTGTTATGTTAGGAAATATCTGAAAGAATTTGGCCCGAATTCTGCTAGACTTGTCTAAGGGATTTTTACTAATTTTTTGTTCAGACTTCTCTTATCGAACTCGCAACGAATTCTGAACTATTTATCTGAGGTAGTCTATTTGTTTAAAATTTTTGTTATTTGCTTCATATTTTTCGGTTGTTGTTCTTGTGTTCAGACATGTCGAAACTAATTCTGAACGAATTCTTAACTGTTTGTCTGAGGTATTTTTATATTTCAAAATCAAATTCTGAACGTTTGGTTAGCTTAGCTGTGCGAGGGATTTTTATTGTGTTCGAAGGAAAACTCTACTGCCGGCAGTTCTCGTTAAATGAATAACTGGTTGCCTTTAAGTGTATAGCCACTAAACATAGTTACAGCACAATTGTTGCTTGCGATATTATTATAGTAAGGTGGCGCTCTCCGAAACTGCAGACACCCCTGCTAAAAGTCTTTCCGAACGCTTTTTGAAAATGTTTTACAACTTTTTTTTTGTAGAACAAAAATATTTTCTTCTTTTTGATTGTTTACATTCGGAATTTACAATGACAATAGCTCAGGATTCGTTCAGAATTCGGTTTAAAAAGTCGGTAAAAAACATCAGAATTTATTAAGACTTAATGCCAGAATTCTGACCGAAGTCGTTCAAAATTAGTTCAGAATTCGATACGAGAAATCGAAATTTCCTTTCGAATTTCCCAAGACTACAGTTCAGAAATCGGTTGGAAATGTCGGCAAAAACATCAGAATTCCCTCCGAGAAGTAGTTCAGAATTCGTGTCAACCTTTTCATATGTTTTTCGTTACGAACTCGCTAAGAATTCTGATCCGAAATCGGAACATTTTGCCGATTGTCGTACAGAATTCTGACCGAGTTCTGAAGGTTTGGTTTGCTGGGAATTGAAGCATTTCTGAAAACGAATTTCCACAAGAAACTCATTTGGATAAGCGAGATTTGCCAGAATATGCATCTCTATGCTAGTTGCAGCAATACAGCCACGTTGAACCAAACGTTGCTCCGCGTGTAGCTTCGTGTGTTGCCACGTGTTTTGTGAACAAAAGAAAAATGTGCTGCAACTCGTTGCTCTTGACAGTGTGCCTAGCACTATTATTATAGCAAATGCGAGATAAACCTAATTAGCCAGAATAGCAAAATGCATTTTTACGCTAGGTACACACGAGGCTACCGTTGCAGCAATATAGCGATGTTGAAGCAAACGTTGCCTCGTATGTAGCTGTGTTGCCAGGTGTTTTGTGAACAAAAGAAAAAGTTGCTGCAACACGTTGCTCTTGACAGTTTCCCTGTGTTTACCTAGCATTATGATTAGTAATATTCCAAAATCTATGAAGATTTCTTAAAGTTACTTTAGTGAGTACTGGATTAAACTCCATTGTAGGCTTTCATTGTGATATCTGTAGGGGAATTTCCCCAAACAATTCATTTGTAGGAAATGGACCAACACCAAGGCTTACATACACACTCCCGTTTGCTGGTGCGTGTGTGTATGTGTAAGCATGGCGTAGTTGTGTGGACCCTGTACCAGGACTTTGACGCGCAATTCTTCTCTACCCACACACATACACGCTTTTGCTTATAGACCAAACATCTGTACGTATAACCATCCCACCAAGTGTGTGTCTCTGTGTGTGTGAGTATTTTAGTATCCATATGTACTTGCCACTCCGGCTTCTAATTTGTATTCCAGACGAGTTGTGACAGAGTAGAACACGTCTTGCATTTTAACGAATCCTTCGTGCGTTCCTTCGTTCGTTCGTCCGTTCTTTGAGTTTGGTTTGCTTTTTTGTTTTGTTTCCAGCCCACAAAACATCACAAAGTAGGGTAAGGGAAACGCATCGCACAAAAATAGCTTTTCAAGTTTAAAGCATTACAGCATTTCGGGTTTCTCTTAAATTTGTTTTGGAAAATCTGCAAATATATTTTGTTGTTCAAGTCCACGTATTTATCGCGAAGAATGCCGAACGTAGCAAGGAAATTGAAATGAAAACGTCCTATAAAGCCATTGGGGGATGTTGTTTATTACCCACTAAATTGTCAATACTTTCGTTTTGTTTTGAATAAACAGTGGAGTGGAGTGAAGTGGGGGAAGAGGCATGCAGATGACGCAGGCGCTCTCCAAACATCCCCCACAGTTAGTATCCACCAGGCATACATAGCTATGTACATATACATTATAAGTATATACACGCATATGTATTACGTTTGAAGTGGGTTAACCCTCTAGGAGCTCGGGGTTGTTATAGGGTCGTTTGAAGTGACAACGATCAAAAACTCAAAGCAACAACGATGTTTTTGCAGATCTACTTATGTTGTCATGACCCTCCACACTTTTTAGACTGCAGCCAAGAAAGTATACAAAATGATTTGTAACAACCCTACTTGTTTGAACAGCGCTTTGAGCTTCTCATAGCCGAATCTAGGTACCCCAAGACCCATGCAATGTGCCTCTTAATCACATACGTTCGAAATAAAATATGTATAAAAAACTTATCTCTGCGAAAGCCTACATCACATGCTTTAAAAATATCTAGCCCAACAAAAGCATCATGTTTTAATAGGATATTATGATGAGTGGCCATTTAGCAATGATAGTTTTTCAACTGTTTTTTTTATAAAGGGTGGTTAAATTTAAAGGGCCGATGTTGATTTTAAATAAAACAAAAATTATTTAGGAAATTGTTATCATTTCTTTTTATTATGATAATATTGATATGGTTCAATCATGTATGGAAGAAAATATCGGCCAATTGGCCGCCGCGACCTCGGCGGTACACCCTAACCGATGGTTCAAATTTTCGATGACGCTGAGGCATACTTAGTAGGGACATAAATACTGTTACAACATTGAACACACCCATTTCAATAGTAGAACTGAACATACCTCGTTAATGTCATATGTGACGCGCAAAATAGAAACGGACCTAAGGGTAAAAACCAGTTTTGTTCAGGATAGTCATTTTAAAGATTTAAATACGTGTATATTTGGTGTACCATCACTTTCATAAAACGCGCATATCTCTGGGAGGGAACACCTTTGGGGCATGGGATCGGTCTCATTCGATGCTCAGATGTTGTCCACATCAAAAAAAGGTGGAAATTGATTTTTTTTACCCTTAGGTCACTTTCTCTATGCGCTGTCACATATGGGTTTTGAAAGCAAACCTCAATAGCATTAGTCTGTAACGGGATTTTAAAATTGTTTCAACTTTAATCATGGATTGGTCAGATAATGAGAACCGTTTCGCTGTAATAGCGCTTTTCAAGTGTGAAATGAAAAAAGCGATAATTTCAAAACGCTGCGGCCACTAGGGATTTGCCGCAAGTTCGCCTACCGATGCATAAAACTGTTTTGAGGAGTCTGGAGATGTAAAAGGCTGCCACCGGTCGGGCCGCCCACGCTCTGTTCGAACACCGCATGTCATCAACGCCGTTAAATCATGAATTCACAGAAATCCGCTCCGAAAACAGAAAATCATGGCCCGTGAGATGAATATCAAGCAAAAGTCCATGAGTCGAATCATTAAAAAAGACTTGGGGCTTTCAAACGACGTACCTGACATTTATTGCAGCTTTAAAAACAAATAGGATTGAAAAATGTAAACGCCTTTTGGTGCAGCACGCTGATAACTTGCACAGAAAAAATTTGTTCACCGATGAAAACATTTTTACTGTTCAGGGAAAATTTAACAAGCAAAATGATAGAATGTATGCGCGGTCATCTAAGGAAGCATCTGAACTGATACCAACTGTGGAAAAGGGTCATCACCCAGCTTCAGTCAGGGTTTGGTGGTATGTCTCTTACGATGGGTCACTGACCTGCATTTCTGCTAAAAGGGAGTCAAAACATCGGCCAAAGTTTACCAAGAAACCGTTTTGGAAGCTGTTGTGAAGCCTCTGAACAATTCCCTGTTCCAAAACCAGCCATGGACTTTCCAGCAGGATTCTGCGCCGGTCCATAAGGCTAAAACGTCCCAGGCCTGGCTTCAAAACAATTTGCCAGCGTTCACTTCCTCTGAAGAATGGACCTCAGGCAGTCCAGATTTGAACCCATTGGATTACAAATTGTGGGCGGTTTAAAAGGACAAGGTTTGTCACAAAATATACCCCAACATTGGATCTCTTAAGACTTCTTTGGTTCGAGCTGTGGCCAATTTTCCAATGGACGAGGTTCGGCAGCTATTGACGATTTGCCAGTGCGACTTAAGGCGTGTGTAAAGGCAAAAGGCGGATATTTCGAATAAGTAGATTCTTTTTGGATACAATATACATCGATAAATATATTAAAAAATAGTTGGTCCAAAAACATTCAGTACTTTTTATTTTACAGCATTAAACGTGTGTAACAGTATTTATGTCCCTTCTAAGTAATTGAGGTACTATGCCGTTAATGTGCGGAATTATCCCATCCTTTAGCTCTTGAATTGTTGCTGACATGATCTTGGCGTCCAATTAACATCGCCACGACGTGAGATAACACTTCCACGGAATTTGTCGCGCAAAAGAGCTTTTTTTCGTAAGCTGTGTGGCAAGTGGCATCGTCCTGTTGAAACCACATATCGTCCACATCCATATCGGGCCATAAAAAGTTCGTTATCATATCACTATAGCGAACACCATTTACAATAACTGCCTGACCGGCCTTATTTTGGAAAAAAAACGGCCCGATGATGCCGCCAGCCCATAAACCGCACCAAACAGTCACTCTTTGTGGATGCATTGTTTTTTCGACAATCACTCTTGGATTATCATTCGCCCAAATGCGGCAATTCTGATTATTGACGAATCCATTGAGGTAAAAATGTGCCTCATCACTGAAGATGATTTTCTTCGAAAATTGATCATCGAAGCCTGAATAACTTTAAAGCGTTATGAAATGCAGCAAAAAGCTTGACGTTTAGGTGTGGTTCACATTCAAAACGGCCCTTAAATTTGAACCACCACACTGTCAAAGCTTTTAATTTGATCGTGTTGTTGAAATATTCAATAAGCTTTGCCATTTCATCGTGCATGTCACAAACTGTCAAAGCTTTTAATTTGATCGTGTTGTTGAAATGTCCAACAAGGTTTGCCATTTCATCGTGCATGCCTTTACGCTTGTCGCACTTTTGGAAACAATTAAAAAATCAAAATATCATCCAGTTGCAACTACAAAACGTAATTTTGTCGAGAGGTTGGTTGTCATATTGACTTTAGAGTGCAGGCAAATAATCGCATTATGAAATCGGGCATCGCCAAGAAATCAGCCCCGCTTATAATGCTGTTGATTTAGGCCTTCATCCGTAAAAGAATCTTTTAACGCAAGAATTGAAGTCGGACCACCATAGGCCCGGTTAGTTTGACTTCAACTCCGAACGCTGCAAATACTACAAATCAACCGGCATATATGCCACAGATGTTCGACCAATGCATCCACAAAGATTGGGTGCGTTGCAGTTTATGACATGTCATCATCATCTAAAAAAGATGGCGAGATAGCAACTTGACCTGCGTTGTTTTCCTTAAAGAAAGGCATATATGTAGCTTCATTATAATTCTAGAATCAATTTGATATCTCACACCTCGGTTGTTGAATTGAAATTTATTTTCAATCATTCTTCCGCCGGTCCAATATGTTTACGTCCTATATGTTTATGGCTCTTAGAAATCGCTAATCTAACTCTTCCTTACACTGAAAAAAACGTTTTCATAAAAATCACTAAATATTTCATATAAATTACGAAATTTGTCTTATTTTTTCAACCAAAAAACTTTTCATAAGAAATGTGAAAATAGATCTTAAAAATTTAAAAATCGGGATGATGTTAAAAGTTCGTGATTTTTATAATGTAAATGGACGATTTTTTATTTTTAAAAATTTCTTTCACATCTTTTAAGCATATATTTTATACGTTTTGTGAAATATTTTCATATTTTTTACGAAATATTACTTATTTTTTAACATATTTTCCAAGACAATTTTTATAAATTTTATATTTCAGAACAAGGTTGAACTTTTTTCATAAAATTATACATATATGTTACAGCGCATAGAGAAAGGGTAAAAAAAATCAATTTTCACTTTTTTTTGATGTGGACAACATCTGAGCATCGAATGAGACCGATCCCATGCCCCAATAGTGTTCCCTTCCAGAGATATGCGCGTTTTATGAAAGTGAAGACGACGATTCAAAGCACAAATAGAAAGGGACCTAATCTTTAAAATGGCTCTCCTGAAAAAAACTGGTTTTTATCCTTAGGTCCCTTTCTATTTTTCGCGTCACATATATATTTTTTCATATTCTTTCACGGAAACTTTTCATGAAAAATATGAAACTTTGTCATGAAATGAAGTTTTTTTCATATGGTTTTCGTTTATTCGGTCTTTTAAAATTGGTTTGACTAAACAGTGAACTTCAACATAAAAAAATTGTCTTGGCTATGGTTTTTGCTGATGTCGTCTCGGCCACAAATCAAGGAAATTATATAGTATTAATTTTCAAAAGAATTACGCATCTACATGCACAAAGTTATTTTTTTTAAAAATTTAGAATCATTTTCTTATAAAGACATTTCAAACAAAATAAAAACATTTTCGTAAACAAACTTTACAAAAAATTACGAAATATCTACGAAAATGTTACTAAAAATTACAAATAAAATATTTACGATGATTTTTTATACAAAATAAAAACCTTTCCCTAAAACACATCAAGCTAAGATTACGAAACTTTTAAGAAGATGCTGGTTAGGTTCGTAAATTCGTTTAAACGTCTTCAGAAAATACACGAATTGTACGAAAATGTTCGTTAATAATATAAGGAATGTAAAAAGAACTTAAATAGTAAGTACGAGGGCGACCGCAAAACTAATTTTCTGTTTTACTAGCAATTTTGTTTTTGTTTTTTAAAAGCAATCTTTTATAAGCCATCTGTCAAAATTTCCGAAATATTTAATGATTATTTTCTTTGTTACAGGTGATTGAAGTAAACAAGTTTTATAATTTTTGAAAAATGGAAAATAAAGAGTTTCGTGCGGAAATTAAACACTTTTATATGAAAGGTTATACGCCACAATTAATCAAAGATGAATTGGATTCTGTTCATGGTGATAATGCACCATCATACTCTACCGTGAAATCCTGGGTTCAACAATTTAAAATGGGTCGTTCAAGTACGGAAGATGAACAACGCTCTGGAAGACCGAAAACTGCTACTACTATTGAAAACATTAGAAAAATATTTAATGAAGTGACTAAAGATAGACGAATAAAGCTCAGAGAACTTGCTGATATTGTTAAAATACACGAAAAACAAGTTTGGAGTATTTTACATGTGGGAACTCCACATGAAAAAGCTATCCGCAAGATGGGTGCCGCGTTTGTTGAATTTGCCCCAAAAAATCGTCCGTTGGACCAATTCCGAGGAGCTTTTAGCGATTTATCAGCGTAATCCAATAGAGTTCTTGCGCCGATTCATAACTGTTGATGAAACATGGATCCATCACTACTTCCCAGAGTGCAAAGAACAGTCAAAACAATGGATAGAAGCTGGGAAAAGTGGACCCAAGAAGGCGAAAACTGTTTAGTCAGCAGGAAAAGTAATGGCCACAGTATTTTGGGATGCAAGGGGTATAATATTTATTGATTATCTTTAGATAGGAGAAACTATAAATAGTGAATATTATTGTGCATTATTGGATCGGTTGAGTGAAGAAATCAAGATAAAATGATCGCATTTAGAAAAAAAGTTCTTTTTCGTCAAGATAATGCTCCTTTACACACTGCATTTTTAACTCAACAAAAACTGGCCGAATTGCGATTTGAAATTGCTCCGCATCCACCATATAGTCCAGATTTAGCTCCTTCTGATTATTTCTTGTTTCCAAATTTAATAAAAATTCTCGGTGGCAAAGAATTATTGCTGAAACTGAGGCATATTTTGAAGGTCTTGAAAAATCTTATTTTTCGGATGGAATTAAAAAACTTGAAAACCGTTTGATGAAGTGTATTGAGTTGGAAGGAGATTGTGTTTAAAAATAAATAATAATAATTCCAAAAAACGGTTCTTTTTATGTTAGGCCAGTTACTTTTGCGGTCGCCCTGGTATAGAACGTAAATAGTACAAACATAATTCGTTCAGTGTAGAAAACGTCGAACGACTAAAAATTATCAGGTGATATGATTTAACGATATCAGTCCCTTTGTCCATCGGTGGTTCATCTAAAAATGGTAATAATTCTACAACTAGGATTGTTTTTTCAATCACTATGAAATTTGGCATCGATATTTGTTTAAGTCCATAAACCGAGAATATTCAAATTGTAGGAAATACGCTTACGATGTTCGAGGTCGTGTCGCTCAAAGTCGAATTTAGATAACATTTATAATGTTTTGGTATAGCTCCACAATTACAATAAGAATGAGAATAATTGAAACTGTCTAATTCAAACATTTGTATTTGAAGTATAATGTGACGGAATTATTTGCGTATACTCTAATTTAAAGATGTCAAGCATCTAATTTATTCATAGAAGAGATCTCTAGCATCGTTGTAAATATACTAACTTAAATAAAGTTGGAATTGTGAAACTCTAGTCGGACTATTCAGAAAGGTTTTTCGTGAATTTTCCTTTAATCATCCAGATCATTTAACAAGTCGATTCCAGCTACTGTTTCGACTTCATGGAATGAAAGAAAAATCCAATGACGGAATTGGCGAAAACGTTGGTGTTTTATGGATCTTGTATGGATTCTCTATTTCACAAACGCGCCCCAATATGCTTATTGAGTTAAAGCAACTAAACGCTATGAATTTGTTTTGCTGTGAAACGATACTTAGTAAAATTATACGGAAACTCGAATTTGACTGCCCTGGATTTTTATCTATCTGAAGCCCTTGTTTTTGCTGCTACCATTGCAGTGATTCCGGCTTTACAGTAAAAACACAGTCACTGCCAGTTGCTGTCCATAAAAACAAGCTGGCTTCCTGTTTGGGTAGACGTCCAAACTTTTAGACCGTGGTGGATGGCCGACCATGAAAGAGACAAGTACCATTAAAAAAATGTTGACACATTTTCTGCAGTTAGAAACTAGCGCTTTTCACTACACAAATATTAACCAGGTATGGTTTTGCTAATCAAAATTTTGTTTTTTTGTTGAAAAAATGTTGCTTTTAACTGCCAATTCTGGTGCTCCCCACTAGTTTTTGCAACAAAATCATAAAGGGCGTCCTGTAACGATTCCAATGTGGTATATTTTTTTGATAGTCCGTCGAAAATTGTATGATTTATAGCAGTTTTTGTAAAAAATCATAGGAAAAATTTACCTGAAAGATGCATTTCTTACCAATAAATATTTCTCATATTTATTAATGGAACATGTAAAAAAAATTCATGTTCACTATAGCTCGGAAATTATACGTACCAAAACGAACATTCACTTTGGATTCAGGAGATCATGTTACCTAAGGATCAGTTGGTTTTGTCTAAAGGTGGGCCCAAAAGCTAATTTTTGCAAAAAACAGAGTAATCGGTAATTTAGGGAAAACTAAAAAGCTCTAGAAAATAATGTAGTCAAAAGCACAAAAATAGCAATTGGTTGGATACAGAATGAATCCAGCTCTTGCAAGCATACATCATATCCTAAGCTAAAAGAACCTTTTTCTATAGAAAAATTCTTTGGCTATGGCAATATAAAAGCTTTATATACGAGGGCGACCGCAAAAGTAACTGGCCTAACATAAAAAGAACCGTTTTTTTTGGAATTATTATTATTTATTTTTCAACATAATCTCCTTCCAACTCAATACACTTCATCAAACGTTTTTCAAGTTTTTTAATTCCATCCGAAAAATAAGATTTTTCAAGACCTTCAAAATATGCCTCAGTTTCAGCAATAACCCCGCTATTGGACGAAAATTTTTTGCCACCGAGAATTTTTTTTAAATTTGGAAACAAGAAATAATCAGATGGAGCTAAATCTGGACTAAATGGTGGATGCGGAGCAATTTCAAATCGTAATTCGGCCAGTTTTTGTCGAGTTAAAAATGCAGTGTGTGAAGCAGCATTATCTTGATAAAAAAGAATTTTTTTTCTTAATGCGGTCGTTTTATCTTGATTTCTTTGCTCAACCGATCCAATAATGCACAATAATATTCACTATTTATAGTTTTTCCTTTCTCAAGATAATCAATAAATATTATACCCCTTGCATCCCAAAATACTGTGGCCATTACTTTTCCTGCTGACTTAACAGTTTTTGCCTACTTGGGACCACTTTTTACCAGCTTCTATCCATTGTTTTGACTGTTCTTTGAATTCTGGGATGGGATGATTTGAATTCTGATGGATCCATGTTTCATCAACAGTTATGAATCGGCGCAGGAAATCGCTAAAAGCTCCTCGGAATTGGTCCAACGGACGATTTTTTGAGGCAAAGTCAACAAACGCGGCACATATCTTGCGGATAGCTTTTTCATGTGGAGTTCATCATGTAAAATACTCCAAACTTGTTTTTCGTGTATTTTAACAATATCAGCAAGTTCTCTGAGCTTTATTCGTCTATCTTTAGTCACTTCATTAAATATTTTTCTAATGTTTTCAATAGTAGTAGCAGTTTTCGGTCTTCCAGAGCGTTGTTCATCTTCCGTACTTGAACGACCCATTTTAAATTGTTGAACCCAGGATTTCACGGTGGAGTATGATGGTGCATTATCACCATGAACAGAATCCAATTCATCTTTGATTAATTGTGGCGTATAACCTTTCATATAAAAGTGTTTAATTACCGCACGAAACTCGTTATTTTCCATTTTTCAAAAATTATAAAACTTGTTTACTTCAATCACCTGTAACAAAGAAAATAATCATTAAATATTTCGGAAATTTTGACAGTTGGCTTATAAAAGATTGCTTTTAAAAAACAAAACAAAAAAGTTTCTAGTAAAAAAGAAAATGTGCCAGTCCAGTTAGTTTTGCAGTCGCCCTCGTACCCTGCACCACTCTGTGGAAAAGGATATGATATGCAAGTTTCTTAGCAAATGTGTGTACTTATAACTGCCACAAGAATTTGAGCTAGACCCACCTTTAAGTATACCGATCGACGTATAATCACCTGCTGATTTCATTTTATGATGTCTGTCTGTCCGTCCTTCCTTTTAATGATTGTCATCATACTAGAGCTCGCTATTGTTGTCAGTCTTTTTTATGAAATTGGCTAGAGTAAGTTTTTAAGAACAATGACGGATGCTATTGAAATTAAAGAAAAACGTTTCAGATTTTGATATAGCTTCCACCTATATGTTCATCCGATTTTAATGTTCTTAGCTCTAGAAGCCATATCTTACATCCAATCTGGATGAAACTCGGCACTAGAAAGTTTTATGGGCTATGGAAGGACATTACTGAAATTGAAAATCGATTAAGATTCAGCTTTAGCTCGTACACATTTAAATATGTTTATCCGGTGTTATGTATTAGCTCTAGAGATTTGGCACACATTGGTTGTCTGGACCAAGAAAGGACTTCATTTAAATTGAAGAAACCCGTTTCAGGTTTCGATATAGTTCCCACATATATGTTCACCTGATTTCACGTTTAAAGCTCTAGAAGCCTCATTTTAGATCCAATCTTCATGGAATTCATTTCATTTCTTTATTGACATGTAATTCGAAGCCCATTGGGGCCTATTAAAGCTAAATTACAATATGCATCAAAATATTAAATAGAACATCATAAACTACTAGAAAACTCGGCACTAGTTTGGACCAAGGAAGGACCTTATTAAATCGGACGTAACAAATCTGTTCAGATTTAGCTATAGTATTCATCTGTTCATCCGATTTGTTTGTTTCTAGCTTTAGAAGTCACATCCAATCGTGATGAAACTTAGCATTATGACTTTACTGAAATTGAAGAAAATCGGCGCAGGTTTAGCTCCCATATATGTGCTCATTTAGATTCTTATGTTTTAAATTGAAGAAAATCGGTTCAGATTTAGTTCAAGCTCCTATACATATATATTTCTGTCATCCGATTCTATGTCTCTGGCTCTAGCTGCCACATATTACAGCCAATCTTGCTGAATTTGGTACATGTCTGGTTTTTAAACCAAGAAAGGACTTTATTAAAATTGCAACTAATCGGTTCAGATTTAGACACAGCTCTCACATATAGATTCATCCGATTTTAGGTTTTAACCTCTATAAGCCTTATACTACAACTACTATTGATGAAGTTTGGCACAAGTAAGTTCCTGGTGCCAAGGACGGACGCTGTTGAAATTTAAGCAAATCGGATCAGATTAAGATATAGCTCTCACATATATGTTCAACCGAGTTTACCAAAGTCAATGAAACTTTCTAACAAATCGAAATATGACATTAGTTCTAATATATGGGTAAATTGGAACCAAAAGCCTATTTTCTGTTGGCTTAATGAACATCCAGCAGTGCAGGGTATAATCTAGTCGGCTAGATTTTTTACTAGCTTCATCGTTTTTCAGGGTACTTTGCTCTTGAATATAACTTTTCCGCCCATGGTCGTCCATCAGTTAGACTTGCAACAGGTTAAAATATATGCATGACCCCAACGTCGGCATATGGCAACCCTATTTTGCGCCAAACGCAATCAGCTGATTTCAGTTTTAAAGCGGTTACATTTGAAATGCAATCCTCGTTCGCAGCACACTCATGCAATAACCCATTGTCTGTGCTTTATGAATGTCCGTGAGTGTGTGTGTGAATATGTAACTGTGTTAGTTTATAATTCACAACAATTTCCATAGTAAGAGTGACAATTTCTGCTGTATTTGTGTGTCGGTGTGTGTGTGTGTGTCGGTGTTTGTGGGCCTCATCCTTTATGCTAGTGCTGTAGCGTAGTACAACGTCCTTCCTTGATTTGTAATTCATAAAACAGCCCAAACAAAAAAAGAACTGCTTTCATTTCCAGAATTTCAAATCAATTTTTTCTGCTATTCCGGCTGCTGTGGCATCTTCGAAATCTGTACAATTCAGTCGTCAGTAGTCGACAGAGTGTTGTTGGTCTGGGGCGAGTGTATGAGCGTATGTTCTTTTGAAGTATGAGTATTATAAATAACAACAACAAAAGCAACAACATCAGCAGCAACAGCAAAAAAAACTTGGCCGTTTCCTTTTGCTCCATATAGACAACAATATGACTGACAGACAGCGAAGAAGAAGAAGAAGGACTAGCACCACCAGGGAAAGAAGCAGCAACACCAGCAGCCGCATCAGAAAAACAGCATAAAACGCCTTCTTTTGCCTGAATGTTGTTGCTGTCGGTTGTCGGTTCATTCGGTCGGTCGGTCGCTCGCTCGTTCGTTGGTTGGCTGGTTGTTGGTGTACAACATTTTATGCATGCAGCAGCCGTAAAATTTATACTCAGCAAACAAGGTTAAGGTTACACTTTCGAAATATATACGAGTACTCGTACTCACTCGAAAGAGTGATAAAAACGCCACCAACACCACCGGAGAGGAGGAGAAAGACGACCGACAGCCAAACCAACTCCATAAACTAATTTATGATTATTACTCGTCGTAATCATCAGATATGCCACACACACACACAGCAACGGCAGCAACAAAAACTCTATACGAGATGTATTTTTATTCATTCATTCAACATTTTTGTCCCGCTTTTTGTTTGTGTATTTGGTGGGGGTGTTGCGAGGGCACCGGAAGAGGAAGAGTGCGGAGAAAACCAGGAAGAAATCATAAAAATGCAACCTGTGTTTTTATACTCGATATGAGCACTTTATTGTGTATTCCATTTATGTTTTGATTTTTTCTGCTCTTGGCTGTCTGCTTCTTTTCTTTTTTTTTGTATTTTGACCAAAACACTTTCGTTGAGGTAGATCGCGGCGTGTTGTTTATGTTGAATTTTTGTGCAAAAAAATGTTTATGATTGTTTTACCCATGCCTTTGCTTTTGACTGCAATTGAAGATGGAATTCAAATACAGCCCGACGTAAATTAAGATTTCTGTTACACCTCCAGTGTTAAAATAAGAGACAGACATAGGGTATTGTGCCGAAGCCTTCTTTAAACCCTTCACCATACAATGAAAGTATCGATTTAAGAGACAGAGTATCTTTAACCCCGACTAATTAGGATCGTTATTGAAACTGAAATTGTATATGTATTGTTTGTTGTTATGGACTATTGGCTATAAATACATTTTGAATTCGGTTGTCATTACCACGAGCATTTGTTAACTGAACCAACTTATGGTTAGATTTTATTTAATCGGTCATCTAAACAAATAAATACAGTTTTGTTATTTATTTTTAATACTTAACGATTTGAAAATATTAATTCTGTTATTCGAATTATGAGCAGTTGTCTTTAAAACTTGGTTTTTACTTTAAAATCTAATAAAGTTTGTTTCTACAAGTGGAACTACTTTACTCGTATGCATCAAATTGGTAAAGTGGGTAAAAAAATCGCTTGTGGTTTTCAAGTATCAAAAAATTTCTATTTATGATATTTTATTAAGGTAAAGTAGAGTAAAACTTTCCACCTAAATTCCCCGGGCTACTTAAGGGTTAATGTAACACAAAATACCTGTAAAAAATGTGTAGCCCTATTTAGAAAATTAGGTGGAAACTCTTTTTGAATCAACCCTCTGTGTCGATTTTGGTTTTCATTCTGAACAAATTTTATTCATTAAATTTAATGAAAAAGATTATTTTTTAAAGGATACAGATTATTTTGAAAATATTCTTGTTTTATTTTAGACGATCTCTATTAAAATGATAATAAAGGGTGTTTTTAAGACATGTGGCTTATAAAGAGAAATGTTATGGCCAAGAACTAAACTTTATTATAAAGATAAGGGTTTGCCATTTTGTTTAAAAATCATTTTGGTCAAGTGGCCGCCGTGGCTGGCTCGAATAAACTCCAGCCGAGAGGGTCAATTATCAACCACTTTTTACAGCATTTAGGGCCGTATGTCAGCAATAACCAGCCGAATATTCTCATTCAAGGCGTCAGTCGTATCGGGCTTATATGCGTAGACAAGCTACGAGGGCGGTTCGGAAAGTTCTTAGCCTATCAATGAAAGAGAATAGTAAGTTTTTCAAAAATATTTTTATTTTTCAATATAATCTCCTGAAACTTCAATACACTTAGTCCAACGCTTATCTAGCAATTCTATCCCTTGATTAAAATAGTTTTCCTCAAGGTCTTCAAAATAGTGGTTTACAACTGTAATTGCATCTTCATTTGAGGTAAAACGCTTGCCAGCAAAGATTTTTTTTAGATTTGGGAACAGGTAAAAGTCACTGGGAGCTAAATCAGGAGAATAAGGTGGTTGGTCAAGCAACTCGTACTTTAATTCGTTGATTTTAGCCATTGTTAAAACACTCTTGTGCGCTGTGCGTTGTCTTGATGAAAAATTATTTTTTTGTGTTGTAAGCTAGGACGTTTTTCTCGAATTTGTACATTTAATTGATCTAAAAGGTTGCAATAGTACTCTGAATTTATTGTTTTACCCTTTTGCAGATAGTCAATCAACAAAATACTCCCAAATAGTCCCAAAAAACCGTTGCCATAACCTTACCAGCCGATTGAATTGTTTTTGCCTTCTTTGGGGCACTTCCTCAAGCTTCAGTCCATTGTTTGGATTGTTCTTTTGTCTCTGGAGTATAGTGGTGGATCCATGTCTCATCAACAGTTATGAAACGTCGCTTAAAATCCATTTTATTTCGCTGAAAACGATCCAAAAAAGCTTGCGAAATGTTCATTCTTATGCGTTTTTGGTCGACTGTTAACAAGTCCGGCACCCATCTTGCAGAAAGCTTTTTTATCTGTAGTTCGTCATGCAAAATTAAATGGACTCGATCATTTGAAATGCCCATGATATTAGCTATTTCACGCACTTTTATTCGTCGATCATTTCATACCATATCATGCACTTTGGCTACAATTTCTGTTGTTGTTGCTGTTTTTGGACGTCCACTACGTGGTTCATCTTCAATGCTTGTACGACCACGTTTAAATTCAGCAACCCAATTTTTTACTGTTGCATATGAAGGAGCACTTTCACCTAACACATTCACCATATCATTATGAATTTCTTGTCCCGATAAACCTTTTTTATGTAAATATTTAATGACACCACGCATTTCTATTTGTTCCATTGTAAAAAAATCACGGATGCGTCTTTTTTGAACACCTGTTTCTATACGAAGGAGTTGCCAGATCGAAACAAAATTTAACATGTGTTCATAACTGACATGGAAGTTTCCAAAACACTTAACTTTTTTTCTGTTTATACCGCGCTTTTGTGCTAGGCTAAGAAGTTTCCGAACCGCCCTCGTACTTCATATAACCTCACAAAAAATAGACCAGCGGTGTTAAATCGCACGATCTTAGAGGCCACGCCACAGGCTCACAACGAGAAATAATGCGCCCACCAAAAGTTTCCTTCAATAAATTGATTGTTTCGTTGGCTGTATGGCATATAGCGCCGTCTTGTTGGAACCAATGGTCGTCCACATCAACATCCTCCAATTCCGGCACCAAAAAGTCATTAAACATGGCTCTATAGCGTTCCCCATTGACTGTAACATTATGGCCGGCTTTATTTTTTTAAGAAATATGGCCTAATGATTCCCTCTGCCCATAGAGCACACCAAACAGTGACTTTTTGAGGATGCATTGGCGGCTCAACGATGGCTTGTGAATTTTGAATTACTCTAAATGCGACAATTTTGGTAATTAACGTACGTATTCAACAAAAAGTTTGCTTCATCGCTAAACAGAATGTTCTTGTCAAAATCATGATCGGTGGCCATCTCCTTTTAGGTTCATTCACCATTCATTCGCAAACGTTGTTCCGGAGTAAGTCTATTCATTATGAAATGGCAAATCAAACTAAACATAAACCAAGTGACAGCTATAAAAAACACCAACTCCCAAAAAAGTGTTGCCAGATTGAAAACTATACGTCTAAAAAAACACCCTTTAGTACTAATTTAGTGTATAATTTTAACCCACAACCAAACATTTTTAAAAAACATTTATACAACTGAAATTAATTAAACAACATTTTTGTCTTTTTGTTACTCCAACTACCGTTAAAGAATAATTTTTGACTCCACTGCCCATTTTCGAAAAAAGGTCCAAAAGGTCACTCCAATCTTACAGATAGGATATTAAAATATTTGTCGATAAGGGTTGCTATATATACTTCTGGCCTTGGCAACACTATGTGTTGCCTGGCGCCATCTGACATTACCATTGGAAAAGTTTGACATTTTTTAGCATAAACGTACTCAGAACGTTTTGACGTACGAATACCATTTGTGTTGTTTACAGTGACTTGAAAAAATCAATTTGGAAAAAAAAAAATGGAAATCACTCGTGAAAATTTTCGTGCGATCTTTTTTCACAACTTTCGATGTGGATTATCACGACAAGAGTGCATCGACGAACTTAAATCTTTAAATGGCGATGAAGCACCATCCCAAAGCACCAGTTTAGGACTTTACTGGTTTAATGAATTCAATCGTGGCTCGCTCAAAGACGAATGTCGTCCAAAAACGGCCGTTGTACCAGAGAACATTGATGCCGTGCGCGAACTGATAATGCAAGATCGTCATATGACAAAAAATTGAAATCACTCGTGAAAATTTTCGTGCGATCATTTTTCACAACTTTCGACGTGGATTATCACTATAAGAGTGCATCGATGAACTTAAATCATTGTATGGCGATTAAGCACCATCCTCTATAGCACTGTTGAAAACTGGCCGTGGCCGACGCTCGCTCAAAGACGAAGGTCGTGAAGGTCGTCCAAAAACGGTCGTTGTGCCAGAGAACATTGATGCCTTGCGTGAACTGATAATGCAAGATCGTCATATGACATACCGTGAGATAGAGGCATCCACCAGCATACATTTCTTCCACCAGCATACATTCGATATTGCATGAACACCTGGCCATAAAAAAAGGTTTGTTCTTGTTGGATCCCGCACAATTTGGCAATCGCTCAGAAAAGGCTCGTGTCGATTTAAAAGGATCGTCACAGGTGACGAATCATATATCTATGCGTATGAGCACGAAACAAAACAGCAATCGACCGTGTGGGTCTTCGAAGACGAGCCAAATCCAACGATAGTTGTTCGTGGAAGAAGCAAATGGTCGCCTGTTTCTTCGGCAAAACTGGTCATGTGGCGACTGTTCCGCTTGAGCAACGTAGGAGGGTCAATTCTGAGTGGTACACCGCAATTTGTTTGCCTGAAGTCTGCGGAAAAATTCGAAAAACGAACAAGAGAAGACGAATCATTATGCACCATGACAATGCGAGCTCTCTTACATCGGCTTAAACCAGCGCCTTTTTGACTGGCCAAAACGTCTCCCATGCCTTTTTTCCCGCACATCAAGAAAAAATGCGTGAACAACGATTTTCGTCGCCAGAAGATGCTGTTGAAGCGTTTAAAAACTATGTTTTGGAGGTGTCCCAATCGGAATGGAAAAAGTGCTTCGACAATTCGGTTGAGCGCATGCAAAAGTGTATAAATCATGCTGGAGAATACTTTGAAAAACAATTAAACCATTTTTAATGATAAATATTCGGATTTTCATTATTAGTCTAGAAATATATATATCAGCCCTCTTAAAAAAAATTAGGTTCATAATAAATAACTGGGACTTCCCACAGCCGTCCTTTTTTCAATTTACTTACTATAATTACCTAAGTCTTAAATTTCTGGAAGAAATCATTATCCCCCTGGTAAAGTCCTAAATTTTGTTGCATAGTGCAACATGCAACAACGAACTAAACGGAGCTTAGCTACTACAAAGAATTGTCTGTTGTTACCACCAATTAATGCTACCAAAGTAACAGTTCATAATTGGTTGGTTGTCATAACCATCAATTGTAACAACCAATTGTTTTTCGAAATTCGGTGGGTATAAGCCACTTGTTGGCTGTAAGTATCATAATATTATTGTAGCTACCATCATGGCAAGTCGAACCATGTAACTATCAATACTATGGAATGTTGTTGATTGCAACAGAAAGTATGTTAATCCAACCAAATATTTATAGTTCGGACTAATTTTTTCTATATGTAAAGTGAAATAATTATACAATTGTAGATTAATA
Source organism: Hydrotaea diabolus (assembly GCA_963513945.1). Lineage (NCBI taxonomy): Eukaryota > Metazoa > Arthropoda > Insecta > Diptera > Muscidae > Hydrotaea > Hydrotaea diabolus. The sequence continues at coordinate 174,645,911 of OY740719.1, forward strand.
ATAAATATTCGACCTCTTATATCTATATGATGAACTTATTAAATATTCAAGCCCGAGGTCGTGTTTTTGTATTTATAATCTTTATTTTATTCAATATTTTCTCTCTCTTTAAGAGACATCTACTCAAAGTCGAAAAAATTTACTCACCGTTATTTACTCATCGTTAGTAGTACGGTGCTCCTTAAAGGTCATAAAAAGGATGTAAAGCGAATTCCTCACAAATTGTTCTGGACTTAAATATTATATATTGATCTGAACACCTTTGGGCGGCATATTATCCTGTGTATCTTTAAAGCACCGGTCGATTAATATCGACGAGTTAATGTCAGGGAGCATTTATTCTTATTGTAAAAAATGATGGAAATTTCTCCAATGAAATTCATAACCAGTCGATGAAATGAGAAACCCTAATGGAATCTCAGAATGCCAACATTTCTAATGGACGTTCTTGTGCGGCTATTAAAGCCATTGGCCAAAGGAATCTAATGTGATTACCTTACATTTGGAAAGTGCAGCAGTAACTCCGTTGCTAACGTTGTTTCAATCAAACGAACGTACAAACGAACGGGTAATTTAACCAGTTCCCCCAACTTGTCACAGATACTAGACTTTCATAAAACGCTGCCCGGAGTTTGGTTGCCTCGTACAATACATCATCCAGCAGCAATTTTTTGTTTTTTTTTTTGCTTTGCCACGACAGCTCAGCATTTATGCAAATTTGCAACAAAATTTACACAAGCAGAACAAAAGAGTAGCAAAAAACCCTCACTAACAACGCCACCAAAAAATAGTAGTAATACTGCAAAAAAAAGTACATGTATAAAAGAGTTGGGGAGTAAAGGGAGTAATTGGGAGGTGGCAGCACAGTGATTCGAAAAAAATGCAAGGAGATGGCATCGATAATTGGAATTAGATTGGGTTTGGGAAGAATGCTGCAATAATATAGCCGTATCAATTCTGATTTCCAGCCTTAGATATTTATTAAGAGAGCTGGAGATTAAAAAACAATTTTAGGAAATTTTCGGCAGAATTGTTTAATAAAAGAGCGAGAACTTAGGTCCTTTTTTGGCTATTTATTTACGATGACGAAATTTAAAATCGCTCCTTTTACAGCTTAAGCAAAACTGTAATTATTTTGGCACATTTACTTTATAGTGAGAATTGCATAGATTGCACGTTAGCTAATATAATTTTACTTTGGCCAAATTAGCTGACCTTAATACCATGACAAATATAAACAAGAATATGGTCCCTAGAAGAGATTGCAGTTGATTTGTATGTTATCAATTTTAGCAATGTTCTTGTGGTTTGGTTGTGACGTCCCCCAACTCCAGTCGGAATCCTTCTCCTAGCTGTAGTTTTCTGTGTAGTTGTCGACTCAGACAGATACCAAGAACGTGCTGCAACGATTCCAGCAGTTCTTTGTCCTTTAACATTAACAGTTAACAGCGGCACAAACTAGTACAAGTTCCATCAATCCCACGACAGATCTTTCTATGGACCGGATTGACCCGAAGAGCAATTCTTCGGCCAAGGACTGTCATCCCGGTACACTGTTGCGCGACAACAATAACAACAAGTTCCATCAGTACATTTTTTAGCGATTTATCTATCCTGGGAAAACTGGCCCTTGATACACTGTATTTTTTAGCATCAGCCATTTATCATTTTGAGTCCTACAATATAGCTAATCGGTGCCCACAAGAACAGATTAGTTGTCACAACCGACTTTTTTTTGGCAACCGAATGATTGAGGTTTCATTCACCTCGAGAATTCCTTTAGAGCACTGAATGTTACTTAGTTGGTGCTCTGTAGTTTTCAGTTACCAGAACTGTAGTATCGGTGAAACATACCAAGTATCCGTAGCATTTGAAGAGAATTTTTGAATTTAAAAATCCACGTACTACTCTTGTTTAACGAAAATAATAAAATTTTAATCAGAGGCAAAAACTTATTGCTTACACAATTAAAGCACTTGAAGGGGAAAAGATGATGGATGATTTTTAATCGAAAAAAATGTGGGTAATCGATTAAAGCTTAAAGCCAGCATTATCGCATTATATTATTAAAAAAAAACTTTCAACAACTCGTTTTTGGTTATGATGAAGATTTAGCTATCATCACTAATAATTGGTAAAAACAACATGTTTTCCAAACTATTGGAAACATGTAAATACCTTATGCGTTTTATTGGTAGGACCAATCAATAACTACGATGATCCTATTTATTGTATTGTGGTATTTCGAAACAAGTATTCATTACGATTATAAAAAATTGGGGGATTGCAACCGAAATTCCTATTTTGCAAATGAATCGTTGAAGTCCAACCGATTTCCAACTAATTTTTTGTATGTCTGTACAATACATTTTGCAGTTGTTAAACAAAAAACTTAATGTTTTAGAAACTTTTAAATCTTATTGTGAAGAAAATCTAATTTGTATTTTTAATCATGATTTTACGATATGAACTTCTATTTGTTTCATATTTTATCTTTAGTCTTAAACCAATATTTTGTAGTACAAGAACCGATAAATTATTATAGGAATTGTATTCACATGTTGAGATAACCAATAGCATGATACATCTGCGAACTTAGGGGATTTGGTTGATACAAGGAACTTATCTGCTGTCACCGCTAATTATTGGTACCAAAGTAACTTGTACTACATAATTGGTTGGTTTTTTGTAACCAATATGTTTACTGAATTCGTAGCTATCATTGCATAATATAGTGAACCGTGTAACCATCAGTACCATGGAATGTTGGTAACTGCAACAGAAAGTCTTGTAATGCAACCGAATTTTCGTAGTTCGGACCAATTTCCAACTGATGTTTTCTCTGTGTACTTAGTAGGGACATAAATACTGTTACACACGTTTTATGCTGTAAAATAAAAAGTACTGGACCAAATATTTTTAAATATATTTATTGATGTGTAGTGTATCCAAAAAGAATGTACTTATTCGAAATATCCTCCTCTTGCCTTTACACACGCCTTAAGTCGCATTGGCCAATCGTCAATAGCTGCACGACCCTCGTCCATTGGAAAATTCGCCACAGCTCGAACCAAAGCAGTCTTAAGAGATCCAATGTTGGGGTATCTTTTGTCACAAACCTTGTCCTCTAAAACCGTCTACAATTTGTATTCCAATGGGTTTAAATCTGGACTGCCTGAGGGCCGTTCCTTAGAGGAAATGAACGCAGGCAAATTGTTTCGAAGCCAGGCCTGGGACGTTTTAGCCTTATGGGCCAGCACAGAATCCTGCTGGAAAGTCCATGACTGGTTTTGGAACATGGAATTGTTAAGAGGCTCCACAACAGCTTCCAAAACGGTTTCTTGGTAAACTTTGGCCGATGTTTTGACTCCTTGTTCGCAGAAATGCAGGTCAGTGACCCAATCGTAAGAGACACCCCACTTAACCATGACTGAAGCTGAGTGATGACCCTTTTCCAGCCTTCGGATCAGTTCAAACGCTTCCTTAGATGACGGCGCATACACTCTATCATTTTGCTTGTTAAAGTTTTCCTGAACGGTAAAGACTTTTTCATCGGTGAACAAAATTTGTCTGTGCAAGTTATCAGCGTGCTTCACCAAAAGACGTTTGCATTTTTCAAACCCTTTTTTTAAGCTGCAGTCGATAAGTTTCCGGTACGTCGTTTGAAAGCCCCAAGTCCCAAGTCTTTTTTAATGATTCGACTCATGGTCTTTTGCGTGATATTCATCTCACGAGCCATGATTTTCTGTTTTCGGAACGGATTTTTGTGAATTTTTGATTTAACGGCTTTGATGATATGCAGTGTTGGAACAGAGCTTGGGCGGCCAGACCGGTGGCGGTCTTTTACATTTCCAGTCTCCTCAAACAGTTGTATGCATCGGTAGATGAACATGCGGCTAATTCCTAGTGGCCGGAGCGTTTTGAAATTATCGCTTTTTTTCATTTCACACTTGAAAATCGGTTCTCATTATCTGACCACTCCATGATGAAAGTTGAAATAATTTTAAAATCCCGTTACAGACTAACGCTATTGAGGTTAGCTTTCAAAACCCATATGACATTAACGGGGTATGTTCAGTTCTGAAATGGGTGTGTTCAATGTTGTAACAGTATTTATGTAACTACTATGTATATATATTATATTTTATGTTTTTCAAATATTTTATGAAAAACTTCTTTTGGGGACCAATGAATATATATTTTTTTCTGTTCAATGATGTTTGGTCAAATACTTTCTGCAAATTTGCTTATTGGCATAGCCATTGATCCCAAAATGATTCTCATTCAGAAAAATGTTTTTTTCACCGTTCAATTAGCAAATGTCCTGGCTTTGTTTATGGTCGCTAGGCTTCAGGGGTCACCACAATCGTGTGCGGATGTGGTGCGAAAATTATAATGGTTTATTCCTCTGGCGTTGTCCAATTTAGCTAATGGACATCGAATCGAAAATTCTGTAAGAGTACAGTGCCCCATCAAACTTTTCTAGGATGCGACAAATTGCCTGCTAGCTGAAGCCATTACGATAACCATTACTCGCTGCTGGAAATAGATCGCTGAGGTCGATGAAAGCTTTCCTTCAATTATGTCATGCGTGCGTTGGTAACACATTTCGAAAGATTCATTCCAGCTTCTGAGTCGCGTGAGTTGACTTTGCCTTATAAGGTTTGTTGGCCGCCGTAGTATCATGGTTAGGGTGCATGAATATCATGCCAGTAAACCCAAGCTCAAATCTGTGTAAGACCATCTAACAATTTTTCAGCGACGGGTTTTTAACTCGCCGGCAACTTTACGAGTTCGATGTTAATCACTAAGCCATGTAAAGCTTCTCTATAAAATGCATTAGCCGTTCGGAGCCGACATTTAAAAGTAGGTCCCGGTTAGTGAGTCGAAAAAAAAATTATAACGTGCACAGCTCACGTATTTAAGAGATGTTTCCCTTGAGTTATGCTTGCCATAGCCGCGTGGCGTAGCGCCCCCAAGATTTTGAAAATATCGCCGGGGTCAGAAAAATAAGAAAATCGTTGCGAAATTTCCGCCATCAGCTCCAGGGTTGCTTTCTTTAATTGATCAACACTCAGGGGTTGTCTTATTGCGTTGTTGGGTGGAAAGTAAGGGAGCGTAGGGGGGATACAAGGAGTAATGTTTACTGACAATTTTCGTGAATTTCTAATTTCTGGATGTCGTAATTGGTGAAAAATACATTTGTGGAAGTCGATTCCACAAACGGACAGTTCGGGCGAAAAACGAAACGAAATCCATCTACAACAACTCATATAAAGCGGGCTCGGTTATTTTATATCCATGCCCGAACAAGTCCATCTGGAACCTTCAGTTTTAGAGCATCAACGCAACTTTATTTTACTATTATTTTACCTGCCGTTTGGTTTTCAAATACAAACAGACGAAACGAGGAAATTTGAGTTAAAAGTGCTCCTAAGTCAAAAAATAAAGTGTACCTGTCGAAAATCACTTGTTTTGAATGTGACAGTTTGAATCGGACTTCTAACAATTTTCTAGTACTCTGAATGAAAAGGCATATTTTGAGCAGTGAAAGTCTTGCACGAAATGAGCTATATTTCCGATATTTCGAAGCGTTTTTAACGGAGTGGCAACGAAAGTCTAACAATAATTCCTTGAAATAGAATAGTTCCAATCATATTTCACATTCCCTCGTCTTGTATGCCTGACGTGAATCACTGTGTAGCTGTGGCTATATCCATTGGGACGAAAAGAAGCAAAAGTTTAGACCAACAGCATACTTTTACTGTCAGTTGGGTGCTGGCAAAGTTTGAACTAACTCTGCTTGCCACATGCAATCATATGACATAATTCACGCCATTAGGCGAAAAGTCTTTCAAAGTGAATCTCCACCAACTCCAGACAGCGCAGATGAAAAAAAATCGTAGAGCCTGAAAAGATTTGCAACGATTTGTGTAAAGATTTTGATATTTCGTTTTATGTTTCTTTTCTCCCTCTCTTTCAAGTTGTCTTCTTCCTTGCGTTTATTTTTATGATTTATTATGGTTGCAAAAAAATAAAGAGTAGAGAAAGAAAACGAAGGGACAAGAAACTTTTGGAAATCAAGCAAAAAAAACTGGGAAAGAAGACACCACCAACAACAGGTGAAAGTTAAAAACGTTTGAAAATAAAAGCACCATGAAATTTTCCAAAAATAAAAAAAAAATCAAACAAGTGGCAAGCGAGCAAACGAGAACAAAGGAAGGGAACCGAAACACACCAAAAACAAAAAAAAAACTGAAATAACAAAATGAAAATCGTAGATGAAAGAAAAAATTCAATTGAATATGAATAATACATAAATATTATGTATTGCAAATGTATTTTCTTTTGATTAAATATAAAATAAATATTAAATATAACAAAGTTCCCCTTGCTCGGGCTGTCTCTGTCGATGTCTGTCCGAAATAGTGTCTGTAAATGTTTGGGAAATGTATTATTCATAATATTTTTTTATACTCTACAACAATCAAAGTACACACAGACAGACACTCATACTCATAGGCAACAAAAACAACAACAACAACAACGACAACAGCAGCAAAAACATACATAAAACAAATGGCAGCAAAAATGTTGTTGCATTTGTTATCTGTGCATGAGATTGGAATTCAATTTAATTTTTAATTTCGTAATACAGAGAAATGAAACAAAAACAAATAAAAATACAAATAAATTCAACCAAAACCACCGCAAACCAACTCAATCATACAGCCATAACACATATACCCATACATACATACACATACTCACACTCTCATGTCCTTACCCACAAAAGGCCCGAGTATACATTAGACACACGCATTGTGCCACCGGAAGTGATGCGACACTCACACATGTACACTTACCAACTGTCCAGTAGGCTCTACATGGCCAACTTATAGTAGAAGGCACTCTCACACACACACACATATAGAGAGTATGGTCTGAACTCTGCTGACTACGGTTAGGAAAAATTGTTGTTTTTTAAGCACCTACAACTAGCACCGATAGTTCCTGTCACAACACCACCCAACAAACCAAAACCATTTAGAAATAACTTGTAACAAACTTACTATCATAAGCCTTAAGCTTAGAAAACGTTAGTGAAAACTATAGTAATACGCTTGGTAACAATTATATAATAAACAAAATTGAACCCTGTTATAAGCTTGCTAGTCTATAATATACAATAAGCTTAGAAATGTAAGCTTTGAACAAGCTTACAAATGTAAGCTTTGAACAAGCTTAGAAATATAAGCTTTAAACAGGCTTGGAAATGTCAGCTTTGTAAGACATTTTTTTATAGTTCTATATATTTTATTTTACTTTTACAAACTTTATTTCTTCACTTTTTTACTTCTCTTTAATTTATTCACTTTTTCACTTTTTTACTTCTCTTTAATTTTCACTTTTTTGTTACTCCAACTTTACAATTCAACATGAACAAAACAACTGAGAACTTTAACAAAGAAAACAAAATGCACGTGTACAAATAACGGCACATCATATACGTCGCAGCGACTTTGGGTTTTTTTGTTTCTTGTGTGAAGCAAGCAGCGTATAGTTGACGACTTTGTGTTTATTTTTCTTTGTTACGAAATCTATGGGTTCAAATGATGTATGTTTAAGAAAAGTTGTAGAAATTTGTTAGTAGTAAGTGTATTCTCCAATTTAGTTATATTACGCTTAGGGACTGGTTTGTTGGGCAACGCCATCAACCAAAGCAATGCCACCACTACATCCTCAGCATTGCCCCTTCCGGCAAAAAATATATTTTACACACCGACACACACACATATGCAAACAAACAATACAATAACAACAAATGTCTACATATTCAGATGAGAACGGAAAAAAGATTGGTATGAAAATATCACAAAAAGGAATTTGTATACATATCTCCATATCCATAAATACATTTATAGTTATAGTATATATGTACATTAGGGTGGGTCGCTTGAGTAAACAATATTGTGGTATCGATTTTTCGTTAGCCTCTGGTATGAGGAAAAAAGTTCCACTACGTCATACGTCGAGGCGTCAAAATTTTAATTTTTTTTGACTTTTTCTCAATTTTTTAGGGCTTTTAGTAGGTAGATAATAAAAAATGTTTTTTTTTTTGTATGTCACCTTGGAAAGGTGATATATTACATTGCTACTTATAATACGACTGAGGGAATCTTAGATAATCGAATCAGTCGTAATTTTATTCTCCCGCGCTCTTATAGTATACTCGTATTAGCCGTGTTCTTTAAAGGCAACTAGCTAAGTTGCCTAGTTAGTTAGCAATACGGTATTCTGGCAACATTCAAACACATTTTTAATTAGGTGGCATCATAAGCTCAACAAAAGTTTATTTACAAACAAAAAAAGGCAAAGAAAATTGTGGAAAACGAATTTTGTTATTTCGTATAGTTTTTTTGTTTTGTTAACATTTTAGTGATAAATCATGTCTACTAAAACATGTTGGTAGGCATTTCTTTTTCGCCGGGCAGATTCAAATTCGCCCTTTCTGGTTTCGTAGCAAGCCAACATCAACGTCTCGTCCACAATTTTCGTTTAGTCTTAAAATAATATAGCTTCCTCGAAACTTCCCAAAAAAAAAAGAACAATAAACATTTTCACCTACCGTTCTTGCATCATTGTAATTTATGGAAATGGTATTTTCGCGCTTTTTCTATTTTTATTTTCTTTCATTCTTTTCATTTTCTCTCTGTATCAATAACAAAAAAACATATGTTTTTGATTTTGTTATACAAGTCGGGGGTGTCATAATATTATTTTTTTTTAAATAAGTCAGGTAACTCTAACTCGTTTCATTACCGAGTAACAGCCAACTCGATTGCTTCCATACAAATGCTTGTTTAGTAACTTGAAAAAAAACATGGCTATTGTATTTTTGTGTATTGAACAAAAATAGATATTTGGGTGCCTCAAAAATGCACATTGAACAGGGATTAACCGGCTCAAGACCTCTTGCTTCTATATTTAAATAGAAGACAAGTTTTTAACAAAATGGCAAAGTGACATTGATTTTCGTGGCTGCACACTGTTTTTTCATGATTTCGGTTCCGTGACACCCCTCTTCAGAAAGCTTTGCTGCAATTGTTGAAAATAAAAGCGAACTCTATAAGGCCAGGCTCTCCTCAAACGAATGAGAACTACTGTTGTAAATCATACTTTTCAAGTTTTCTTCACACAATTGCCCACCAAAAAACAAAAAAAAAATGTTTTTTTTTTATATGTCGTTGTGAAACTTTTACCTTATGCCAAGAGCTATCGAAAAATCTATGGCACAACTTCGTCAAATTTTTGTCCTTACAAATCGGTCCACCCTAACGTACAAACACCCACACACACATGCGTATACACAATCCCAAGTACATTCAGCGACAGTCATACCTAACAGCAAGCACAGTGGGTCGGGGTAGTGCTTATAAAACAATAGATGTCTTTTCACATTAATGAGGCTTCGGAGGTTCGGACAACAATAGAAACAGATCAAATGAGCGACACTCCAGCTTAGGAACAACACAAACGCCGGAGCCGCCAAAAACAACGGTGGTTAAAGACATTTAAAACGACTACGTCATAGATAATCTATGCGACAGGTCCAATGTTCTCATTTTCTCAGTCGGCGTCTAAAGCACAGCTGAAGCTGTAATACAATTTAAAAAAGTTATGCCTTTTGTAAAGCGCGTTGAGAGCAGCAGCAGTGGGTCTGGGTAGTGCTAATAAAACGATTGATGTATTTTCACACTAAAAGGATTTAGGAGCTTTGGACTACATTAGAATAATCTCTTTACGATAATCCAGCGAAAGAATTACAAAAAACTCCGGAGTCGCCAGAACACTGATTGTTACAGCTCAAGGACATTTAAAACGACAGAGGAGTAGGTGATTTACTTGGCGGCTTTTAAAAAGTTATGCTTTTTATAATGACGATTGAGATTGGTAGGGGATATTTGGATACTTACTTGAAGCATATGTGACAGCGCATAGAGAAAGGGACCTAAGGGTAAAAAAATCCATTTTCATATTTTTCTTTTTTTGATGTGGACAACATCTGAGCATCGAATGAGACAGATCCCATGTTCCAAAAGTGTTCCCTCCCAGAGGTATGCCCGTTTTATGAAAGTGAAGTCTACGATTCTAAGCGCAAATAGAAAGGGACCTTATCTTCAAAATGGCTCTCCTGAACAAAACTTTTCATCCGCTTTTCACTTGTTTTTTTGATGTGGACAACATCTGAGCATTGAATGAGACCGAAAGTGTTCCATACCTGAAATATGCGTGTTTTATGAAAGTGAAGTCGACGATTCTAAGCGCAAATAGAAAGGGACCTAATTTTTAAAATGGCTCTCCTAAACAAAACTAGTTTTTAGCCTTAGGTCCCTTTCTATTTTACGCGTCACATATAGTGATTCTGTAGTCAATCTTCCGCCTTTTTTGTACGAGTAGTGCTAAACAACAACACCCTTTCCACCTCTTTATTTCTACAGGATTAGCCACAATTTCTGTGTCTTTATTTTTCTTCTTTTAAATATCAGCATTTCAATAATATCAGCTTAAAAAAAAGAACCGCGACAAGCCGCTGCTTTTGGAATAAAATTAAGGCTTTAAGCCAAAAGACTGGGACCTCTGGTCACCACTACCTTTCCAAATAAAGGGTGGTTACATATTAAGGGCCAATGTTGATTTTGAAAAAAAACTAATTATTTAGGAAATTATTGTCATTTCCTTTTATTATGATAATATTGGTATGGTTCAATTATGTATGGAAGAAAATATCGGCCAAATGGCTGCCGCGATCTCGACGGCACACCTCCATTCGATGGTCCAAATTTTCGATGACGCTGAGGTATAATTGAGGTTCTATGCCGTTAATGTGCCGAATTATCTCATTCTTTAGCTCTTGAATTGTTGCCGGCTTATCGACGTACACCTTTTCTTTCAAATAACCCCAAAGAAAGAAGTTCAACGGTGTCAAATCACATGATCTTGGCGGCCAAATAATATCGCCACGACGTGAGATAACAAGGCCATTGAATTTGTCGCGCAAAAAGGCCATTGTTTCTTTAGCTGTGTGGCAAGTGGCACCGTCCTGTTGAAACCACATATCTTCCACATCCATATCTTCCAATTCGGGCCATAAAAAATTCAGTATCATCTCGCGATAGCAAACACCATTCCCAGTAACTGCCTGACCGGCCTCATTTTGGAAAAAATACGGCCCGATGATGCCGCCAGCCCATAAACCGCACCAAACAGTCACTCTTTGTGGTTGCATTGTTTTTTCGACATTCACTCTTGGATTATTATTCGCCCAAATGCGGCAATTCTGCTAATTGACGAATCCCTTGAGGTGAAAATGTGCTACATCACTGAAGATGATTTTCTTCAAAAATTGATCATCCACTGTTGCCTAACTTTAGCGCGTTGCTCGCTTCGTGGTTGAAATTGAGTTAGTCTGAAATTGAGAAATATCAAATGAAACGTTGAAAAAACTTGGCGTTAGGGTGTGGGTCAAAATCAACATCGGCCACTAAAATTTAACCACCCTTTACATGCGTAATTATTATTATTCCTTTTTTATTATATTTCTTTTTATTCTTTTGCGGTAACTAGTTTAGTTACCTTATTAGTTTGCAATATGGTAATCTGGCAATATTGAACAAAAATGATACGAGGACATATCAATTATTCCGTGACATTTCAAATAAAATAGTTTTTTTTGCAAAATAAAATATTTTTCTACATAATATCCTTTTAGCTCAATACATTTAGTCCCTTACAAAAAATGGGATTTTTCGAAGTCCATAAAATAGGCATTTGTTTGATCAATTATTTCATCTTTGGAGCTGAATCTCTTTCCACCGATCCATTTCTCTTAGTTTAGAAATAGTCACTCTCAGCTAAATCCAGATAATATGGCGAATGAGGTACCAATTCGTAACCAAATTCAGGCAATTTTGCCATTAAGAATGCACACCTGTGCACACGTGCATTATCCTGATGAGAAATAACTTGTTTCATGGCCATATGGGGTCGTTTTTTTAAATCCTTATTAAATCGATCAAAAAGTAGGCACAATATTCGCCGTTTATTGTTTTTCCCTTTTGAAAGTAATCGATGCGGATTATCCCGCGTGCGTCCCAGAAATCTGTTGCCTTCGCCTTCTTGGCCGAAAAAGTCACCTAGGCCTTCTTAGGAGCCGGTTTACCCAGAGAAACCCATTGCCTAGACTGCTGCTTGCTCTACGGAGCGTTGCAATGGTTCCATGTTTCATCCACAGTTACAAAACGCCGCAAAAACTCATTCGAATCCTTTGAACGCGGCAGACCGCTGTCTTAAACCCAACTTATCATGTAAAATCGAAACCACACACACTTTTATTCTTCGATGGGCCAACACCATAGCGTGGATTTTTTCCAGAACGTTCAGCGTCACTTATACTTGTGCAACCACAACTAAAGTCAGTAAACCACTTTTTTACCATTGAAATCGATGGTCCAGAGTCCCCTTAGTTTTTTTTCAAACATTTCCTTGGTTTGATAGACGAATTTTTTCCTCAAAAAATAATGTTTAATTAGCACTCGAAATAGACTTTTTCCATTTTTATCAAAATCCACAACATACGATATATTTTGAACAGTTGTTAAACACAAAATAAATGACGAAATGCTCTCAAAATTTGACAGAAGTCTATTAACAAATGGTACTAGAAGGGAGCAGTGTTGCATTTTAAATCACTACGAGGCAAAATTTGAAAAAGTTACGGAATTATTGATATGCTCTCGTATTGATATGGCAACATTGTTTCTATTTGTATACTCCAAAAAGAATTAAACATCTATAGAGTTCTTCAGGAGAATTCGACATTGATTAATATCTATAACCAATGAAATAAAATATATCAATTAATTACCGCACTTTTGCTTTGTAAAAATGTGTAAAAGTTCGTTAAAGTTGATTTGTAGTTTCATTTATCCCAGCTCGTGCAGATATACGTAATCGACGATGAATCAACTTCTTATTTGATTACTTTTTTGTACAGATAACAAAAAACATTTGTTTTTAAAGACCAGGGTGTGTCATACAGTTTGTCATACGGTTTCTCAAAAATAGCTAAAACCGACATGTCAGTTTATCCGGTTTTCGGTTATTTTGTAACTCTACTTAAAAGTAAAGAAAATTCAGAAATTGCACGTGAATCCCTTTTTTTTACTTTGCAGAACTCTGTGTAACTGAGTATTACAAGTTAGTTCCATGGCAAATATTTGCAACAGTAAAAAATGGCCAGCTGATACGATTTAATGATGTTTGTCTGTCCGTCTGTCTTCTGTGCATTAAAAACTTGCAATCAACCTACTGTACGCAATTACTCTTCAATCTTCATAAAATATGTAAAAAGTAAGTTTTGGACCTAGTTTTTGGACTAATGAAATCCTTTATTTACACTTAACAAAAAAATCAAATAAAAATGGGTCATATCGGTTCACCTTTTAATACATACAACCGCTCCGGAACATGATTCCTACTTCGATCTTATTGGTATAGTTATAAAGTATACTTACAAACGATCTGGAGGCTCATAAAACCGCTCCTACATAAACATTAGGATATTAAATAACAATAAATCCAAATATACGAGGACGACCGCAAAAGTAACTGGCCTAACATAAAAAGAACCGTTTTTTTGGAATTATTATTATTTATTTTTCAACATAATCTCCTTCTAACTCACTTCATCAAACGTTTTTCAAGTTTTTTAATTCCATCCGAAAAATAAGATTTTTCAAGACCTTCAAAATATGCCTCAGTTTCAGCAATAACCTCGCTATTGGACGAAAACTTTTTGCCACCGAGAAATTTTTTAAATTTGGAAACAAGAAATAATCAGAAGGAGCTAAATCTGGACTATATGGTAGATGCGGAGCAATTTCAAATCGTAATTCGGCCAGTTTTTGTTGAGTCAAAATGCAGTGAGTGAAGGAGCATTATCTTGATGAAAAAGAACTTTTTTCTTTCTAAATGCGGTCGTTTTATCTTGATTTCTTCACTCAACCGATCCAATAATGCACAATAATATTCACTATTTATAGTTTTTCCTTTCTCAAGATAATCAATAAATATTATACCCCTTGCATCCCAAAATACTTTGGCCATTACTTTTCCTGCTGACTTAACAGTTTTCGCCTTCTTGAGACCACTTTTACCAGCCTCTATCCATTGTTTTGGCTGTTCTTTGCATTCTGGGATGTAGTGATGGATCCATGTTTCATCAACAGTTATGAATCGGCGCAAGAACTCTATTGGATTACGCTGATAAATCGCTAAAAGCTCCTCGGAATTGGTCCAACGGACGATTTTTTGGGGTAAAGTCAATAAACGCGGCACCCATCTTGCGGATAGCTTTTTCATGTGGAGTTCATCATGTAAAATACTCCAAACTTGTTTTTCATGTATTTTAACAATATCAGCAAGTTCTCTGAGCTTAATTCGTCTATCTTTAGTCACTTTATTAAATATTTTTCTAATGTTTTCAATAGTAGTAGCAGTTTTCGGTCTTCCAGAGCGTTGTTCATCTTCCGTACTTGAACGACTCATTTTAAATTGTTGATCCCAGGATATCACGGTGGAGTATGATGGTGATTTATCACCATGCACAGAATCCAATTCATCTTTGATTAATTGTGGCGTATAACCTTTCATATAAAAGGGTTTAATTACCGCACGAACCTCTTTATTTTCCATTTTTCAAAATTTTTAAAACGTGTTTACTTCAATCACCTGTAACAAAGAAAATAATCATTTAATATTTCGGAAATTTTGACAGATGGCTTACAAAAGATTGCTTTTAAAAAACAAAACAAAAAAGATGCTAGTAAAACAGAAAATGTGCCAGGTCAGTTAGTTTTGCGGTCGCCCTCGTAAGTCACTTAATTTCTGAATCGGAAAATAGTTTCCATTCTTAGGCAAAATGCTGAAACTGGAATGTCGGTTAATGCCGGTTGTTTTACTTAAAATAAAACCCGACAGTCGGTTGTCTTAAAACCCGGTTTCGAAAAAAATCCGAAATGTCGGTTTTCTGAAAACATCAGTTTTTTGGACAATCATGTTTGTTTTCTGGTTTAATTTATAAGCGTGCACGCAGTAAAAAATTATGGTTGGGGTAACAATATTCGAAGAGCATCATACTATTGTTTTTTTATGGTTGTGGCACAACAATATTATGATCATCACAACAATAGTATGGTTCACACACAACCATTCTATGATCCCTACAACCATATTATTATTCACATTCAACCATACTATGATCCCCACAACCATATTATTATTTACATTCACCATAATATGATCCCCACAACCATATTATGATCCCCACAACCATATTATTGTTCACATTCAACCATACTATGATCCCCACAACTATATTATGATCCTCATAACCATAGTGTGTTTAACGTACAACCATAGTATGTCCTCACAACCATAGTATGACTTACACACAATCATACTATGATCCCCAAAATTTTTTGTAAAGATTGGGTTAAGTTGTTATTTAATAAAAAATTTTGTAAAGATTGGGTTAAGTTGTTCTTAAACAATAGAGAATTTTATTGAGTAAGTTATGTAATAATAGGAGTGATTTATTAAACAGTAAAAAAATTTGTTTATTAAAAATATTTCAGTTATACTAATTTGTAGTTTGTTTCGAGAAAACTTAATTATTTTTACTATTACTGCATAAGATTCGTAAAAAGAACATTGTCAAATTAAAAAAAAATACAATTTTGCCGGCATGATTACCGTAATGATGTTAGTGTTAACATCAACCCCGTGAAAACAATACATTTGTTCCACCAACCATATTTATATTGTTGCTACAACCATATTTTCATTTTTAATTTTGGCAACAATACTATTGTTACATTTTAAAAATATAAATATTGCCGCAATCATACTATTGTCAAATTGAAATTCAAAAAACAATACTATGGTTGCGACGATCATACTTTTATTGCAGAGAACATACTATTGTTGCCATGACCATATAGTAACCATCTCTTTTCTCTGCGTGTGGTAACTATTAGTCGTTAGTTTAGCGACTTGCGGCCAACTCGCTCGCGAACCGAGTAATTTCTTGCTGGCTAAATAACTCAGAATTTTGACTTAATGTTACTCCAAAGAAAAAAACTAAGAAGTCTAACATGTTTTTTTTAATTTCCTTTCAAAAGCAATGGTACTTCTGTATACCGAAGTTACGTAGGGTATCTTAGTGCCGGCACTGTCGACTAAAAGAAACATTACTGTGGAAAACCGAATACTCTTCATTTCTGTGCGGAAATTAACGCAGTTTTTCAGTTATTTAAGTTAAACATTACTTTGACCCACTGTTAATACTTGCACACACTTACATGCAAACAAAATACTTTTAGAGACACAAATACAGGCATACCCTCTTCGGCGCTGGTGTCAGTGTAATTGTCTGCCTTACTGTGTGAGCGTGTGTGTATTTGTTATGGTGTTCATATCAATTCATCATAAAATGAGATTTATGACAAAAACAAAAGCTTATCGCAGACAATATTTATGTACATATGATATATGTATGTAGACAAACACACACATACACACTCATGCACAATTGTTGGAATATTCTTCTCATTCGTTGCTGTTGTCTCAACACAGCAGTTTGGGAAATAGTATACGTACCCACACACACCCAATCATACGTACGAATGTCCTGTGTATGTAGTCAAAGGACCCACGAGCGGGGTATGTAAATAACTGAATGGGTATTTGTATATTTCTTTACATACGTTCACCTCCACCTTTCTGTCTGTTTTAAAGTGTTATTGTTACAGCTTTTCATTTTCTTTGCTCTACGAGCATTGTGTACAGTGATTTTTATGTAGGAACCAATAGGAACAGTTATCAAGTCTAATTTTCTAGCTGGTTTCTTAAAATTATCTTTTACGCGGATTTGTAAACCGCTTTAACAGCAGCCAGCAATCTTCGAACATTACTTTTGAGGTTATACGAGTATTGTTATTGTTCGGAAGAAGAAATCTTTTTTGAAATGACAAGGACCATCAGAATTCGGCTAAACCTCTGAGCCACACGCTGCCAGCCATAAAACTATCAAAAATTACTACATAAAATTACCAAATTATATATGCACTCCCCTGTGACCACTCGCCACTCCATATCAAAATTGTAAGTGGCATATAGCGAAACTTCCTCAGGGGCTGTACCCAGGAGATGCAGGATGAAACAACGTTTGTGTTTGCATGTATGAGGGTTGGTATATATATTTCTGGCCTAGGCAACACTAAGTGTAGCCTGGCGCCATCTGACATTTCAATTGGAAAGTTTGGCATTTTTTAGCATAAACGTACTCAGAACGTTTTGACGCACAGTGACTTCAAATAATTAATTTGGCAAAAATGGAATTAACTCGTGAACATTTTCGTGCGATCATTTTTACAACTTTCGACGTGGATTATCAGGACAAGAGTGCATCGATGAACATAAATCTTTGTATGGCGATGAAGCACCATCCTGCGTAAACTAAAAATGCAAGATCGTCATGTGACATACCCCTGAGATAAAGGCATCCTTGGGCATTTCTTCCACCAGCATACATTCGATATTGCATAACCACCTGGCCGTAAAAAAGGTTGTTCTCGTTGGCCAAAAAAAAAAGGCTCGTGTTGATTAGTGCAAAGAAATTTTGAAAAAATACAATCGCGGTGCTTTAAAAGACGTTAATAAGATCGTCACAGGTGACGAATCATGGATCTATGCGTATGAGCCCGAAACAAAACAGCAATCGACCGTGTGGCTCTTCGAAGACGAGCCAAATCCGACGAAAGTTGTTCGTGGTAGACGCACTTCGAAGCAAATGGTCGCCTGTTTCTTCGGCAAAACTGGTCATGTGGCGACTGTTTCACAATTTGTTTTTCTGAAGTCTTCGGAGAAATTCGAAAAACAAACAAAAGAAGACGAATCATTGTGCACCATGACAATGCGAGCTCTCACACATCAAACCAGCGCCTTTTTGACCGGTCAAAACGTCGAGTTCATGGGTCATCCGCCGTACAGCCCAGATGTGGTACCCAATGATTTTTTTTTAGTCCCGCGTATCAAGAAAAAAAAGCATAGTCAACAATTTTCGTCGCCAGAAGATGCTGTTAAAGTATTTAAAAAACATGTTTTGGAGGTGTCTCAATAGGAGTGGAAAAAGTGCTTCGAAAATTGGTTTGAGCGCATGCAAAAGTGTATAAATCATGCTGGAGAATACTTTGAAAAGCAATAAAACCATTTTTGATTATAAATATTCGCATTTTTACTATTAGGCCAGAAATGTATATAGCAGCCCTCGTACTCCTAATATTTCAACAGTTTGTTAATCCAAATGTTAGTACTACAATACTTATATGTGACGCGCAAAATAGAAAGGGACCTAAGGGTAAAAACCAGTTTTGTTCTGAAGAGCCATTTTAAAGATTTAAATACGTGTATCTTTGGTGTACCATCACTTTCATGAAACGCGCATATCTCTGGGAGGGAACACTTTTGGAGCATGGGATCGGTCTCATTCGATGCTCAGATGTTGTCCACATCAAAAAAAAAGTGAAAATTGATTTTTTTTTCTCCCTTTCTCTATGCTTTGTCACATAAATGGGCCTCAGTCATAAAATATCTATAAGCTTTTGAAGAGAAAAAAATATTTTTTGTAGTGAATTCAGGATAAAAATTAAATTCGAGGACCCTTGGTTTACTTCTTAGGAGGAAAATATTCCAATTTGTTATTTTCAATAGTTATCCTTGAATATTCGCACAAAATGACGGACATTTTCCGGAGGGTTAGTGATTCCTTCGGGGAATAAAAAAATTATATAAGTTTTCTCACCCGGCCAGAGTCCTGGTTGGCCTCACTTAATTTCTATGGACTGAGAAAGCTTTCATGTTGCAATGTAATAACGTTAGAAATAATTTAAAAAAAAAAAAGTTAGTTAAGTTTAATTTTAAGGGCCGATGTTGATTTGAAGCGCAAAAGAGCCATTGTTTCGTTAGCTGTTTGATAAGTGGCACCGTCCTGTTGAAATCACATATCGTCCACATCCATATCTTCCAATTCGGGCCATAAAAAGTTAAAATAGCGAACATCATTCAGAGTAACTGCCTGACTGGCCTCATTTTGGAAAAAAATACGGCCCGATGATACCGCCAGCCCATAAACCGCACCAGTCGCTTTTTGTGGCTGCAATCACTCTTGGATAATCATTCGCCCAAATGCGGCAATTCTGCTTATTGACGAATCCTCTGAGGTGAAAATGTGCCTCATCACTGAAGATGATTTTCTTCGAATTTGAACGCCCATTTTCATAATAAACCTAAACAACTTTAACTTGTATCTTTCCATGGTTCAAATTGAGTTGGTCTGAAATTGAGAAATATCAAATGTCAAATGGAAAACTTGACGTTTAGGTGTGGTTCACACTCAACATCGGCCCTTAAAATTTAACCACCCTGTATATCTTTATTTTACCGAATTTTCGTGATAAGACGTTTTAAGTTGAATCGTATGGAGACTATTTTCGTTCTATCTTTGAAATTAGAGTGTTTTGAGTTATTTTTTGGGAGAAATGTAAAATGAGATCTCTTCAACGGTAGTTTCAACATCCAAATGTACTACAAAAATGTTGTCCAGTCAATTGTAGTAGGGTTCACCAAAGACTAATTACGTACAATTATGTGATTTTGGCAATAAAAACGGCAATGTCGAACTTGGTTCAGTCACTATCTTAGCGATATAAGCAAGTATTTTTAAAATCTATTTGAAATTTGAGGTAGGGGAGTGAATTGTAGAAGCCCATAGAAAACTTCTGATCATTATGAGCGATCAATAGTAAATATGGATATACTTACTTGAGTCTCACAACATCCCTTTAAGAAACAAAGGGAACTTCTCTTAAATCAGTGACCAGTGCATGAGTGGGACCTACTGTTTAAAGCTGGACGTCTAATGATTTTTATAGAAACTTTTTTCATGGGTTAGAGATTAAACCCTTCCTCGTAAAGTCATCGGCATTTACAAGTTTAAAACATGCCGCTGAAAAATGTATGTCTGACATTCGTACATACTAATCGGGACACCACGATGCCCCACAAATTTTTATATTGCTTTAAAAAACAGGTCCTAAACAAATAGGATACGGTTTTTTCACTTGTTTTGATAAATTTCCAGTTATAGTTTCTTTTGCCAAACTTATTGCATTTGGCCTCTTGAAACACTTCTTGAAGGAACGGCTAATAAATAACCTGTAATTAATATAAACCTCGTATTTAAATCAATTCCGTTTCCGTGGAATTCTATTTGTGGAACACTTCTCCCACCTTTGCCGGCCCCCAGGAAACCTACTCAGAGGAAAGCCATGTACAATATAAGACTGACAATATTCAAAACGATCTGATGTACCCTATTTTCTTAACATCCAAAACACTGTGTGGTAAATGCATGAGGTGAGATAATTTTCATTATTTTAAAAAATGCCGGTGTACGTTGGATTCCTTTTTCCTTTGGCCAACAATAAATTTGCAATTGTTTCAAAAGGAAATTCCTTTGCAACGTGTAAAAAGGGACGATTTTAATTTGAACGTAGAAGTGAGTGGGTGTGTGTGTATCTGTATTGGGGGTTTGTAGGTGTATGTGCTCTACAACTTCCGGGCTGTGTGGATATCCCCGTTGTCATGCTCAACCTTTCTCACATTTCGACCGCTTTTCGGCCATAATTATCTATACTTATTATGCTTTTTTTGGTTGCCGTTGTACATTCATTAACTTTTCCTTTTGCTCTCTGTTGTTGTAGTTGGTGTTGATGATTCCACCCCGCGATGCCAGTCAGGCAAGGCAAGCAACACAAGCCAGCCATGACGATGTTGTCCTCGGCGACCTCCCGAGTTGTTGTTATTATCGCCAACATCATCAGCAGCTAAATACATACGCACTCACACAGACACTCACATATACCAATGCATGGAGAAGCATTGTTTACACGCGGAAGACATTGTCGCTGTTGTTGTTGCTGATTGTGTTCCTGCTCCTGAGTTGATATGTGTGTGTGTGTGTTTGTTTTGGGGCCCACTTTGCGCCTGCGTTAATTCCTGTTGCTGCGGCAACCCTGTCTGCTGATATTGCTACGCATAATGGGACCAAACTGGGACTCCCCACTCATTTGTTAATTTCATGATGTTTGTTATTTTTCCCCCTCCTACCGCACTCCTCAACGAAGACACTCTCCCATATATATCCGTATGTCTGTATGTGTGTTTGTATAAACGCCATGCGGCTGCTATTCCGTTGCGTACTAATTGGGGAGTGAAAATACGAGAGTAACATGTTCACCAAATAGTAGTACTAGCGCAACAACAACAACAACACCAACCATGGCAAGGACGTTAAGGCAGTGGCATGCTTCCTTTTTTTGGTGGAGTACACAACAGTGGATTCCATTTTGTTTGTTCGAATACTATTGACCATCCTACCATCAAGCCAGCAATCCATTCATCGACGATGTAGCGAGTGGCTGGCGCTGTCGCTTTTGGATTTCGGTTCAACTGATTTTTGTCAGGCAACCATTAAATAATAAAATTAAAGGTACACAAAATAATCAGTTTTATTACAAGTAAATTCGCTTCACTTCGGCTGGCAGTTCATACTTTATGGCCGCTCTTATTGTCGTTGGTGTTGTTGCCACTGCCACTATTGTTGCCGTTGTTATTGCCGTTGTTGTTGTTGCTGGCTGTTGTTTTGTGAAATGGAAAACATACTCGACAATATTTTACATGCGAACATAAATCATACGTACAACTACACTACTGTGTACACACACGCATGTCGATCATACCAACACACACACACACACACATGTTTCTACAGCACCCGGCTAACAAATTTTGAACTACTGTTATTTGTTTAAGTACTACCCCAGAGGAATAATGAAGAGTCCAGCAAGTCCTTCTAGGAAGTTCGAAGTCATATTAGCTGCATTTTACTCTCATTTTAAATTAACATAATTAACATTGGACTGCAGAGCAAGGCGTTCCACGTGCCGCTCTATGGCAAGACTGTCCAGAAGGCATACCAAAAATGGTATAGAAAGTCTATAAAAAAATAAATTAAATTAATTATTTTTAAGGTACACCATTTTTTATTTCATATATTTGTTTTTTCCAGCGAAAATCATTTAGTACTACACATTACCATTTTCATTACCTGGTAATGACCTCTCATTACCCTCTGCATTATTTTAAAACCAAAAATCAGTACTTGCTAATAATATTTTAAATAAATACTTATCAGTATGATGTGTAACTACAGTTAGTACGAGATACGATCACTAATTACAAATTCGTTGTTGAATTCTCTCTCAGTTTACTGTCCACATCACTCGCTCACAGACGTCAGCGGAAATTGAAAAATTATTGTTGTGAGAACTGTAAAGAGAAAATCAACAAATATTTTATTTTAGCAATTTTTCAACTATAAGTAGAAGGGAGCCAGAAATATTTAGTAAAACTCTCTCATTGTGCTTTTGAAGGAGTATAGGATTAGTTACCCTGGAACACACTAAATTTGCGGCAGTGAAAAATGACTAATTTAAAGAAAATTTTTTTAGGAAAAAAATTATCCATAAAAAGTTTGTTTTAACTAATTTTGGAAATCTGAATGAACACGAAATATTACTTGTTAGTGCACAGACATGTTTTGTTAATCTGTTTTTTTTTTGTTGCTAGTGAAAAAAAGAAATTCTCGAGCTATAAATATTATTAGTCCATAGAATGATAGAATTATTCGTCCATATTTATTTAAAAATGAGGGACATAGCATACTTCAGTCGACCCAGAAACCAAGTTACAAACATAGAGTCAAGCTCACTGTTTTAACCGCAGAAACTTCGAAAAATAACTAGGCGCTGGGGATCACAGTATCAATTGAAGAAACACCTGAATACTGTCTTATTCGCAGAAACTACGGTAACTGTTTAATTTGCAAAAGTTCGTCTTGCTGCATTGAATGCAGAGGTGCCGGTCTACTGTGTCAGTCGCAGAAACTCGTCTTGCTGTTTAAGCAATAGACGCTTGACTTTTTGTATTCTTAGGTAACGACAAAGTTACTAAAATGGGTTCGGGTCGAAATCCCGGTTATAACAAAATCCTGGTTTCAAAATCCTGTTTTCAAAATCCTGTTTTTCATAATACTGTTTTACAAAATACAGCATTTCATAATACTGTTTTGCAAAATCCTGTTTTATTGCGCGGCAAATAATCATATATATAAATTGAGATAAATTTTACTTAATTATAACAGTGAACATTTTTGTAAAAATAAAGAAAAAAAGCGCTTTTTTTCTTTATTTTTACAAAAATGTTCACTGTTATAATTAAGTAAAATTTATCTCAATTTATATATATGATTATTAAAATAAACCATAACAAACCCAAAAGACAAAAAAAATTATTAGAGTTATTAAGACATGACATGAACATTAGCGGTCTCCGCTAGCTATTAACTTCAACATTGCCATGAATTATAGCTACTCGAGACACCATGTTAATAACAGCTGATCTCATTGCAGATGTTATCAGTTCACCTGTGTTGTTGTTATCATACGCAAATGTTTTGATATTGCAAGCAGCATTAAACGTGTTGATACGCACGTGTAGTTAATCAAATCATATGTTTAGTAATCTTGTCTTTTTGTTAAAATTTTTGTTTTGTGAATAATTTATAATGTCAAAAGTTAATATTGTTAAATCAAACAAAGGAAATCAGAAATTATTTATTGATGGATATTTCTATCACTTGGAGAGAAATAATAAGTCAGGCACTTCTAATTGGGCTTGTGCAAAACGTAAAGTCCATATGTGTAAATCTCGTATTGTAACAAACATGGTTGATGATAATGTGGTAATTGTGAAGTATCCAAATCAGCACACACATGAACCTATTGCTATCGACTTGAATATTGCAGAAACCAATAATGTGGTTAAGACCCTTGCAAACAGATCGTTTTTGACACCAAGTGAAATAATTCAAGAGTCAATAGTGCAGACAAGTGCAAACAGTCGAGATTTTTTACCATCCAAAAATGCTCAAAATGTTAAAATAAAGAGATTCAGGAAAAAATTTTGCATTTCAAAAGAACCGGAGAATATTGAAGACATAGACATTCCTCTTAATTTCTATGTTGTGGATAGAGAGATATTTATTCAGTCCGAGGTAATGACCGGTAATGACAGTATGATAATTATGGCCACGCAAACATCTATCAAATTGCTTCAAAACAGTGATTGCTGGCTGGTAGATGGAACATTTGACGTTGTTCCATCATTTATGCGGCAATTATTCTCTGTACATGGTAGAGTGGAAGGCGAAGTAGTGCCATTAGTATTCTGTCTAATGACGAAAAAATCGAAATCCATGTACACTGCATTTTTTAAGGAGCTATTAAAGATCGGCGAAAACTATGGATGTGTTCTAAATCCTACCAAAATTGTAAGCGATTTTGAAGTAGGTATTGCGAAGGCAATTCAGCTATGCTTTCCAAGAGCACAAACTCAAGGATGCTTTTTCCATTTCAGCCAAATAATGTGGCGTCGAGTTCAAAAAGAGAGGTAGTATAACAAAGTAGAATTAATTCATTATAGCATTAACATATGTATTACAGATTGAGTCGAAAATATGGAAACGATGAAGATTTTGCATTAAAAGTGAGAATGCTGAAAGCCTTAGCTTTTGTGCCACCTAGTGAAATCTCAAATTACTACTGTAGTCTTAGTAGTACTTTTAAGATGAAGATTTGCTTAAACTGTGCGGGTGGTTTGAAAGAAACTACGTCAAAGGCTCATATCGGTTTACGATGACAGTATGACAAATTCCTACCCAAGAACTCAAAATAGTGTGGAAGCTTGGCATAGAAGACTGAAAGCTGTTGTTGGGCGTAGAAAGTCAGGATTATACCACCTTATCAGGCAGTTGGGTAATGAGGTCGTGGTAGCTGTAAATACCATTTCAAAACGCGCGAATGGAGAAAGACGTTACATAAGCTTAAAGAAAAGAAAAGCGTACACAAACATTAAAAGAGTAATAAGAAAAAGGTGTGAATTAAGCCATGCAGACTACCGAAAGCGAATTGCACAAAATCTTGTACTAATTTAAGTTTATAAAATGCATTGAAGGCGAATTGCAAAAAATCTTTAACTAATTTAAGTTTATAAAATGCATTGAAATTAATTTTTTGTTAAATGTTTTTGTTAATTTTTGAGAATTATATACTTTTGTTGAAGTTACTTTTAATAAAATAAATTTTGTAAACCAGCATTTTTACTTCACAGTATTTTGCAAAACAGTATTGTGAAATCCAGTATTTTGTAAAACAGTTTTATGAAACACAGGATTTTGTCAGTTTTTTTGACCAGTATTTTGTCCAAACAGTATTTTGCTTACCAGTATTGTATACGTATCCCTACTAAAATTCCAGACCCAGACTTGAGCATCGAGGAGTACCATTTATAGTCTTCTTGGTAGTCTTCCACCTAGACGGAACCAGCGATCGAATTACCGCGAAGATCCCAAATAAAAACATCCCAATAAACGTCACACTGGCTAGCCGGGAGGGGACAGTTCACAATTTGGTCTGGCTAATCCACAATAACCGACCGAGTGACTGTTACGAAACTTTTATCACGTGTTGCGGCAGTTTCGTATTCCTAAACATCAAATTTGTTCGAATATTTAATACAACTATATAATACGCAATAAAACTATAGATTATGAGCCGTCCGAAAGGGCCAAATACAATGTAACCTCACTTAAGTTTGGTGAGTCCTTAGCTCGAACCTGGTGACGACGAAGAATTCCTCAGCCGCCTAACGAGGTGTGGTCTATTTAGAGGATTCCACTAATTACACACAGAAAAAAAGTATGGTTGGGATGACAATATTCGAAGAGGAGGATGGTTGTGGCACGACAATATTATGATCCTCACAACAATAATATGATTCAAATACAACCAAACTATGATTCCCACAACCATGCTACAATATTATGATTCTTCCATAACCTTACTATGATCCCCACAACCATAGTATGATTCACACTTAACCATACTATGAAACTCACAACCATGCTATGATTCCCGCAACCATAGTATGTTTAACATACAATCATAGTATGATCCCCCTCAACCATACTATGATCCCCAAAATTATTTATTAGAATTGCGTTAAGTTGTCAACAATAAAATTGAATTATGAAAATTATTTAAAAATACATTAAATTCAAAATAATAGAGGTGGCTTATTTAACAGTAGAAAAAATCAGTTTAAAAAACGCAAGCGTTTTTTTTAAATATTTCAATTAAAAAAAGCCAAAGCAGTTTGTTTGAAAAATTTTAATTTCCATATAAAAAGTACTACTATTGCATTCGGCACGTAACAATAACTTATGTTCTCAAAAGCATATTCAAATGAATATGCCTTCAGTATGATTATCATTATCATATTATTGTTAACATAAACCCAAAGAACAATACTATTGTCGCACCAACCATATTTATATTGTTGCTACAACCATATTTTAATTTGGCAATAATACTATTGTTACATTTCAACAATATTTATATTGCGACAATCATACTTTTGTCAAAATTAAATTCAATAAACAATACTATGGTAGCGAAGAACTTACTTATATTGTGGGAAAACATATTATTATTGCAGTGATCATATAGTAACCATATTTTTTCTCTGCGTGTAAAACCGGGTTTAAAAGCATTTCAATACACGCAGAGAAAAAACATGGTTACTTTATGGTCACGGCAATAATAATATGTTCTCCGCAATAAAAGTATGTTCGTCGCAACCATAGTATTGTTAACTGAATTTAATTTTGACAAAATTATGATTGCCGCAATATTAATATTTTTGATGAATTTTATAATGAAAATATGGTTGTTGCAACAATATAAATATGGTTGGTGCGACAAAAGTATTGGTTTTTGGGTTTTATGTTAACAATAGTATGATTACGGCAATTATACTGTATGATTGCAATTTTTAGTCAATTAAAAATGCTTTGTTGAACAATGTTTTTGAAATGCTTTGTTGAACAATGTTTTTGTTACGGATCTAACGCAAAAATAGTACTTTTTATATCGAAATTTTTGAAACATACTGCTTTGGGTTTGTTTAACTAAAATATTTGTAATAAAATCGCTTACGTTTTTTTAAACTGATTTTTTCTACTGCTAAATATATCACTTCTATTATTTTGAATTGAATGTATTTTTAAATACTTTCATAATTCAAATCTGTTGTTGATAACTTAACACAATTCTATTAAATAATTTTGGGATCATAGTATAATTGTATGTGATCATACTATGATTGTAGGGATCATAATATGTTTACGTGTGAATCATACTATGGTTGTGAGGATCATACTATGGTTGTATGTGAAACATACTATGGTTGTGGGGATCATAATATGGTTGCGGAGATAATAGTATGGTTGAGTGTGAATCATACTATGGTTGTGGGGATCATAGTATGCTTACGTGTGAATCATACTATTGTTGTAAGCATCAAAGTATGGTTGTGAGGATTATAGTATGGTTGTATTTAAACCATACTATTATTGTGGGAATCATAATATTGTTGTTCCACAACCATACACCCAACAATAGTATTGTCCTCTTCGAATATTGTTACCGCAACCATACTTTATTCTGCCTGTATGGACGGGCTCATTCTAAGAATGGATAACTATTACCCATTCTGAGATTTATCGCTGTGTTCCTTATGAAATTAAAATGTCTTTGCAATTGAGTAATCACCACTTTAATGAAAGGGTATTGTTTGCTTTTAGGATCTTGAAGGAATATTTTACACATTGTGTTAGATCTAGATATCCTACCAGGTTCTTATCAAAAATGTTTTTTTCATATTCTGGCTTGTTGTGGCCATTTTGTTAAAATTAGATAGTTGACTTATACTCGTATGAAAGACCCTCAGTCCGAACGCCTTTAATAATGTCTATACCCTACATTGCACTGCGTTACACAGAGTTTGACTTAGTGATGATGTACCTTCCGTCCTTCTGTCTATCTATCGTTGCAAAGAACATTCATAGTTATGAACCGATTTCAATGTCTTGTGCGCATTATTCAGGTGTGGGCTAAGGACGAATCGTATTAAAATGAATCGGATATAAAAGTCACATTTTACATATAATTCTGACCTAATTTCACACATAGCTTAACGGGCGACCAATACCCTTTTCTGGTAAATTTGGACTATATCGGTTCATGTTTTCGAAGAGGTCCCACTGGAGGCCAGCAGGAGGCCGTTCTTCTTAAGGTGCCTAATGTGACATTTTCCCAATAACTTGAATCCGTTTGCAAAATTAGACAAACCACAAAATACTGTTTGAACACAACGAGAAAAAGAGAGCTAATAAACATCAAACAGGTAATTCTCGTTGCCGTTGCTAAAAAATCCATTCGTGTTACAAATTTAGCTTTTATTCGGTAAATTGATCAGCAGATTGTTAATACCTACCACATAGACTTTAAAAGCAAACAATATACTTTCAGATACAACCATATCGGCTTTAAATATTTCATTGTGGCCAAAAATCGGGCCAAACAATTCATAGGCCGGACACTGTCCCTAGTACTTCCGTCATATGTACGTATGTTCATTTGTACGCACTTTAGTGGAGCTAATGCAAATTACTTTTCTCTGTTGCTGTTGATTTTTGTGCATGCAACCAAATAACACAACCACCAGCAGCAACAACAACAACGGCACGGCATCAGCAGCAATAAAACGACAGCACCAAACCCAAAACAACATCAGCACCGACAACACAAATCAAATATTTGTATGTTATATAGAAATTAAATCAAAACAACAATATGATTTCATGTGGCATTTCACCTCCACCATAACCACCCCGCCACCCATAACACGCTACTGTAACCCTGCACTACACGGGTAGGGTACAGAGGTCCGTCAACGTTAATATAACAAATGATTTTTGTTATGGCAAAGTTTGTATGGCAAATAAATGTCACGGTTTTCTTCGTGTGGTTTTCAGCGGCTAACCTTGAATTGTTTTACTTAAAGAACTTTGAAGAAAAAGTAAATAATCACGGAAATGTTTTACGCACTACATTCTATGGTTTGTAGTTTAAGTCTTAATTAAAGCCCTGAAATAGGGACGTCGGAGGAAAATATATATCGCACAAGTTGAGCAACTTATGTGTATTTAATCCAAATTTTAAATTTTTGTAAAAATTACATACAGAGGCCATGCTAAGCTCTTTCAATAAAAAATGCAACTATTCTGTCAAAGTGTTTTAAATATTTTTGTGCTTAAGTCTTTTTTTACAAATGTGATATCGCAAATAATACGACTTGTTTGTAATTTTGTTCTCAACGTTAAGAAGGCATTTATGTGATCAATTGATTTTAATAAGATATCATTTTCCTCCAGTCTCTGAACATTAGGCGGTTGAGTACACTCAAAATCAACTTTTTGTAGTTGTACATACGATTACTTACACGATTCGTAGAAGACTAGTCCAATGTGGAGTCTCTGTAGAGGTAGAAATGGAAATCGCAATTATTTGAAGAAAACTCGAAAAGTGAAATTAAAAAAAGGGAGTTCTTATTCGTTTAGAAAGAATCTTATATGATGGAATTCTGTTTTCCTTTCAGCAAATGCAGCTAAGTAGCTTTCCGATTAAGGACAGGCAAGGTAATACATTTAACTTTGTCATTTTGTAAAAAATATTTTTATATAAAACACACCTCTGCGCGAAATTCTGTTGAGATCGGAAAATTCCTACTGGTACCTCCCACACAAACGGTATCATGGGCTTTGAGAAATAATATGACGATAACTCACCACAAGCTTGACCTATCGATATGAAATTTTAAGCCAAATTTGGTTTTATTTGGGAATCTGGTGGAGGGTATCCAAAGTTCGGCACAGCCAAACTTAACATTTTTTACTTGTTTCTGCTTAAACGTTCATATTTATATAAGTTGCTGTTATTAAACTTAAAGAAAAATACGTTTACATTTTAAAAACTTGCTTTCGAACATATTCGGACTTTTTTGTGAAAATGTATCATTATGTACTTATATAGTATATCACACCATGCTGATGACCACCTCGGACTCATTGGCAGTGTTCAAATGCTTTGTCATGTTTTTGATAGGTCAGTCCAATATATGTCTAAGTCAAAGAACTTGCCATAGCCCCAGCGAAAATATTGAGGGAGTGGCAATCGCATGATTGCAGCACACCGTGAACGCTCGCTGTGAGATGACCCCCGATTATTAAAAATCGAGCGCTTTACAAAAAAATAATGCGTAATAATTGTAAAAAATTATTTCAAAACTTTGAAAAGTCGAAAAAGTTCACCTAATGGGTCGACCATTCGAAGAGTGCTCAAAAAAGTTGAAGATTCAGGTTCGGTTATGGACAGAATTTTCTTTAAAATAAAACAGTCGGCAGGCAGTAAGGTAGCTATTGAAAAATATAAAATGTGTAATCGTACAGAATTTCCGTGCAGCTGTCTATTGTATCAACAATTTTTGGAAGTAAAGATACTTATACGAAGATTAATATGGAAAATTTGTGATATAATAATTTTAGTGATCATAGTATGACCGACCGGGATCATAGTATGGTTGTGGGGATCATAATGTGGTTGCGTGTGAATCAAACTATGGTTGTGGTGCTTTTAGATTAGTTGTGGAGATTATAATATGGTTGTATGTAAAATATACTATGGTTTTGAGGATCATAATATGGTTGAGCGGATCATAATATGGTTGTGTAGATCATTATATTGTTGTGCCACAACCATATAAGTATACCCAACAACAGTATGATGCTCTTCGAACATTGTCATCCCAACCATATTTGTTTCCTTTGTGTAAGCCAAACGGGAAGAAACATCTATAGCTTGTCACATATGATCACTCTAAAGTTGAATTAATTCACGCCGACACTACTGGATTTCTCACTTTCTAAAATCGATATTAGCCAAGTGTCTGCATTGGCGACAATAAACAAGGTTAATTCATTAAAGACTACCTCCTCAGTTCCAAACAAATACACAATAGTTAAGGGTTTGTAAAATTTGGCTCTGTCATTATTTCAAATAATACCGCACACATGCTAATGTTGCTTCTAATGGGTGATCCATCTAGAGGTATTTTTCAGAATAAAAACATATAAAAATTCAAATCATGTGTGTAGTCTTTATTGGTAATTTGAAAGGACATTTTATGGCATTAATTTTTTGAAAATAATTTCCTTCAAAATTTGGCCAGTGTATTATGGAAATGAGCGTTCGGTGAAAAAGGGAAGATCCGCTGTTTTCGCCCATTTCTGGCTCCACGGCAAAGTCAATAAACAAAATTGCCGCATTTGGGCTGAAGAGCAACAAGAAGAGGTTCAAGAGGCGTCATTATACCCAGTGAAAACCACGGTTTGGAGCGGTTTATAAGCTGGTGGAATCATCGGTGCATATTTTTTCAAAACTGATCCTGGCCGGAACGTAACCGTGAATGGTGCTCGCTATTGCGCCATGAAAGCGATTATGCTACCTGAAATTAAAGCCCGTAATCTTGACGACACTTGGTTTCAACAGGACGGTGCCACTTGCCATACAGCTGCTCAAACAATTGATATATTGAGAAGGCCTTGCTCGGCAATCTAGCACTGTATAAATTTAAAACGAATGTGGAAAGCTGAGAGCAGATCCGGAAGAAGACCTGCTAAATAATAGTACATTACATATCTTATCGTATCCAATTCAGCAAAAAAAGGAACCTAAAACGACCAATACATCAATTCTGGAACGCGCGGTAAGCTATGTCGGTTTCATTATTTCTATTATTATAAAGTTTTAATACATACATTTTGGTCGCTTAAGACACAAATGGATAAACGTCTGCTCACTATATAAAGGGTGCTTAATTCATGACTGGACAAATTTCACCAGCTTATTCCTTGGCTAATTTCATGAAAATATGTCCATCTACGACCATGCCCAGAAATGCAAGGGGGCGAACCACTACCTAACTCTTACCTTACCAAAATTTCACAAACGAAGCCCAGAGGTCCTACCAAAACATTTTTTAATGTTTATTTATTAAAACAAATAAAAATATCCGAACACTGGTTTAGAACTTAGCAATTAGCCCCCTTGCATTATTGGACATCGTCGTAGATGGACATATTTTCGTGAAATTAGCCAAGGAATACCCTGGTGAAATTTGTCCAGTCATGAAAAAATTACCCTGTATTTCATGGATGGCACAGAGCACTCAATGACCTGGTCAGTGTATGATACGAGTACATAGATTTATGAACTTTAATACAAACACTGACAGAAACAATTTTGAAAGCCCAAGATCAAACTAAACATTTACCCCCCTTTTCATGAAGCCTCAAGTTTGAGCTAACCAACTGTTTTAAAGGGTGGCCCAAATGAGAAATAGATTATCCATATAGCATGTCTATAGGTTGGAAGTATGTACAGTAGTCAAACAGTCCCCGATCATTGTTCGGTTAGAAGTTTCGGAGCCCTTTCGCATTCGCAAAGAAATATGGCCATTATACCTCACCAAACAGTGCATCTGAGTAGAAGTGATGCTGATATATTGTCCCTGGGTTTTGAAAGTCCCACATTTACAGTTTTGCTTCTTGACATAGTCATTTAAATGAAAATGCGCTTCTTCCGACATCAAGAGATTATTTAAAAAATACATGTTATGTGCTTAATTGTGGAAAGCGACTAGAATGATATAGTCGCCTTGCATTCCAAATTTTCTAGAGTTCGGCTATAATCTGCAAAAAGAAGGAATAGAAATTATTATAATTTAAACAGTTTTCCTTATGGTTTGACAACTTTGTTGTTACTTTTCAGAATCAACATTTAAAATTGACAACAATTTATTGGCTTTTGTGGCAAAGCAGATGTTTTCAAACCCCTCAAGGTTTTTCTTCCGAAGTCTTTTGCAACGATTACTTCGGACGCAAATCGTATAACTTATACATTAGTCTACTGAAACTTATATTCTAAGCAATTTACACTATAATTTTCTTACTGTGCTTAGAGCAACCAGCAAAGCACAATACTGATTTAATATCCAGATTTTTTAACATAAAAAAGTTATTTGTGTTTTACATCAGTTGTTCGAACTTGGGCCAGCCTGTAGTTGTCATTTTGAGTAGACATGATTGAGTTGATGCCATTTTGTGTGAAGTTTTATTGCTAAAACAGTTGGTTACCTCTAACGAAGCCGCAATTGAGGGTAAATAAAGAAATTATAAAATTATGTCGTTTATTTTGAAAAAATACTCGTATATAAAAAACCCATTGGCTGAGTTTAAAATGCCTTAAAAATAGCATATGTTATGTGGCGCTCCCTCGAAATCGCCCGCCTTTGATTCCGAATTTACCAGTAGCACTTGGAAATGGCATTGTTGAAAAGTCCTGACCACACCATGGTCACCCCCGCCCGCCTGCAAAACGGTTGTCAGTGCGAACGCTTGTTTATGACATCCCATTAAGTAATAAACCACTACAGTTTTTTATATTGGTTTTAATGACTTGGCTTTCAAATGAAAGCGAACTTCCATAAAATATTCCAGTGCCGGGGGAGCATAAGAGTATGAAATGCCAGCCGCCATTCCTAACAACGACAACAACGAAACTTCACACAAATGTGAGTGACAAAAGGCAATTTCAGTCAATACCCGACGAATGGAATGCCACTCCATTTCTGCGTTACGTTACGTTCATTGTTTATTTCTATTTTCAAAATAATTTCGGGTAATAAAAAAAAGCGAACGAACTCATTGCGATAGCGGGGGGCGGCGGCAATAGGACAACAAACAAACTAAACGCTAGACAGCCGGCAGAGCCGCAGGAATGAAAGTAAAATAGAAATTAACATATACGCAAAAGCAAAAGGAGCAAAGGACGAACGACTAGAAGGGGTTGACATTATAGCCAACACAACTTCTACGTCTCCGGCACCGCTGAACGCCGTTCGTTTATAGTTTGTCCTGATTTCGTTTGATGGCCCTAATAACTCGATTTAATGACTATAATAATGGAGTTGTTTCAAATATTATAAAATTGTTGTTACGCGACTTTCATTGTGGTAATTTCGAACGAGCACTGCTGGCTGCCAGGCAATTCTCTGCCTTGGCTTTGGATTGGCGTTTTTGTGTTTCTTTTTCTCCTTTTCCATTTTCCCTTGGTTTTGCGGGTTGATCATTTCTTCCTCTAAGCCATTTTATGGCCTTGTTTAAGTTGAAACTAATGGCCCAATTGAACTTGAGCACGCAAACCACAGCACAAACGACGACAAAGACATCCCTACAACAGCCATCCTTACACACATACACACAGAGGCGCAAAAGTTCTTTTGAGTAATAATCACTTGAATTAAAGGAAACTTTGTATATATGTGTGTGTGTGTGTGTTCATGAGTGTTGTTGTGGCCACACAGCAAAAACAAACAAATGCCACAAAGAAGAAATCTATGATCCTGGCAAAATGCATACGCTGTGTCCTACATGCAGCCCAACTGCAGAGCACCCTTTGGCTGTGGGCTTATGCATGTGTGTGTGAGGGCATTTAGAAAAGGAAAATCTTGTATGGCTGTGTATGTGAATGCTGCTGCATGTTTGTAAAACAAGAAAACATATTTGTTCTTACAGTACCCACACACTCACACATGTACGCACACAATTTTCGCACACACCCCTACCACGACATATTGTGCATGTCCTTTTTGCAAAAAGAGAAACTTTTTGTTGTTGTTGTGCAACAAAAATGTGCAAATACGTTCGAATGTCCGTTCGTTGTTTTCGAACACTCTGTGGTCGTCCCTCTGTTTGCCAACATGGACAAGGATGTGAGTCTGTATATGTCTGTCTATATTTGCGTGAACAAGTGTGTGTGTTTGTGTGTGCGGCTATATGATTGTGCGTTTGTGAAATTCACAGTCAAATTATGCAAATTTCATTACGCAAACTTTTGCGTTAACATATACAAACAAAAATGATAGACAGTCCTTCTCAACCACTTGCAGACAAACGTTCCCAGGGGCGGAAAACAGGAGCAAGAAGGCCTGGTTTCAGGCTGCAAGGCTCTGGTAATAAATCTCCTACTCTTAAAGTTTAAGGCGAAATCGCTAAGCTAAAAAATATTACATGATTCAACCTGGATGTAATTCTGGGCTTACTTGCATGCTAGAACTACACTCTATCTGCTCCACCAAGGCCGTCCACCCATACCTTAAATTTATTCTTAATTTATCATTCAGTTTTTAAAAACTCAAAATATATTAAAAGTATTTATACAGGGTAGTCCAAAAGAGACCTTTAAAGTAGAGTGGCTATCCACCACTGGCCACAAAAAGTTGTCGATCATTGTTCGGATAAAAGCGCCGGCAAACATTTCTTGCGTTTAATAGTCATTCTCAAAAAAAGGGCCCTTGTTGTTTTGTAGCCAATACCACCGCAACAAATCTTGCATGTGATTGGGTATGACGAGGGCTTCTGTATTGCCTCGGGATTCGGAGTGGCCCAAACAACAGTTGTGCCTCTTGACATAGCCACCGTATTGAAACACGCTTTATTCGGTATCGAAAAAGATTAGTTTAAACTGTGTGTGTAGCTAATTGTGTAAAGCGAATAGCAAAATGTAGTCGTTTTTACGGGTCTTGCGGTCGAAATTTTCAAGAGGGTATCTATAATCTACAAAGCGAAAAAAATAATTATGTTAACTTTAAATTTTCTTGCATCAAGCTTGAGGTCAGTTATGGTTTTAATGATTTTTATTGATTCAAATAAACCCATATTTCGCAATTTCATGAATTACATCTGTTAGAAAATTAAAATGTTAATTGTGTTTCACATCAGTTGGTCTCATTTGGTCCACCCTGTAGCAGGGATGTAACGAAAATGGGCTTAGCGAAAGCGGATATTAAAAATATCTTTTGCGAAAGCGAATATTGAAATTTGAATTTTGCGAATGCGAATATTAAAATATACGAGTACTCACCTTTTTCAAAAACGAATATAATATAAGTAGTTGTTGCTTTATATACCCACACAACCAAACAAAAAGTCAATAGACAGACCCGTTAAAAATTATACAATAAAGTCAGAAATATTTAATATTTATACTTAGACATGTCAGTCTGTCCACCTATAATTTTAACTGAATTTTACGATTATGTCGCAAATACTATTTGCGGATCTCGATAAAACTTTTAACATTATTTTGTTTTCAGCTTATAGCGGTCACTATTGATAGTGGGTTAAACAGGTCGTGTTTTGATATAGCCAACCAATTTTTGGCATAACCAACATAACAACGGCCAATCCCCTTGGATTTTACTAAAATAAGGTTTGTATCGTTGTTTTGCACACAGGTCTCTTTAGAGGTGGCAAGAGTGAGTTGTATTTTCGTGGGCAATTGTGTGAAGAAAGTAAGGTTTACAACAGTAGTTCTCATTCGTTTGGGGAGAGCCTGGCCTTATAGAGTTCGGTTTTACTTTCAACAATTGCAGCAAGGCTTTCTGAAGAGGGTTGTCACGGACCCGAAATCATGATAAAAGTAGTGTGCAGCTACGAAAATCAATGTCACTTTGCCATTTTGTTAAAAACTTGTCTTCTATTTAAATATAGAACCCGATTTGTTTCTGAAAAAATTTTAATTATCATCGCCAATAATTGGTTATAACAACAAAAAATTTGCAAAACTATTGGTTGATACACCCAGAGGAAAAATATGGTAAGTATATGGTCACGACAATAATAATATATTCTCCGCAATAAAAGTAGGGTCGTCGCAACCATAGTGTAGTTTTCTGAATTTAATTTTGGCAATAGTATGATTGCGGCAATATTAATATTGTTAAAATGTAATAATAGTATTATTGCCAATTTAGATATGAAAATATGGTTGGAAGGTGCAACAAAAGTATTGTTGTTTAAAATTTACGTTAATAATAATATGATTACGACAATCATACCGTATGGTTGCGACTATGAACATAACAAAACAGGTTTTATATAGCACACATGTATGTGTGTGCGTATGTTTTTTTTGGTATACCATTTTAAAAAACAACAACTTTGTTCGGTTAAAGAATCTATAAGTACTGCTGCCGGTTTTTCGTTTATTTAAAATCTGACTGCACTTAAGTATACAGTCATTGATCACATTCGTTCTACGGATGATGAAGTACGAGTAGTATTCAGCCGTGCTGTCAACTAAAAGTATGTTCGACTGCCGTTGGAATATATATTTTTGTTTCTTAAAAACATGGCCTCAAATCTGGCTATGTACTAATTGTAATGTAATTTTAAATAACTTGCTTGATACAAAGTTCTATTTTTAAATAACAACATTACCCAATCCTAATAAATAATTTTGGAGATCATATTATGGTAACTACTATGTTTGTAGGGAAAAAATCATGGTAGCGTGTGAACATACTAAGGTTGTGAGTATCTTACTATGGTTGTATGAGAAAAATAATATGGTTGTGAGGATCAACAATAGTATGATTCTCTTAGAATATTGTCACCACCACCATACTTTTTTTCTGCGTGTACAAGCAACCAAATGCCTTTTCCGTATGGCATTACATTTGGTATGGCTGATCAATTAGTTGTGCGTACAATACGATCATATTTATTCATAATTATTATCTTCTGGTATGTGGAACGATTTTTTTTTTTGCTGCGGAATTTTTGTATTTCCATCTGATTTGGAACAAATTATTTCTCTGTGAGCATAAAGTACTTTCGTTGCGTGTAGAATAGGTGGGTCGATTAGGCAATCGATATTGTGCCATTTCGTCAGCTTTTCGCATGAGAAAAAAAG
Organism: Hydrotaea diabolus; assembly: GCA_963513945.1. NCBI lineage: Eukaryota > Metazoa > Arthropoda > Insecta > Diptera > Muscidae > Hydrotaea > Hydrotaea diabolus. The sequence goes on from OY740719.1 coordinate 174,683,929, forward strand.
AGTTCTCCTACGACATATCAAAAAAAATATTTTCGGGTTGCCCAAATTTCAGTTTTTTTTTTAATTTTTCTCAAATTTAATAATTGCAACGAAAATTCTTCTGCTGCAGCGGAATTTTTGAAGTTCCAACCGATTTCGAACAAATTATTTCTCTGTGAGCATAAAGTACTTTCGTTGTGTGTAGACATTGTGCCATCGATTTTTCGATAGCTTTTGGTATGAGGAAAAAAGAATTCCCCTACGACATATGAAAAAAACTCATTTTCGCCCAAAATTTCAATTTTTTTTATTATTCTCAAATTTCATAATTGCAACGAAAATTCTTCTGTTGCAGCGGAATTTTTGTAGTTCCAACCGATTTCGAACAAAGTATTCTGTGTGAGCATAAAGTACTTTCGTTGCGTGTACAATAGGTGGGTCGATTTTGCCATCGATTTTTCGACAGTTTTTGGCATAGGGTTCCCCTACGACATATAAAAAAAATCATTTTCCGGTTACCCAAATTTTAATTGTTTTAATTTTTCTCAAATTATATTTTTAAGGATTTTTTAGTGGGTAATAATTTTTATTTAAATACATACAAATATACATTGCCGCTCATATCTTATATTGCATTGTATGTGGCAATGCGTGAGAATAGCAATACGACCGAAATAATCAAAGCGTATTGAATGAGTTTTAAGTTTTTTAGATTGCCTAAGGGCATTTGCATAGAGCCTTAGAGGACCGCCGCTGTTTACGTTGTTGAATGTACACACTCTTGCAGGAATACTGACAAAATGACGTCGACCCAAGTCTAGTATTTTAGAATAGTTTACAGACAAACGTCGGTACGTACATATTCGTACAAAAAATTTGATTGTATATGAATGACTATGATTGTCTTGTGTACGTACGTACCATGGTTATGCACAGTGGTTCGAATGCTTATATTTTGGTACGGAAATTTAATTAGTTTTTTTACATGACTTGGAGATTTATTTCAAACTTTGAAAGTCGCCCACATTTACGAGGCGAAAAACCAACGCTAAGAAATTTTAGGACTTTCACGACGGTTTTCGTTTTCATTTATTGACCATTAAAAATATCTTTTCAGATATAAGACCCAACTGCAGGTAAAAAACTTTAAGCAAATTTAACTATGAATCCAAATATGCTTTTATTTAAAATATTTGATAAAAAAAAACTGCGACCGGACTAATGGACCCAAGAAGCCAAAAACACAAACCATAAGGTCAATAGAAGATTACACTAATAAATATAAACACGAATCAACATATGGATTTATTTTGAAGTTATGAGGCACAGACACTCTGATCCATATTTTTAATTAGATTATTTCGTACGCAATTATTTTGTCTTTTGTCGTCCAAAGTATTTTAGGGTATCTTATAGACAGCCTAGACCGACATTACCTTATTAAATGTTTTTTTTTCAGTGAATATCCATTTTTTTTTGATTAAGTATGTGACAACCAGACGAATCACTGTGCAAATGCATGCGAAGCTCCATTCGGTGGGCGTGTGTTTGTGTAAAAGTGAATGGTTTTTAAAGAAGTTTTTATTGTTGCCTTTGTGGCTGTTCATGTACAAAGATCCCTGTGTGTGTGTCCGAGTGTTTGTGTTGGAGAGAGTGAGTCTGTATTGGGGGTATTGAAACAATAAATGAAGAGCAAAGCTTTCATTAATGTAACAATGTTTAAATTATTGTCTTCATCACATTTACTTTGGCACATACATACACATACACAAACACTTACACCGGCCACCACATAGCATAGACAAACAAATACACATACACTGGCACACACCCACCCACCGTGATTCTTGCCTTTAAATTGTGTGTCCTTTTTATTGCGAAATTTTGAAAAACTTTAAAGAAACTGACTCCGGTTGTTATGGTGCGGATGGCGGTCGTGCCATCGTCCTGGTCCGAGGAGAGCAAAACAAAGCCCGTAACCCCAAGTAGGGCTGTTATCTGCCAAAGATATGGCATCTCTATTTACTTGAAATGTGTTCGAGTAATTTTGCCAAACGACAGCCGTCGCACAGTTTTTCTTCTTCTTGTGGTGCTTTGAGGACAGCGATGTTTGCCGTTGCCGCTGTTATGCCAGGATAAGTGAGAGTGTGTGTTTGTGTGTGGCCGTTGGTGCGTTCTTCCTCCTCCTCGCTCGCTGGCCCATTCTTTATATTCTCTCGGTTTTTCTTTTGTATTCTTCTTTTTTGTGTCATTGTTGTGTTTTTTATGTTTTACGCTTTAAAATGTCGACTGTATGCATATTCATGCCCTTAAGTCAAACTAGAGGTTTTTTTTTATTTTTGTTCGCCCAGTCTTGCTTTTTTTCGCTCGTTGCTGTTGTTTGTGCTTAGCTATTTTTTCTTGTTCTAAGACTAGAGTTAAGTGTAGTGATTGTTAACGAGCGCGAGTGTATGTGTGTGTTTGTAGTGGTAGGGGCATTAGTGCTAGAGGTGGCTGTTAATAAATTTTGTGGTATTTTCTGTTCTTAAGTTCTGCTTTGGCTGTTTTTTTTTGGGGACAATTACTTTTGTGCAGAAGAACGCAAAAGGCGACCAGCAACAAAAACAACCCAACCAGCATTCTAAACTTAAGATTTTCTTTTATGGCTATCAGTGGATCTTTGTCTGGGTATAGTATAAAGTATGCGTGCGTGTGTAGGAGTATCTGTGTCAGGCTCCTGTGCTTTTGGTTGCTAGTGGCAGCCACTCATTCTCTCGTTAGATTTGTTATGATTTGGAATACTTTCATTCTGTTAATCCTTCGGTTATAAAATTTGAAATATTGAAACAAATTTGCACAAATAATAAAACAGAAAAGTCAAGTTTAAAGTTCAGTTGATCCTTGTTGGAGCAAAGAAAGAGTTTGAAACAGTGTAAGCTATATTGTTAAGCTCATAGCGTGATATTCTAGACTAAAGTTGCAATTTATAAATGTTTAGTAAAGAATAATTAAAAAAAACATGTTTAAAACCACGAATGTAGAGCTATTGAAGAACGAATGGTAGGAGTTAAAAATATTTTTTACGCTTTGCCAATTTTTAAATGCAGCTGGAACAAGTAAAAGTCTCGTAATGTTTAGCCAGGCCGAGTCTTATAAACCCTCTACGGTGGAGCAAAAAATATCCCCCCTTGATCGATTTCACCCTTTTTCACTGCCAAAATGTTTATGAACAACGAGGTGCTGTCTTGGCTTATTTCATTTGACCGCTAACGTGTTCTTAACACACAAACACAAAAGGACGGACATGGCTACCCACAGAATGTTTTTAAGGAACAAGGATAAACTTCTCTTAACTTAGTGAGCTCTGCACGATATTATTCGTATACTCACTGACCGGACCCATGAAAATGTTCTTCAATTTGATGAATTCGTACATCAATTTGATGAATTAAGACTTAATTTTCCAACCTAGTACACTTTTCTTCAATTTGATGTAGGACTTTTTCTGGATTATTCCTCAATTCCTTTCATCAATTTCATGGACACTGAATATCAATTTAAAGAAGAATTTTCATAATATTGAAGAAAAATATACATTAATTTGTTAACAATTGTACATAATTTTAAAGAAAGTTATACATAAATCCGATGAAAATGTATATTTGGGTGATTCTGAGATTATGGGCCAATTTCGACATCATTTTTAGCATTAGATTTTTTGCAGAATTTAATATTTAATTCAGATAGATGTCTTAGTTTTAAGAGGTAAAAGGTTCATATCAAAATTTTAATTTTGAAAAAAAAATTATAATCATTAATAGCAACAAAATTAATTGAATATTATTGTTTACTATGGACTGGTTTTATTAAATAAATAATTAATATTTTATGATATTGGAACACTTTGGTAGGAAATTTTTTGAATAACAAATAAACAATTTTAAAGACTTTAAAGGTCCTATAAAGATTAATTGTAAAGTGGCCCATAATCTCAGGATCAACCATTTATTTTAAGAACGTTGTACATCAAATTAATGAATTTTTTTTTAAATCATAGTCAAGTTTTGGGATCATAATTTTATTTAACATTTCATTCAATAGAAACCTAAAATTATTCAAAAAAAAAACAGTAGAAATGACTGTTAGTTGCAAACAGGAAAGACTAGAGTTTCGGTGAACACTTGCCATCGTCCGAACTTAAGCAATGAATATGATTTAACCACGATAAGCGGCTATATACCTAATAGCAGGCTGATTTACATTTAACGAGAACTGCTGACAGTAGGATTTTTTTACGAACAAAATAAACACAATAAAATTTCCTCGTGTATATTTTGTTATTTGATGTTGGTATATACATTTAATTCTGACTGTCATATAAAATATGTATTTTCAACGTGTAGAATTGATGTAAAATATAACTTTAATTTGATGAAAAAACTAAATATTTGAATTTAAAAATTTATTCATCAAATCAATGAATTTTTTCATCAATTTTATGTAGAACTATTTTAGAATTTTTTTCATTGATTTGATGTAAATATTTTTTTTAAAATTTTACTTAAAAGTTAAAGAGTCAAGACATATTTAATTTATTTATGTAAAAGCATACTTATACAAAGAAAGTCAAATTTAATTTAATGACAAAAAAAAACTAAATACTTTAAATTGAAGAATTTATATAGCAAATCAATGAATTTTTTCCTCAATTTTTTCTAAAACTATTGTAAATTTGTTCAATGATGAATGAAGATATTTAAAATCATATTTGTAAAATAGTTTCACTTGAATGTAAATGAGTCAGGACATATTTAATTCATTTATGTAAATGCATAAAAATACAAAGGAAGTCATTGTTAACAACATTTTCAAATGTTAAGTAAACTTGTAAGAATTTTATAAAGACAGGTTTTTCTCAAAAACATCAAAAAAATTTGGATATATTTCATGGAAATTAATTATTCTAATTAAAGTCAAGAAATCAATAAACACGCTCATTATTTTCCAAGATATGTAAGAGCTTTTAATGTTAACATGACGATTGAAACTCAAGGTCTTATTCAGAAAAAATCAGCCTTTATCAATATAATTTTCCAATTCGAACTCATTTAAAATTATTTTAAAAAATTATATGATTCAGCGACTAAGTGCTCGTGAAGAAAATAATTTCAAAACTATGCAAAAGCATTATTTCTTTACACGCAAGAACTGATCACTTCTATGCTTCGAAAACTGTTTGTTTTAAAAATATGGAATTTATAAAAAAAATAAAGTTATTCGACAAATACTAGAAGCAAGTACTTCAATAAAATATTAGTTAGAGCGCGCTTTTGTTGTTTAAGCTGCAACGCTTTTGTCTTTGGTTTATACGAAAAAGAGTCAAATCAACATACGTAATTTGCAAAAAGACTTAAAATCTATATTTGCAAGCACCCTTAAAAAGTATACTTAATAATTTACTTAGATGAACTTAAATGAAGCAAACCAGGTACGATATTGTTGTTAACGAAGCCCATATTCGTTTAAAATGTTGGAGTCGGCGAGGATATGGCTGATTATTTCAAAACTCCTAAGCCTGTAGAAAAATGGACGAGAAGGTTTCAATTTTTCAAAGTCGGAAAGACGACTTTAGTACAAGTGAACCTAATATTACTTATATATCCGGGTATGACGATTAATCTGTATGGCATGTAAAAGCTTCTCTCTAAAATGCATTAGCCGCTTGGACCTTGCAGTATACATTAGGTATATGAACTATATAGGTAAGAGTCGGTTTGAGCCTTGCTGGAATGTTGTGAGAATTTCGTACACAGAAAAAAAACTAAGCCGGAAATTTAAACCCAGCCAAATAAAGTTTTTTGGATTGTTGTTAATAATTTTTAATGAATTTAATAATCGAAAAATGGCAGACAATTAAAATTGTTAAGTATCTTTTTAATAAGAATAGGGAAACATTTATAAATTTGTTAATCAAAAATTTTAATTTTGTATTTTTTTATATGTACTCGTATGCATGCGCAAAGAGATTTTTTACTGTGTTCACTTTGTTCGACGGAAAACTTTACCGCCAGCAATTCTCGTAAAAAGCGTAGCTGTCTGCTTTTACGTTTTTGTACGAATCCAATAAAACGGACCATATATTCAAAAGAAGGAACTGGGGAATTAACGATGTTTTTATTTGTATTGTGATTTTATTTTTTTTTTGAATATAGACACTTTTCAGTTTCTTACATCTTATCAAGAAACGAGGAGGAACTCCTCTCAAATCAGTGAGCTGTGCACGACTCAATCCTTATACTCAATGACCACGACCAACCTTTCAACGCTGGCTCCTGGCGGCTTATGCATTTAATAGAAAAGTTTTGACATGGCTTAGAGAGATAACTCTTGCGCTTAAAGTCGTCGGCAGTTACGAGATGAAAACGCGCCGCTAAAAAATTGTTCTTACTGTGGGTTAAACCTTGTCTTGCAGCCTTCATCACACCATGGCGAAGTTTTTTAGTTATTATCTTAGTAATTTTCTTCGTGAATAAAACCGATACACGGACAATGTTTTCCATATTAATTTACGATAGGACAACGCTGCTGCCGCTTTAATTTGTATTTGTATTAAAAAAAATTAAGATAAGCTGAAAACTCGTAGAAAATCTGCCAACTTTTTTCGCACACAGAGTTGGAACTACTAAAATTCTGTTGTACAAAGAAAATTTGGTTGCAGTTACCAACTGTTTGTAATCGTTATAAATATTCTGTTTACGATACCACAAGATGATAAATATGAAATCGTATTGTAGACGCAACTAATTGATAGGTCATACCAATCAAATACTTATGTATGAAATGTTTGTAGTTGCCGTAAGTGGTGGTAGTGGGAAACAATAGTTTTGCCAACATTTTGTTGTTGTAGCTGAATATTGGTGGTGATATCTGAACTATTTTCATAATAAAAAGCAAAAACAATTAAATTATTACTGCTTTAAGCAAATTGTTTAATCAAATTTATTCGTTAAAAATCGTCCATCATATGTTGCTTTTCTTCCTCGACATGGCCCTTCCTATTTAAAAAGAACTTCAAGTTTATATGGAAACAGTTTTTTGCCTCTACTGTTTTATAATTACTCCCTGTATTAAAAGTACTTCTTGTTTATACTCGTATGGAAACAGTTTTTTGCCTCTACTGAAATTTTACAATTTTTTTCGTTAAACAAGTGCAGCATGTCGACCTTTGGATACAAAAATCTTTTCTGGAGGTTCGGAAACTTAATCCAGAAAGTAGATCTAAAATTGCACTTTACGGCCATCACTTTATACATGATGAATTGTTTAATGAAACTAATCTTTAATCAAAAGGCAGATTTCAAATAAAATATTATATTATATTTTTGGACTTAAGTTAGGAAAAACAGATGACCTTAATTTAAGACTAGGTTTTGGTATCAAATTTAGTATGACATATTTTGGAGTTAAGCCAATGCCCTAAAGGGAAAATAATCTCTAATGTCTTAGACTAGGTTTGAAATCGCAAACTTGCGATAAAGTTAGGTTAGTTTAAAGCAATGTTTAAAAAGAGACACAAAATAATATTAAAGTGGAAATAACCCTAAGTTGTCCACTTTGATCAGCTACAATACTATTGAGTTCCGAGTTCATCTTTCAGTTTAAACCCAAATTATTCTTCAGCTGGACCTTTGTGCAATTGCATTATAATCGTGGTAAACATTTAAAACTGCCACACTAGCTACACAGTACGCGTTACAATCGAATCGGTGAAAGTTTTATCCCGAGAAATGTTCGGGTCGAATGGCCACCTCGTTCATGCGATTAACGCCATTGGATTTTTTTTATGGGGTCACCTCAAGTCATTGGTCTATGCCAACAAGTTAACAACTTTAGACGAGCTCAGAAACAACATCCAACTCGAAACACCAACGTTCCGATCAAAATGTGTGCAAAAGTGGTGGAAAATTGTGTCCGAAGAATAGATCGCTGTACACGGGCTCGTCGTGATCATATGACCGAATCAAATTTTATTCTTAAAATGTAACATTTCCACTACACCTGAAATTTGAACTCTATATCTTATGTACTCTGTGTTCTATTAATATATAAAATTGTTATGAACTTAATGGAAAACCCTGTAGTTCAATATTGAATAATAATAGATTTTATTCAATTATCTTTTAAAATTAGTTTTTGTCGATTCGATGATTTGTTATTGGGTTAATTTTAATTGTTCTTTATATTTCGATTGACCTTGTCAATAATCGATTAAAAAAAACACTAACAGATTATCGCTCTCAAATGATTTTTGTTCTTAGCTTTACATCTGTGCTTATGCATCACATTTCTAAACTTTTATATGAGTGCGATCCAATCTGTGTCCGTTTTGTAATTATAAATAATGGGAACATTAAAAATAAAACCACAAACGCAACAACGCGTTTAGATATAGGGTGTTCCATCTAGAGGTATTTTTTCAGAATAAAAAAATATAAAAATTCAAATCAAGTGTGGAATCTTTATTGGTAATTTGAAAGGACATTTTATGGGATTTATTTTTGAATATAATTTCCTTCAAATGTTGGCCGCAACCACGCCTCAGGGTTTCCATTCTGAGCGTCCAATTTTAGATGAATCGTTCGAGCATTTCGACCGGTATGGCTTTAATGACCCGCGTAGTGTTGGCTTCCAAAACCTGAATCGTAGCTGGTTTGTCAGCATAGACCTAAGACTTTACATAACCCCAAAGAAAAATGTCTAAAGGTGTGATATCACTAGATCAAGGCGGCCAACTCACCTGTCCAAAACGTGAAATTAGCTGCTTTTCGAAATGACCATTCAAAAGATCTTTTGTTTGCGCAGCTGTATGGCAAGTGGCACCGTCCTGTTGAAACCAAGTGTCGTCAAGATTACGGGTAGGTAGCATAAAGATAGATATTAGGATGCGATAGTGACCACAATTCACGGTTACGTCCATTTTTGAAAAAATATGCACCGATGATTCCACCAGCTTATAAACCCCACCGTGGTTTTCTCTGGGTATAATGGCACAACTTGAACCTCTTCTTGTTGCTCTTCAGCCCAAATGCGACAATTTTGTTTTTTGCCTTGCCGTTGAGCCAGAAATAGGCCTCAAGATTGAACAACATTTTGGTCGAAAGCAGCGGATCTTCCCGTTTCTCACCGAACGCTCATATCAATAATACAGTTGCCAACATTTGAAGGTAATTATTTTCAAAAAATAAATGTTATAAAATGTCATTTCAAATTACCAATAAAGATTCCACACTTGATTTGAATTTTTATTTTTTTTGTTCTGAAAAAATACCTCTAGATGGATTACCCTTTACATGACCTCAAGCCGAAAAATAATTTTAAAATATAATTAAACAAAATATATTATTTAACAACAATAATTTACTATTTTTACACCGGGCTAATAACACACTCTGGGAAAACCTTAAGTCGAAAAATAATTTCAAAAGATAATAAAATCTCAACTATTCACTAACAACTTTATTCAAGTCCTTTAAGTTTTAAGTTCATTAAAAAAAGTATTCATCATAATAATATTTCCATTGAAAAAATCAGCTACTCTCACGAACCCAAAGAATGCCCTGAGCACCTTTATACGCAAAAAAAAAACAATTTTCCCTACTTACCGCAATTTTCAAACCATCGAATTAATCAAACACATTGCATTGGAGGAAATTTCCCCTCTCTTAATTAAATCCTAAAATGCTTAAAGAATTCCGCCCCAATGTGCTGGCATTCATTGCACATGAAAATGGCATTTGCCAAAGGAAATGCTTGGCATGCCAACAAAATTTAAAGAAAATATTTTGAAAATGTATTTGCAGCACCCAAAAAAGACGGTGAGCTCAAATTACAACTGTGCGGGCTGACGGGTTGGGTCGGCGAAGGCTCTGTTGTTGTTGTGTTTAGGATTCACCTCTGGTTTACCTTGATACAGTGGCAGGCAGAGTTAGGTCGGCCGTCGCCGCTTACGTTTGCAGTGAACAAAATAATTATGACTTATCCGTGCTAATCGGCGACCATATAATCAACAACTACCGACAACATGCCTGAACTCCATACCCTATCGTTGTAGCGAATGCTTAGGCTTTTACTCCTTGATTTGGGAATTCAGTGATATTAAACGCCCAAGGCGGCCACAGCAAAAAGACATTTGAAACAATGTGAACTGTACGGCAACGGGAGCCGGAGCAAGAAACAGAAAAACTACACAAAGAACAACAGGCACCTGGAGTTCGAAGCCAGCCAAAGTCGCACCACCACTAACGGACACATCCACGAGGCATGTTTGAAGAAGCGGCAACAAAATGAATGCTTACAGGACATGCTAAACACGAAAGCGACGAAACAAATCGCAAATCTAAAGGTATGCCACGGGAAATTTTGCAAATGGAACAACAGCGTCACAAAGGAAACCCAACTGTAGATGGGATTTTCGGTGCACCGTGGGCATACCCCCCCCCCCCCCCTTCGTCCTAACGGAATGTGCAGGAAGAAAGAGTCGAACTCATACCGCCCCGGTGGGCTGGAAACGACGGAAAATGTGCCGGGTCATTAGGGAATAGACGGAAACTCCCGGAAACACTCTATTAAACTCGCAAATGTAGCACTTTTCTTAAGATTTGACTTCAAGAGACGAAAAGGACAAAAACTCTCACGCACACACACACACACCCGAGCATCTTCCTCACAGCGACTCGTACCGCAGATCCTTAAAAACTCTGCACGACTGTGGGTAAAAACAGAATGGACGGTTTATCATAACGTCAGAAATGCCGCGTGCCAGAGTTCATCTTTTAAATGTTCCTCTTTCTGCCTTGAGCTGTGAGCGACGGGTTAGAGCAATTGGAAAAGCTACTCTGGTATGATGAAAAGCCGATTTCGTTTAAAACCACTAGCGCCATCTATTGACAGTGGCCCTATGATAGCAGCCATTTTGTTTTATGTCCATCTCTTTCTGGCCGCCCCACAAAAGCTCCAACATGTGGCACTACACTCGCAATACACTGAGGCTGGCCATAGTGTTAAGCTGCCGCAAGAGTGACCTCTCTCTAACAACTGCTCGACGTACGGCTTGTGTGTGGCCTCTAGTGTTGCTCTTCTTTCCAGTATGTATGGGGAGAGGGCCAACTTGTATTGGCCATGCGCGCTCATTGGAAATGAGCACTTGCTAGCAACGCCCACTTAGGCAGAGACAATTGGGTAGCTTTCCAGTAAGAGTGTAACGAAAGAGCACAGTGTGGCTGTTACTCATCTCACTTTGGGGGTATTTGTTGTTGGCCGTGCGAGAGTGTTGGTGGTTTTGCTGTTCGGTTTGTTTGGTTGCGAGTACGAGCCCATGAGCGGCAAAATGAAAACTGGCGTTGTCGGCAGTTTCAAGTTTGACATTTCCTCTTCTTCTTCTTGTTGGTTTATCACAAACTTGGTTTTTCGTGTGGAAGTGCTGCGGCCCAGGGTTGTATGAACAGAAAATTTCTGTATCACTCGCCCTAAATGAAGGAAGAAGGCATAGGGAAATTGAGTAAAAACCGAACGGAAAAAGTTAATATTCTAATTTCAGAAAATAAGAAAGCCTCAATTGTGATCTTTTCCCAGACTCAGAGGTCTCTCACACTCTACACTCTCTGCGTTGTAGCGTGAGTGTTGCTGATGGTGGTGATCAGCCCGGCCAAAGTCTTGCTCAATTTATTTATGAAGCCGGCTTCATTTGCATCTCGTCTGTCCGTCGAAAGGTCCCTCTGTCGTCTTTAATTTGTTGGAATTTCAATTGGATTTTCATGGTCGACGGTACCTTGTGTCTGGCTGGGTGTCTATATTTTTCACTTCTTGACGTTAAAAATGCACTTACACACACGCACGTACGATATTTGTGCCATGATGTAGATTTTTCGTTGTTGTTACTGTCTTCTCTAGGCCGGTGTTTGTCCTTGTATTATCGGGCCCAGAATTAATTCATTATTATAATTTGTCCATAAAACAAACAATAATATTTTTTAACCCCTCGCTTTAAGTATTTTTGTCTTTTTACCTACTGCCTTGCCTGTTGTTTTATTTTGTTGTTTAACATAATTTCATTAAGTTCGCTCTTTGCTTTTATTTATTTTCTGTTGTCTTTTCTACTTTTTATTATTTATTTTTATACATATCGGGAATTTTAATTGTTGTATGTTACTTTTACTTTTATTTCTTCATTCTTGTGTTTGTGTTTTCTTTACTTGCGCTGCTTACCAACCGCTTGTACTTCCCGCTCAGAGTCTGATAATTTATTCCGATTTCAAGACATGAAAAGATTATGTTCAATTATGTTAATGGCGTTTTATGTACTGTGAAAATATTTACATATTAAGTAATGACCGATTGTAAGTCATCAATAGTGTGTTTTTTTGTTTTATTGCATTTTATGTGGAATATAAAATTTAATATCAATTGAATTGAGATTTTTGTTAAGTAACCAAAAGTTAGGTTGTGTGTTATAGAATAAAGGAATTTACTTCACTTAAAAGATAAATGTACTTAGTAGGGACATAAATACTGTTACAACATTGAACACGCCCATTTCAGAACTGAACATACCCCGTTAATTTCATATGGGTTTTGAAATCTAACCTCAATAGCTTTATTCTGTAAAGGGAATTTTAAAATTGTTTCAACTTTCATCATGGAGTGGTCAGATAATGAGAACCGTATCGCTGTAATAGCGCTTTTCAAGTGTGAAATGAAAAAAACGATATTTTCAAAACGCTCCGGCCACTAGGGATTAGCCGCATGTTCGTCTACCGATGCATAAAACTGTTTGGGGAGACTGGAGATGTAAAAGACCGCCACCGGTCGGGCCGCCCACGCTCTGTTCGAACACCGCACGTCATCAAAGCCGTTAAATGAAGAATTCACAGTAATCCGCTCCGAAAACAGAAAATCATGGCCCGTAAGATGAATATCACGCAAAAGTTCATGAGTCGAATCATTAAAAAAGACTTGGGGCTTTCAAACGACGTACCGGACATTTATTGACTGCCGCTTTAAGAAAAATAGAATTGAAAAATGCAAACGCCTTTTGGTAAAGCACGCGGATAACCTGCACATAAAAATTTTGTTTACCGATGAAAAAATTTTTACCGTTCAGGAAAAATTTAACAAGCAAAATGATAGAGTGTATGTGCGGTCTTCTAAGGAAGCATCTGAACTGATCCCAAGGGTGGAAAAAGGTTATCACCCAGCTTCAGTAATGGTTTGGTGGGGTGTCTCTTACGATGGGGTCACTGGCCTGCATTTCTGCGAACACGGAGTTAAAACATGGGCTAAAGTTTACCAAGAAACCGTCGTAGAAGCTGTTGTGAAGCCTCTCAACAATTCCCTGTTCCAAAACCAGCCATGGACTTTCCAGCAGGATTCTGCGCCGGCACATAAGGCTAAAACGTCCCAGGCCTGGCTTGGAAACAATTTGCCAGCGTTCATTTCCTCTGAAGAATGGGTCTCAGGCAGTCCAGATATGATCTTATTGGATTACAAATCGTGGACGGTTTTAGAGGACAAGGTTTGTCACAAAAGATACCCCAACATTGGATCTCTTAAGACTGCTTTGGTTCGAGCTGTGGCCAATTTTCCAATGAACGAGGTTCGTGCAGCTATGGACGATTGCCCAGTGCGACTTAAGGCGTGTGTAAAGGCAAAAGGCGGACATTTCCAATAAGCAGATTCTTTGTGGATACAATATACATCAATTAATATATTAAAAAAAATTGGTCCCAAAACATTCAGTACTTTTTATTTTACAGCATAAAACGTGTGTAACAGTATTTATGTCCCTACTAAGTACTAAAAAAACAAAATTAAGTCAAGTCCATTTTCATACTTAAAGAGAACAGATTACTTGGAAATAAGTTTTACTTATATAAACTCCACTAGTTACAGCATTGCTTTTGTTCTTTAAAAAAATGTTTTGATAAAAACAAATAAAAATGTAAAGTTCGACCAAGCCGACCGACATACTCGTATATACCTTCCACAATAAACGATACTAAAGCCCAAATAAAAAAAACTTGTCCATTTGAGAGCTTCTTCGAGTCATGCGTCCGTCCCTAATCTTAAACAAAATATAAAAATTATGGCATATGGGTAGTCTTTATTAACTATTCATCGCCCATTTTCACAATGCGTTGTTGAGGCAAGTAATCCAAAAGATTTGAGCAACAATACCATTTTTTGAGGTATTGCGTGTGTTCCAACTAAAGTTTCTTTCCCGCCAATTCCCGTCCGGGACATGCCCGTAAACCCGGATTTTTCTCTCCCATTTTTCCGAAAAATTCATCCGGGAGTCCCGGAAAACTAATTTTTGTCTCTTACCATATTCATAACTAACACTACCAAGTGGATGGTGGACAATTTCTAACATTTAAAAAATACTATAAAGAAGCTCCTATTTATTTAGGACAAATTAAGTTTAAGATTGAAAATAAAATAAACATACTATTAAATATTTTAAAACCAATTATATTTGCTGTGAAAGCGCTTTGCGACGAAATATGAATTTCATTGCCGCGAATGCAATATTAATCACTTTATGTCGACAAATTTTTAACATTCTTTAACCTTTGGCACCTTTAGAATTTTTTAAGAAAAGACATGCGACTTTAAACTTTACTGCAGTATCTTAAAGATCCAACGATATTTAATCACAATACGAGGGTTGCTATATGTATTTCTTTTCTTTTTCACTTAGTGTTGTCTGGCGCCATCTGACATTTCCATTGAAAAGTTTGACATTTTTATGCATAAACGTACTCAGAACGTTTTGACGTACCACCATCATTTGTGTTACTTACAGTGACTTGAAAAACCAATTTGGCAAAAAAAATGGAATTAAATGGTTCGTGAAAATTTTCGTGCGATCATTTTTCAAAACTTTTGACGTGGATTATCAAGACAAGAGTGCATCGATGAACTTAAATCTTTGTATGGCGATGAAGCGCCATCCTATAGCACTGTGAAAACTGGTTAAATGAATTCATTCGTGGCCGACGCTCGCTCAAAGACGAAGGTCGTGAAGGTCGTCCAAAAACAGCCGTTGTGCTAGAGACCATTGATGCCGTGTGTGAACTGATAACGCAAGATCGTCATGTGACATACCGTGAGATAGAGGCATCCTTGGACATTTCTTCCACTAGCATACATTCGATATTGCATGAACACCTGGCCGTAAAAAAGGTTCTCGTTGGATCCCGCACAAAAAAAGGCTCGTAACGATTGGTGCAAAGAAATTTTGAAAAAATACGATCGCGGTGCTTTTTAAGACGTTTATAAGATCGTCACAGGTGACGAATCATGGATCTATGCATATGTTCCCGAAACAAAACAGCAATCGTCCGTGAGGGTCTTCGAAGATTAGCCAAATCCCACGAAAGTTGTTCGTGCAGTAAGCACTTCGAAGCAAATGGCCACCTGTTTCTTCGGCAGAACTGGTCATGTGGCGACTGTTCCGTTTTAGCAAAGTAGGGCGGCCAATTCTGAGTGGAACATTACAATTTGTTTGCCTGAAGTCTTCGGAGAAATTCGAAAAACCTTACAAGAGAAACCATGACAATCCGAGCTCTCACACATCGGCTCAAACCAGCGCCTTTTTGACCGGCCAAAACGCCGAATTCATGGGTCATCCGCCGTACAGACCTGGCACCCAATGACATCTTTTTATTCCCGCACATCAAAAAAAAAAAAAATGCGTGGTCAACGAATTTCGTCGCCAGAAGATGCTGTTGAAGCGTTCAAAAACCATGTTTTGGAGGTGTCTCAATCGGAGTGGAAAAAGTGCTTCGACAATTGGTTTGAGCGCATGCAAAAGTGTATAAATCATGCTGGAGAATACTGTGATAAAACCAATAAAACCACTTTCGATGATAAATAATCGCATTTTCATTATTAGGCCAGAAATATAACGGATGACCCATCTAGAGGTATTTTTTCAGAACAAAAAATATATAAAAATTCAAATAAAATGTGGAATCTTTATTGGTAATTTGAAAAGACATTTTATGGCATTTATTTGTATACCCTCCACCATACAATGGAGGGTATATTAGTTTTGTCATTCTGTCTGTAACACCTTGAAATAATCATTGGAGACCCAACAAAGTATATATATTCTTGATCCTCGTAAAATTCTAAGACGATCTAGCCATGTTGTCCGGCTGTCCGTCTGTTGAAAACAAGATAGAGCCTGCACAGCTAGGGAGCTGAAATTTGGCGCAAACATGTGTAGTTAACCTAGCATGGTTGGTATTGAAAATGGCTACAAAGCTCTACGGGAAGTTGGTGTTGAAGACCCTCGACCGACACTACCTCATACAAATTAGATTTTTATTTGGAAATATCCGTCCAGTTTCTTGAGCAAAATCACTGAAATTTTGCAAATAATAAACTCTATATAGGCGCAATCATCTGTGGAAAAATGGTTAAGATTAGGCCACCATTTCTTGTACGATAACTCACCACAAGCTTGACCTATCGAAATGAAATTTTGCACATAAAGATTTCTATATTAAACACACTTCCGCACCAAATTTGGTTTTATTTGGGAATCTAGTATAGGGTATCCAAAGTTCGGCACAGCCAAACTTAACATTTTTTACATGTTTGAATATAATATCCTTAAAATGTTGGCCGCAACTACGCCTCAGGGTTTCCATTCTGAGGGTCCACTTTTGTATGACTCGTTCGAGCATTTCGACCGGTATGGCTTTAATGATACACGTAATGTTGGTTTCCAAAACCTGAATCGCGGTTTGTCAGCATAAACCCAAAAAAAATGTCTAAAGGTGTATATCACTCAAACTAGGCGGCCAACTCACCTGTCCAAAACGTAAAATTAGCTGCTCTTTAAAATTACCTCTCAATATATCCATTGTTTCAGCAGCTGTATGGCAAGTGCCACCGTCCTGTTGAAACTAAATGTCGTCAAGAATACGGGCTTCAATTTCAGGATGGTTCTCGCGATAGCGAGTACCATTCACGGTTTCGTTTCGGGCATCATAATTTTGAAAAAATATGCACCGATGATTCCACCAGCTTATAAACCGCACCAAACCGTGATTTTCTTTGGGTATAAAGGCACCTCTTGAACCTCTTCTTGTTGCTTTTCAGCCTAAATGCGGCAATTGTGTTTATTGACTTTGCCGTTGAGCCAAAAATGGGCCTCATCACTGAACAAAATTTTCGTAGAAAACAGCGGATCTTCCCTTTTCTCACCGAACGCTCATTTCCATAATAAAGTTGCCAACATTTGAAGGTAATTATTTTTAAAAAATAAATGCTAAAATCCTTTGAAATTAAAGATTCAACACTTAATTTAAATTTTGATATTTTTTTTGTTCTGAAAAAATACCTCTACATGGATCACGCTGTATATAGCAGCCTGTAATAACAATTTATTTAATGCTCCCCTGATAATAATATCAATATCAGTGGAAATCTAAAGAATATTCAAAGGGAAGTTTTTAAATAAAATAAGAAACAGACTTAAAGATTTTTTTTGTTCTAAAAACATATTTTGGGAAAATGGATAAAATACATTTTCCCAAAATATGTTTTTAGACATTTTAATATGCCGCTTAAGTTATATTAATACTCAAAAACGTATATGTGCCGCGCAAAATAGAAAAGGACCTAAGGGTAAAAACCAGTTTTGTTCAGGAGAGCCATTTCAAACCATCACTTTCATAAGACGCGTATGTCTCTGGGAGGGAACACTTTTGGGGCATGGGATCAGTCTCATTCGATGCTCAGATGTTATGAAAAGTGAAAATTGATTTTTTTATGACGCGCAATATAGAAAAGAACCTAAGGGTAAAACCCAGTTTTGTTCAGGAGAGCCATTTTAAACCATCACTTTCATAAAACGCGCATATCTCTGGGAGGGAACACTTTTGGGGCATGGGATCGGTCTCATTCGATGCTCAGATGTTATGAAAAGTGAAAATTCTTTTTTTAACCTTAGGTCCCTTTCTCTATGCGCTGTCAAATATGTTTTTTATGTTTTTGTAGTCGAGGAAAACAGAAATAATCTTAAAATAATTGTAACTTATTTACGAAATTTTTAAATGAGTGGTGATAAAATTCACATACCAAATATTTGTTTGAATTTAAGGCTTGTTCTTTTTTTGTGTACTGACGGACAGTACAGAAATTGGCTCAATTGAAGTCTTCAAGTAAATATTTACTGAAAAGGAATAATTTATAATCAAATTGAGTAATTTGTGATTGAAAATACTCGTATTACATACATAAAATGAGTATGCCCAATTCTTTAATTATTTGTTTAAACAATTAATATTGATACTACATTAATTCAATTACTCATATATACAGCGCCTTGTACCCAAGGAAATAAAAAATAAGTCATAATTGTAATTTAAGTTGGTTTAATATAACTACTATTTAAAGCGTTTATTTTATAACTGTGGTTCCATTTACCTACAATTGTAACGCGCAACATTTTATTTTGGCTTTTAGATCTGCGTGATGTGATGGTTATGTAAACAACTATCATACATGGAAATGCAGGCTTACATTCGGGTAAGAACATCTAACATTTTTCAGCAACCAAATTCTTACACAATTTCGGTGGTGAAAATTTGTTCTCTATGAATTATAAAAAACATTAACCGTTCGGAACCGGCATAAAGCAGTAGGTCCTGGCTACCGTACAAAGCACGCCGGTTTGGAAGATGTTTCCCGCATGTTTACTAGTTTGATACAAAGCTTACAATTTATGGTTTGTCTGTCTCAATGTTTTCGTCAATAAACAGTCTAAAATGCGAGTATGGCTTGAGTAAGACGATGCTCGAGCTCACCCTACCGAAGTGAGGTCTTGCCACTCTACAGGCTACATTTTAAATTCTATTAAGCTTAAATAAATCATATAGTTTATGTGAGTAAAATTAAATCATTTCGGTCAATGTTTTCATTTTAGGTTCATGAAATATACCCCTACTTACTTACTTAACTCGCACAACACCCCATTAAGCAAGAAGGGACCTACTGTTTTACACTGACTCCGAAGGCTAATGCATTTTGTAAAGAAGTTCTTACATGGCTTAGAGATAAATCTCGTAAAGTCGCCGGTATGTACAAGGTAAACACCCTTCGCTTAAAACTTTTTAAAGTTCTTACCCGGATTTGAACCTGGATTGACTAGCATGACAGTCGTGCACACTTCCATTATACCACGGCGGAAATAAAACCCAACCGTCTGACTTTAGCCTAAACCCAGATAACTGGTTCGTTGTCTCAACCGAATTGTTTTGCCAATTTTGAGATTCGGTGTACTCCAAGTATTCCTCCAGTACAACCGAATGTTGTTTTTTGCACAAGAATTTTCCGTACAGAAAACCTCACATTTTTGAGACGCCGTTACATCTATAAAAAATCATTGTTTGGTATAATCTATTGGCAGAGGGAATCACTCGTCCATATTTCTTTAAAAATAAAGCCAGCCATAAGGTTACAGTCAATCGGGAACGCTATAGAGACAAGATTTATGACTTTTTTGTGCCTGAAGTGGAGGATGTTGATGTGGACGACCTTTGGTTCCAACAAGACGGCACTACATGCTATACAGTTAACGAAACAATCAAAGTATTGAAGAAAACTTGTGGTGAGCGCATTATCTTGCGTCTTGGGTCTGTGGCGTTTTCTCTAAGATCGTTCGATTAACACCGCTGGACTATTTTTTATCGGGTTAAGTGAAGTTGCTTGTCTACGCAGATAAGCCCGATACGGTTGACTTCTTGTAGGAGAATATTCGGCGCGTAATTGGTGACATCTGGCCTCTAATGTTACAAAAAGTGGTCGAAAATTGGGCCTCTCGGCTAGAATTTATTTGAGCCAACCGAGGCGGCCACTTGCTTGAAATCATTTTTAAAACATAATTTATTATAAATCTAAATTCTTGGCCATAAATATCATTAGTAATTTAATGTAATGCGTTTTATTTCTTCTTGAAAACCACACGTCTGAAAAAAAACACCCTTTAATTTTCTTTTCAGTCATGAAGTTGCTGTGCTAGATTCTTGTAGTCCCTTGTAAGCTGAATAAACAACTAAAGGTCTTAAGTTTAGAATTCTTCCGGCACCAACATTTTCTCTACGGGCGGTTTGGAAACTTCTTAGCCTAGCACAAAAAGCGCGGTATAAACAGAAAAAAGTTAAGTGTTTTGGAAACTTCCACCTCTGCTATGAACACATGTTAAATTCGTTTCGATCTGGCAACTCCTTCATATAGAAACAGGTGTTCACAAAAGACGCATCCGCTATTTTTTTACAATGGAAAAATTAGAAATGCGTGGTGTTTTTAAATATTTACATAAAAAAGGTTTATCGAGGCAAGAAATTCATAATGATATGGCGAATGTGTTAGGTGAAAGTGTTCCTTTATATGCAACAGTTGAAAATTGCGTTGCTGAATTTAAACGTGGTCGTACAAGCATTGAAGATGAACCACGTAGTGGTCGTCCAAAAACAGCAACAACAACATAAATTGTAGCCAAAGTGCATGATATTGTATTAAATGATCGACGAATAAAAGTGCGTGAAATAGCTAATATCATGGGCATCTCAAATGATCGAGTCCATTTAATTTTGCATGAAGAACTACTGATGAAAAAGCTTTCTGCAAGATGGGTGCCGGACTTGTTAACAGTCGACCAAAAACGCATAAGAATGAACAGTTCTCAAGCTTGTTTGGATCATTTTCAGCGAAATAAAATGGATTTTAAGCGTCGTTTCATAACTGTTGATGAGACATGGATCCACCACTATAATCCAGAGACAAAAGAACAATCCAACAAAGGACTGAAGCTGGAGGAAGTGCCCCAAAGAAGGCAAAAACAATTCAATCGGCTGGTAAGGTTATGGCAACGTTTTTTTGGGACTTCAAAGGTATTTTATTGATTGACTATCTGCAAAAGGGTAAACAATAAATTCAGAGTACTATTGCAACCTTTTAGATCAATTAAATGTACAAATTCGAGAAAAACGTCCTGGCTTACAACACAAAAAAATAATTTTTCATCAAGACAACGCACCAGCGCACAAGAGTGTTTTAACAATGGCTAAAATCAACGAATTAAAGTACGAGTTGCTTGACCACCCACCTTATTCTCCTGCTTTAGCTCCCAGTGACTTTTACCTGTTCCCAAATCTAAAAAAAATCCTTGCTGGCAAGCGTTTTACCGCAAATGAAGATGCAATTACAGTTGTAAACCACTATATTGAAGACCTTGAGGAAAACTATTTTAATCAAGGGATAGAATTGCTAGATAAGCGTTGGACTAAAGGCCCATTTAGTCTCGACGGTTGACGGTGGACGGTTGACGGTAGACAATCAGCTATTTCAGTTGGGGGTTGCATTTTGCATGTGTTAGAGGGAGATAACTACGGTTGACGACGGTAGACTTCTGCAGGTTGCAGAATCTACCGTCAACCGTCGAGACTAAATGGGCCTTAAGTGTATTGAAGTTTCAGGAGATTATATTGAAAAATAAAAATATTTTTAAAAAACTAACTATTCTCTTTCATTGATAGGCTAAGAACTTTCCGAACCGCCCGTACAGGCTCGACACAGCCGTCGATGGAATTTAACCAAAACTCATTTTCTCATCTGCATCGCAAGGTGTTAATCCTTTTCTTTGTCTTTTTCTTATCCTTTCTACAACTTTGTAAAGTAGAATTGGTTCTTAATTTTCAAAAACACTATCAACCCAAGTAAAACATAATAACTATAAAATAGTGTTTGAATTTCTCTAGGTGATCTTTTCACGTACATAACCAAACAGACAGACGCTATGACTAGGATCATAAGGTATTTCATTTAAGGTACTGAAAGGAAAGAGGAAATAGTTTCACCTGTTTTCATACATCACGCCAACTAATGGCTGCAGAGTCCTGCATGTCCTGTTTCTTCGTTATCAAACGTTTTTATGTATTTCAATTAAAAACCCGAACTTGCACAGTTGTCGGTGTTTTTTTTTTAAAGGGGAAAATGTCCAGTGGAAAACACGAGTAGCAACGTCACGGTGTTCCACACAGAGTATCACTTTACCTTAATTTATAATGTGTCCCACTCGACTACAGATGCTTATCGCCAGGGTAAATGAGGCTTTATGTGTGTGTGTGCGGCTTGGGGTTGTTGTGGCAACAATCGAGAAGAAAACTGGCTTAGAGGAATTACTTGCACCTTGTGTCTGCGTTGCAGCAGGAATGCACAGGACTCCTCCGTAGTGCGGTCTCTGGCCATGAGATCCGTTACAATTTCAATTGTTTGAGACTCTTGTGGGTAAAATTTGTTTATGGCTTTCATTCACCCTTCTCGCTCTACCCCTGGATGCGCTTGTAGGCCAGTGTGTGTGTGTGTGTGTTTGTGTGTCTCCAATGTCTGAGTGCTGCACCGTTTTACACGCTAATGACACGCTAACGTGAACTTGACCGTGGCTATCTTAACGTCAGATCTTTACGAAAATAATATCAGACCATAACAAATAACATGGCCAACAGTGGCAGCAACAGCAGTCAGTCAGTCTTGGTGGTAGGCTGTAGTTGGCCTGCTAGAGATAGTTTTACACTCTTCACATTTTTTGGAAAGTAATTTGAATGAATCGCCACCAATACCACCACCATCACTACCATGAAGTGTCAGTAGCACTCGGAGGAGAATTAGCGTCGCCTAAAATGTTTCGTTGCACTCATGTGCAAAGGTCCGCCAGTGAGCTAGTTTCTCAGTTAGTAAGACCGTTGCACAGTGGTCAAAATATGATTTTAACGCTTTTGTGGTGATCACTGGATACAAATTTATATAAAATGATTGGCGATTTTATGTACCAAACGAAATATTTTGGACAAATAAACCTTAGCGCTAAAGTGGAACATACCCAATATAGTTAACCAGATTAATTATCGTTTACAATCAATAGATTGGCTGCGGAAATGATAAAGAGTCTATATAAGAAAATTTGTATAACTTATACAAGATCCTATACGAATGGCCTCTATGGTAGAAATACATCAGATATTTATAATTGGTGGATATGGCTGAGAGGAAGGAAGGTTTACGAGAACTTAAGTATCGGCTAGCGACTCTCTAATCCAAAAATGGGGCTACAAGAAAAGGTTTATAAAACAGGTTAAACACAAACGATATAATGTAAGTTCGCCGTTAATTATTTCCAAACCGTATTTTATATACCCTCCACCATAAAGGAAATACTAAAATAAAATCATTTTTCCGCAGTACCTTAGGTTTTTATTTTTAAAATAAACCCTTTTTCCTCCTTAGCTAATTTTGTCCGTTTGAAAGGACATTTTATGGCATTTATTTTTTGAAAATAATTATCTTCTAATGTTGGCCGCAACTACGCCTCTGGGTTTCCATTCTGAGGGTTCAATTTTGCAAAACTCATTCGAGCATTTCGACCGGTATGGCTTTAATGACACGCGTAATGTTGGCTTCCAAAACCTGAATCGTAGCTTGGCTGGTTTGTCGGCATAGACTTTGGACTTTACGTAACCCCGAAGAAAAATGTCTAAAGGTGTGATATCACTCGATCTAGACGGCCAACTCACCTGTCCAAAAAGTGAAATTAGCTGCTTTTCGAAGTAACCTCTCAATAGATCCATTGTTTGAGTAGCTGTATGGCATGTGACACCGTCCTGTTGAAACCAAGTGTCGTCAAGATTACAGGCTTTAATTTCAGGTAGCATAAAGATCGATATCATGGCGTAATAGCGAGCACCATTCACCGTTACGTTCCGGTCATCATCATTTTTGACTGAATTTGTTGCCAACCGAATGATAAATATTGCCTGTAACTCGAGTATTCTATCAGTACAATCGAATGTTAGTTGTTGTTCTGCAATTTTCAGTAATTGTAACTTAAATGTTGATGGAACGTACGAACTACCCGAACCTCCAGAAACGAATTTTGGTATCTGAAATTCCACATGCCGCACTTTTTCAACGCGAAAATTTAAAAGTTTCATCAGAGGCAAAAACTTTTTGCTAAAACACTTTAAGAACTTAGAAAATAAATGGAAATGGAGATGGAGATGAAAGATTTTCACTGAAAAACATTGGACATTATATTTTTGAAAGAATGTCTATTTAAACCAAATAAATATTGCCGTCTTTGGTTATAATAAAATTTCACTAATAAGTGTTTGCAACTAAATTTGTTTGCCATAACCAATAGTTGTGGCAACTAAATACTTTCCTGCTACAAAATGCATTATGGACTAGTCGTTATGTAACAAATAATACTACCAACCCTCACCTTACCAGGGACACCAAGTACGAATTTACAAAATAAAGGTTACTGTACGGGTTTATTGTTGACCTGTCGGGGTTTTTGTCCGGCGGTATCATTTGTCCACAACTCTTCGAGGTTAAGAGCATGTACGGTTTAAGGTAATGATTACAGTTGATGTTCTATGAATTGCAAGGCGTTGAGGAATTTTTGAATTCGCAGTTTCAAAAGTCGCAATCGTCGAAAGTCTTAACCTAGCCTAAACTCGTTTTAAAGTACATACTAGGAACTTTTCTTCCGTTAGTAACTTTTCTTCATTTAGCTGAACCTACACTAAAAAAATTATATTCATAACAAGAACGAAATATTAGTCAAAAATAAACTTTCCATAAAATATACTTGTATGAAATAAAAATCTTAAATATTACAAAACCAGTTTTGGTGATAATAATTCGGGATTTAATAGAACTTAATAAAATATTTTTTATTTGTTAAGATTTTCTTTCATATTTCTTAAGAATTCAAATATAATTTTAGTGTTTATAAGTTTCTACTTTGTCACTTTTACTTTCACTTTAATATATTCAGTTCCATTTACTGAACATTTCACTACATCAACTTACATTCGGTTGCACTAAGAGAAACTTTATACTCGTTGTACATTCAATCTCTATAATTCACTTCTATTGTAAGCAGTAATGTTGTGTATGTAAGCAATAAACTCCATGTTAAAAATAAAAATCGATTTGGAATCCCTATCTTATTCCATTGAGCGTTGTTCATCCGTCTGTCCATCTACCATTGTATTAAAGTACAGGTCGCAGTCATAAATATATATGAAACTTGCACACAGAAAACAGATTTGTTGCCACAACTGACTTTTTTGTCAACTAAATGCTGGTGGTTGCACTTACTATCCATGTATTCCATCGCTACAACCGAATGTTTATTGGGTACATGGCAATTTACAGTACTGGGAACTGGCGGTATCGCTTAAAGAGACAAATATCGGTAACTCTAACTAATTAGGATGATTATTGCAACAGAATTTATTCATCTATTGGCTGTTGTTATAGATTTTTGGTTGTGTGTACTCCAGGACTCGGTTGTCATTTCTACTAGCATTTGTTAACTGGGCCAACTGTTGGTTTAATTGTATGTATTCGGTTATATGACCGACATTAAAAAGTTATTTTTATTTAATTTTGATACAATACGATTAGAAAATATTTATTCTGTTGCTTGGATTTGGAGCAGGTTTTTTTAACACTTGGTTTTAACTTTCGAATGTAATAATGTTTGTCTGCACAAGTGGAACGATTTGATGCATCAAATTGGTTAAGCGGGTCAAAAGTGCAATTTTGATTTTAAGTGTCAACAAATTTCAAGTTGAAACTTTGAAAAACGCTGGACAATAGAATAACCTTATTATCTCAAGTTGTTCTTCATAAATTGGTTTCTGGCTCGATAGATTCATCGTGTTTGTTGGCACTACGATAGTTGATTTTTGTTTTCCTACCAGAACTTTGCGGCGCTTTAACTTGTTTTGTTTTTTTCTTAATGACCCTAAAACTAGAGCAATGAAAGAGTTCAATAGTATCTCCAATCAGAACATTGATTTGTTGGATTCGTTACGTAATTTTATTAATAATTTGGATTTAATTTACTTTTAGATGTAAAAAAACAGTCTGCAAGGAATT
Organism: Hydrotaea diabolus; assembly: GCA_963513945.1. Classification (NCBI taxonomy): domain Eukaryota; kingdom Metazoa; phylum Arthropoda; class Insecta; order Diptera; family Muscidae; genus Hydrotaea; species Hydrotaea diabolus. The sequence continues at coordinate 174,709,909 of OY740719.1, forward strand.
AGTACTTCCATAGACTTAATAAATAAATAAATAATGATATATTACTTAAGTGAAGTAAAGTGGAATTTTAAACCCAAATATTTTCGGCTACTGAAATGAATGCTTGATGTCTTGGCTACAAATATGAAAAAGTATATATAATACACGAGGGAGACCGCAAAAGTAACTGGCCTAACATAAAAAGAACCGTTTTTTTTGGAATTATTATTATTTATTTTTCAGCATAATCTCCTTACAACTTAATGCACTTCATCAAACGTTTTTCAAGTTTTTTAATTCCATCCGAAAAATAAGATTTTTCAAGACCTTCAAAATATGCCTCAGTTTCAGCAATAACCTCGCTATTGGACGAAAATTTTTTGCCACCGAGAATTTTTTTTAAATTTGGAAACAAGAAATAATCTGAAGGAGCTAAATCTGAACTATATGGTGGATGCGGAGCAATTTCAAATCGTAATTCGGCCAGTTTTTGTTGAGTTAAAAATGCAGTGTGAAAAAGAACTTTTTTTTTCTAAATGCGGTCGTTTTATCTTGATTTCTTCACTCAACCGATCCAATAATGCACAATAATATTCACTATTTATAGTTTTTCCTTTCTCAAGATAATCAATAAATATTATACCCCTTGCATCCCAAAATACTGTGGCCATTCTTTTCCTGCTGACTTAACAGCTTTCGCCTTCTTGGGACCACTTTTACCAGCTTCTATCCATTGTTTTGACTGTTCTTTGCATTCTGGGATGTAGTGATGGATCCATGTTTCATCAACAGTTATGAATCGGCGCAAGAACTCTATTGGATTACGCTGATAAATCACTAAAAGCTCCTCGGAATTGGTCCAAAGGACGATTTTTTGGGGCAAAGTCAACAAACGCGGTACCCATCATGCGGATAACTTTTTCATGTGCAGTTCATCATGTAAAATACTCCAAACTTGTTTTTCGTGTATTTTAACAATATCAGCAAGTTCTCTGAACTTTATTCGTCTATCTTTAATCACTTCATTAAATATTTTCTAATGTTTTCAATAGTACGTAGTAGCAGTTTTCGGTCTTCCAGAGCGTTGTTCATCTTCCTTACTTGAACGACCCATTTTAAATTGTTGAACCCAGGATTTCACGGTGGAGTATGATGGTGCATTATCACCATGAACAGAATCCAATTCATCTTTGATTAATTGTGGCGTTTAACCTTTCATAAAAAAGTGTTTAATTACCGCACGAAACTCTTTATTTTCCATTTTTCAAAAATTATAAAACTTGTTTACTTCAATCACCAGTAACAAAGAAAATAATCATTAAATATTTCGGAAATTTTGACAGATGGCTTATAAAAGATTGATTTTAAAAAACAAAAAATGTGCCAGGCCAGTTTGTTTTGCGGTCGCTTTCCTATACTTTCATATCGGTCACATTTTTATTTATATTTATTTAAAAAAAAATAGGTGGAAAAAAAATTTAATTTAAATTACCCATCTATGTCGATTTTGGTTTTCATCCTTAACAAACCTTATTCATAAAATTTATTAAAAAAAAACATTTTTTTTTAAAAAAGGACGAACAGAGAAATTTGAATTTGAAAAAATTCTAAATTAATTTTTGACAATCTATACTAAAGTGATAAGAGTGGTAAATTAGAAGAACATTTTAAACCAAAAATGAAAATTTTTAAAAACATTTATACAATTGCATTGGAAAAAATGACAACTTAAATTACGAGTAATTGGGCAACATTTTTGTAGAACATAAAAATACTTAAAGTAATTTTTTCACTGTTTCAAAAAATGTACAAAAGTAAACTCCAATGTTAGAGGTGGGCTATTAAAATATTCTACGAAAATAATCTCCTTACGATTTATCTAAACTCATTGCGCAAATCAGCTAAAACGAAGAAATATTAAGTAGTATTGAACTGATTTGTACAGTACTTTACTAGTCTTCATTTTCAAAAGAAATCATTCACCCCCCGAGAAAGTCCGAACTTTTGTTGCGTAATATATAAGTAATATGTTGCAACAGCGAACTTAACGGGCTCTGGTTACTACAACAATTTTTTCTGTTGTCAGCACTAATTATTGGTACCCAAGTAACATGTGCTTCAGAATAGTTTTACTGAATTCGGTTGGTTTAACCGACAGGTTGTAACTTTCTTAATATAATTGTAGCAACAATCTTATGGTATATGAAGCCATGTTACCTACAATACCACGGAATGGTGGTGATTGCAACAGAAAGTATGTTTATCCAACCGAATAACTGTAGTTCGGACCAAGTTCCAATTGATTTGTTTTCGTGTGTGGAAGGCCATAGACTAACCCTATTGAAACTGGTCCTCCAATTCCGAACAAATTTCGTATGGAGCGTTACGCCTTTTATTTTGTTTGAGAAAAGAAGATCTATTTTATATATATTTTTTTGAAATCATATATCCTGGCTCCTTCTTTATTCACTTATTCTAAACGCTATAATTGTTAAATATTTTCACACTCATTTTTTTCGTTTGAATTCACTGTTTCCGCTGCACAAAGAAAAAGCGGGAAAAGTGTCTGACACTCGTATGGCTTTAGATCATTCATACGCTCATAGTGTTGCTGTTTTTTTTTTGGTTTTAATGGAGTTCTATAAAACAGAGCACAACAACATTTGTTAAGCCTCTGACCATTGTTATTTGTGCGGTTCACTTTTGGCGTTTCCACCTGAAACGCATGAGTGACTTGCAAAGTCCATGCCTCTGGTTTCCACACTCACAGTGGCAGAGCCACAGTGCCAGTCGCCCAGTCCCACAAGTCCCAGTCACTCGATCACTTGCCGGGGAGGAGATCTAATCTTGTCCGTTGGTAACATTTCTTCAGTTCCGCTGTGTGAGTTTATGTGCTCGGTGCTCCGGCATGTATGTTTAGATGTCGTCCATCTCGTTTTCCGTAGCGGAACTCGCCCAGCTATGTGATGCGATGTACTGCGCTGTGGTGTGGACCGGCCAACCGAACGGCCGACCCATTCATTACTTGGCCTGGCTATTGTTAGCGTTGTTGCGTTACTCTCCCTCTCTCTCTCGAGCGTCTAAATATCACCGCCGGTCCGGTATTTTGTTCAATTTCTACTAATTTGGGGTTGTTGTTGTGGCGGCCGGCTTTGCAATTACGGACTTTAAAAGTGTTTAGGAGGGCGTTTTATGGCATTTGGCGTAGTTATTTAATTTTTGTTTTAATTCTTTTTAGTTTGTTGGCTCTATTGTTGGTAATTTCAAAATGGAATTGAATGTAACGGTTGTTAGTTTCGACAGTAGGAAGTGTTGATGGCGGCGACAGAATCTTTAGTGAATGGAAAAATCGGAAATTGTTGGTGGTGCCATGATCTCATACGAGTACTTGACACTTTTCGAAAATTTATCGAATAGGGGAAGTGATGACATAAATAAACAGTACAATTCAATTTAATGATATTAAGGTGTAGGGTAATGAAATCATTGATGCATGCTCGAAAGCTTGAGGGCAACAATGGCGGTAATAGATGTTAGGGGAAATTAAAGCAAAATGTCATAGAATTTATAAATGATTTCAGGAGATCATCAGTCAGAATCAATGGATTAAAGTGATAGTTTACGCTTTTCTAGCTAGAGTGTTTTGACTCATTAGCCAAAGCTAGAAGTTATAGCCCAAATCATACTGTGGTACTGGGTATTGAAACTTAATGCTAGTGTTTTTAGTAGGGAAGTACCGAAAGTGGATTTGCGAAAGCGGATATCGAAATATATTTGTTGCGAATTTAAAGGCGAATAATTTGGAATATTTTACCTTCTCTGGAAGTCGTGTTCTTGTTAATTAATTGCGTGTCGCTGTAATGCACTTAAATGGCGGCGGGAAATAATGGAGTTCTTCAAAACCTTATCCTTTTATTACAGACCATCGGTTCTTGTTGGGGATCGATTGGGCTCAGCCTTATTACATAGTGGCCGTTCACATTCGGCTAACAGAAGAGTTAGAGAAAGACCTCACTTTCGCGGTAGGGAAGCCATGTCCATGTACAACATAGTTTTAGATTGTAACACCTGTACTCTGCAGGGATTTGTGTATTCATATACGAGGTCTATTCAATAGAAAAAGTTAATTTTGAAATTTCTTGGCACACTTGTCTCGAACAATTGTTCTTGGTTGAGTTTGTTTGTAGAGACATAACAGACGTATTTTGATTGTTTGGCGATTTTCTGCTGTGAAACAAATGCATCAAATTTTAAGTCAAATGGACTTAAGTGCTTAAAAGCACTTGAAATGTTGAGAGTGAGATATAGTGATTTTACTCTGAGTCAGCAGAATCTTAAAAAGTGGTACAAGCTTTTCAAAGACGTGACGGACGACGCTCGTTCTGGAAGATCCATCACATCAAAAACCGATGAAAAGGTTCAGAAAGTATAAAAAAGTGTTATGAAGTATGCACAGTGTTATGAAGAATCGGCAAATCACAATTAGAGAAGTTGGCATACAATTTGTTTCGAAATTTTTGGCATGAAGCGTGTGGCCCTTGTTCGTTCGTAATTTTTGGCCGAAAAGAATACCATAGTCCTGCCTCAGCCACCGTATTCAGCAGATTTGGCCCCCGCGACTTTTTCCTGTTTCTAATGTTGAGGAGACCCATAAAAGGACGTCGGCCGATTGAGGAGATAAAAACCGACTAGCTCAAAAGGGCTTAAGACCATACACAAAATGTAAAGGGTGTTTTTTTAAACGTGTGGTTTTCAATCTGGCCACACTTCATTCAGAGTGGGTCTTTTTGACACCTGTCACCTGATTTAGGCTCACAATAATTTGCCGAACGTGTTGAAAGGGCCCAAAACGAGATGGCTACCGATCCTGATTTTTACATGAAAATTTTGTTCAGATTTTTACAAGAAATAAAGCTAACTTTTGGTTGAATGGATAAATAACCAAAATGTTCACCTTGGGAGTAATAAAAATTCGCAAGCAATTGAAGCCGTTACATTCCTAAAACGTCACTTTTTGGTGTGCTTTATCGGCAGAAGGAATCATTGGTCCATATTTCTTTTAAAATAAAGCCAGCGAAACAGCGAAACGAAACAATGAATTTATTGAAGGAAACTTTTGGTGAGCGCATTATCTCGCGTCGTGGCCTTCAAGATCTTGCGATTTAAAGCCGCTGGGCAATTTGTTTGTTGTGTTTTGTGAAGTCGTGATTGAGAACATTCGGCGCGTAATTGCTGACACACGACCCCAAAAGATGCCAAAAGTGGTCAATAGTTGGGCCTCTCGACTGGAATTTTTTCGAGCTAGCCGCGACGGCGACTAAATTTCGCAAAACACATCAGCGAAACTTGTAAAAAATCGCTCATAACGTTAAAAGCTCTTTGGCCCATACTAAATAAACGCTCGGCACTTTGTATTAAAAATAAAAATTTGATATATTAAAGCGACCAACATTGACTTATGCAAGCCCCATCTGGTCTAAAGCGGCAAAAACCCATCGGAAGAAACTCAAGATAATACAAAATAAATGTCTAAAGATCATAAATAATAAGCAGTGGCGATACTCAACACAACTCCTTCACGACGAAACCGGATACGAACTCTTAGATGACTTCACACAGAGAATGAATAATAAGTATTTTGAGAACAATGAGAATTCTTCTTATCAACTGATAAGAGAATGTAGAGATTTTGCTTGATAGCAACTCCGAAAATTCACCAAATAGAAAACGATATGTATCTAATATACTATTCCTTCAGGATAATACATTGGATACATATATATTTTCTTAAGATATTTGAAACCCCTTTTGTTGTCATATAAAGGTTTTCCTATTTTTCCTTTAAATATTCTTAATAAATTAAAATCCTTTAATATGTGTAATTAGAAATCTCATTCGCTGTAATATCTTTAGATAAAATCTCGATAATGTATGTATATAAGTAAATATGACTGTTAATAAAGATGTTTATATAAATGAAAAATGAATGTATAATAAAGCAAAATTCTTGGCCACAACATTAAATTATATTCGTTTTATTTCTTCTTGAAAACCACACGTCTAAAAAATACACCCTTTATATATCAGAACTGTTTCGAGAATTGGAAAAAAACGCTGGCAAAAGTGTATTTTATCTGAGTGTGAATACTTGAAAGGGGACAAAATGGAAATTAATAAATAGAAAAAAAAATTTGGAGAAAAATTAAACTTCACCTTTTCTATTGAACTGACTTCGTATTCCACGTCCGGTACCCATAACCTAGTTGACCATTCGCTCGTTGTATGGATCGCAAACTGGTAGTACTCTTTGGCTACGCGGTCTAATTTATTGAACATTCACGTTTACGAATGCGAACTATTGTTACAACAGCGATGTGAGCTTTTAACTGCATTTTTTTATTTATAAATTAGCGCAGAGACTAAAAAAGAGGAAGGGCCTTTGCATGGGATATATTCTAAAATAAGAACTTGTCTTCATAAAATTTGGCAGAAGTCCTTTTTTTGGGCCAAGGATGGATGATAATGTAATAAAAATGGTTCAGGTTGAAATATAGCTCCCATACCTGTTTAAAGTCTTTTGCTCTGGAAACCACACACGGCGCGTTCCAAAGACAGACAGACTCTATTTAAATTGAGGAAAATCGGTTCAGATTAAGTTATAGCTCCCACACATAGTATGTTTAGCCGATTTTATACATTTTGCTCTAAAAGCGACATAAAACATCTAATATTGATGCAATTTGGCACAGTTCATTACGATCGATCAGTAACCAAACCATACAAATGGGTAATATCGGTTCCAGTTTTAATATATGTAGGTAGTAACGATTTACATAAATAAATAAAGCGCCGCACAGTACTTTAGCATAGAAATGTAGTCGCTCGTTTCGACTGTAGAATTTTAATACTAGTTCTGTTTGGTCTTCGTTCTTCTTAAGGCGCATTTTTTGAAGTTTTTTTCTCAAGCCTTGAATCACAGCTTTATTTTTGGGTGGTGACACGTCTTAGGATGATGGCGGAGTGCGCGCTCAAAGCCGAGCGGAGCTGAAAGCTGATTGAAATTCTTAAAACTGTGTCCAAACAAATTATTACAAATCGGCGTCGGGATGACAGAGTGCGCGCCGAGCCGAGCTGAAAGCTGATTAAATGAGGGAAAACTGTTTTGAATCGTTTTTTCGTGCTGATTGGTGCTGATATTTGATTGTATGTGTAGAATATAAGTTGTTTATAATTTGTAAACGGCTCTTGTCGTTTTGGTCTTCTCTGTTTTGTTTGACAATTTTTTGAAATATTGAACAAAATTATTTAAATTTGATCAATCATATTTATAATTAACTGATTATTCATAGTTCAGATTAAGCAGAAATTTCCATTATTAGATTAATTAATTTATCATCCAATTAAACCAAATTTTGACTTACAAATATCAACTACATAATAACATTCATAAATAAAAAATATAAAAAAACACAAAACACACAGCAAAAAGAGTAAAAACAGTGCAGATTCAGCGCCGATTTCAGCATTCACTCTGCCACCCCCAAATTTCTTAGAAGCTTGAAATAAGTTCGGCTCCGCTTTGAGCGCGCACTCTGCCATCAGCCTTAAGAAAATGCTAAATGACTTTTCTGGATTTTGAACCAGAACTTCTTGCGTGATGATGTGCACACTAACCACCTAATCAAGGCCGGTCATATCGATTTACCAATTTTTCGTTTCGTTTCATATTCATTATGGAATTATCGTCAGTCCATCCATTTGTTGAAAAATTAACTGTTTCCAAATACGAGCAGCAGTGGTAAATTAAGTCACCTGATATTTCACGGATGAAACCACAGAGTTTCCGGTCGGAATTATATAGGTCTAAAGTAGTCCTCTTCAGTTGTTGCTGAACGAACCTTAGGTGTAGACAATTTAACACCAGCCGGAATGTTAGACCACATAAGAACATTATGACAGGAAACTCTGTAAAATATAAAATTGATTCTGTTTTTGGTTTTGAACTTATCTATGACTTTTTATAGAGGGTGGTTAAATTTTAAGAGCCGATATTGAATGTAAACCACACCTAAACGTCAAGCTTTTTTCTGCATTTCATTTGATATTTCTCAATTTCCTACTAACTCAATTTTAACCATGAAAATATACACAAGCTAGCAACGCCTTAAAGTTATTCAAGAAATGGCAACAGTGGACGATCAATTTTCGAAGAAACTCATCTTCAGTGATGAGGCACATTTTCACCTCAGTGGATTCGTCAATAAGCAGAATTGCCACATTTAGGCGAATGTTAGTCCATTGTCGAAAAAACAATGCACCCAGAAAGAGTGACTGTTTGGTGCGGTTTATGGGCTAGCGGCATCATCGGGCTGTATTTTTTCCAAAATGAGGCCGGTCAGGCAGTTACTTAAAATGGTGTTCGCTATCGTGAGATGATAACGAACTTTTTATGGCCCGAATTGGAAGATATTGCTGTGAACGATATGTGGTTTCAACAGGACGGTGCCACTTGACACACAGCTAACGAAACAATGGCTCTTTTGCGCGACATTTTCAACGGCCGTGTTATCTCACGTCGTGGCGATGTTAATTGGCCGCCAAGATCATGTGATTTGCTACCGTTGGACTTCTTTCTTTGGGGTTATTTGAAAGAAAAGGTGTCCGTCGATAAGCCCAGCAACAATTCAAGAGCTAAAGGATGAGATAATACGGCACATTAACGGCATAGAACCTCAATTATGCCACAGCGTCATCGAAAATTTGGACCATCGGATGGAGGTGTGCCGCCGAGGTCGCGGCGACCATTTGACCGATATTTTGTTTCATACATAATTGAACTATACTAATATTAATACGAGTATAATAAAAAGAAATGACAATAATTTCCTAAATAATTTGTGTTTTATTCAAAATCAACATCGGCCCTTAAAATAACTTTACTCTTCAAATGGCTGCATCAGCTTTGCTGACAGTGATTTAGGCCGCCGATGTAATCTTTCATGAATCGGGCAATATGTCATTCCAATAAAACTATCCCGAATGGTGATAATGCCGGTCAAATAAATATAAAATTGGCAAATTGAGTTCCGAAAAAAACATTTATTACGCACACTAAATCTATGTGACTATCAGAATAAAATACTACTGCTTTAGTGTAAAAACCGAATAAACTTGAGTCACACTAATACCGTACAGGGCAGTAATGGCTAAATCTGCCCGCAGGGAAACATGGTCTGGGATTAGTCAAGGAAAAAGTTGGCCAAGCCATACTATATGAAATCATCACTACTGGTGTAATCATCTTCTAGTCTGTCTCAGCAACAATGAGTATGTATTGAAGCCAACTACTTTTGAATCATTTAATTTTTTTAATTATTGCACTCCACTTCTATGCCTAGTAAAACGCTTTTTAATGAGCAGGTTTTTACACTACACCAAAATCATGTTTCATGCTGTAACCGGCAATTAACTTAAATGTGATGGTTTACATATGGTTAACATATTTTGTGGTCATGGATATTGCCGGTTCCTAAACCTACAGGATAACCTGCGAGCTATTAAGATTAAAGTACAACCACTGAGTGTTTCTGTTTTTAATACAACTAATCCACTTTTACTGAAAGTTCCGTTTGGGCTCTACTTCACACCAATTGGCATAGATACATGAGTAGTCATTAACTCCAACATTAGGTTAACGAACCTCCACTAAAATGTGGCTAATGCACTTACTAACTTTATTCACCATTCAGTTGAGAAAGAAACTTAACAATTCTTGTAAATTAGTGGACTTTGCACGATTCCGGTCTGTTTAAAGGCGGTTCAAAATGCCATTTTTATTGAGAAGTATTTACATGGCTAAAAAATGAATCTCGTCATAAACGAGGAGGATAGTCTGTCACTAAAAATGTAAGATTTTTTAGCTTTAGACTATTAATAAAACTATTGTAGCATTATTCAGGCCGAAATGGACAAGTTCAGTATTATGGGATATCATCCGGGAATATTTTTATCTTTACTAAGAGCCATTAGATCCCTGGAGAATGTTTACACCACCTTGAGAATCATGCGGTAATATCTTCTTCTTTTCTATGAGCAAGGTGGCCATTAGATCCCTGGAGAATGTGTACACCACTTTGAAGAATTGTTAAAGAATGCCAGATGTCTCTGAGAGATTAGCAGCTTATTTCGCGAAAACTCTGTATCATACACATAGAAAACCGGTTTGTTGCCTCTACCGATTTTTTTGAAAAACTAAATGATTGAGTTCGCATGCACCTCGAGTATCCCGTCAGTACAACCGAATGTTAGTTGCTGCTCTGTAACGTCCATCCATTGTAACTAAAGTATCGCTAGAAAACACGAAGAATCCGAACCTCAAGAAAACCATTTTTGGTAGTTATGGCAACTAAATACATTTTATGCGTTTCATTGTTATGACCGTTAAACTAGTTGCGTCTGCAATACGAAAATAATATTTATCATCTTGTAGAATGTCGAACGGAATATTCATTACGATTATAGACATTTGATGATTGCACCCGAAATTCTTTCTTTGCAACGAAATTTTAGTAGTTCCAATCGATTTCCAGAAAATTTGTTTTCTGTGTGTAGCCAAGGATAGGAACCCACCCGCATGGAAACCAGAAAGATGTGGCCTGTTATGGATGAGCAAAAACTGGGACGGCGATTTATTTGCCAGGGATCCACCCAAGAAAATTAATTCCCTTCATCACTCGCCTTTGAGCTTACTGAAGTAGACTGTGGTTGTCAACCAAAAACTTCTGTGGAATTTGGTATAATAACGATACGAGGAGGAGACATCTGAACATCTCTGCTAACACTGACCGGCTTTTGATGACATTGTAGAAAAAGTTTTTAAAGTATCCCAAGATTTTAGTTGTTTAGTACTCTGAGCTTAAATTTGAGTATTTCATTTAAAAATTTTTCTTTTAAAAATGTTTTTTTTTTTGTTTAAACTATGCAAAGTTTCATAAAAGAAAATCATGGTGGTCTGTTTGGCGCCTAATGGTTAATCAGCCGAGTGGTGGTGAGTTATTAATAAATAAAAGTACTTGCTCAAAAAATTGGCATTTACCAAATATCTTAAAAATTGTATTTTCTAAAATTTAATTTTTCACTGTACGAGTGCAAATTATTCGTCATTTCTCCACCTATACCGTCATTCAGTGCACCAACCAACATTAAGTTTTTCTAATGAAAACGTTATAGTCGATGCAACCTCAATCATTCGGTTGGCAAAATGATTCGGGTTTGTCAACGTCTCTGCTTTCTGTGTATGTAAAGGATATGAAATGAATGGATCTTAATCTGACAAATAAAACTGGTAAAAGATGCGCGGGGCAGACTATTATATATCCTACACCTGTCTGTTGTTCAAAAGATTTTGCACCTCTGTCTGGAAGGCCTTTGTGTGGAAGGTAAATCATAGGCCGATATATCCATATTTCATCAGAGATGGATAATGGTCGCTCGTATTGCTCCATGCTCCATGGTCGAAATCGGATGTAATACGAATGCGGCTTTTAGAGCTCTTGGTTCTGAAATCGGGAAGTCATGTGGCCTATACTCGTACGAAAATGTGAACCTAGCTTGTATATTTTCACTACATTAAATTACTGTTCGCTTACAACTACTTCCATATATGGGCATGGGCTACAAAATCATCGTAGGATATGCTTGATCGTGTCCAAAGGAAAGTGATGGTACTTATAGGCGACTGTACGGTGTCCAACTCTATTGTTTACCTTAAGCATCGTTGGAATGTGGTTTCGTGACGCTGTTCTATCGTTACTTTCATAGTGTGTGTTTATCAGACTTGGGGATGTTCTTTAAGGATACTCGATTTATTTATTTAAGTCTATGGAAGTACAAATTCCTTACAGACTATTTCTTACATCTAAAAGTAAATTAAATCTAAGTTATTAATAAAATTACATAACGAATCAAACAAATCAATGTTCTGATTGGAGATACTATTGAACTCTTTCATTGCTCTAGTTATAGGTTCATTAAGAGAATAATTCGTTCTATGAACAGGTAAACAAAACAAGTTAAAGCGACGCAAAGTTCTGGTAGGAAAGCAAAAATCGACTAGTGCGAACAAACACGATGAATCTATCGAGCCCGAAACCAATTTATTTAGTTTTTTACGAATTCACACCCGTTTGTTATCGATTGGCCAGTTGACCGCACTATACACTGCAGATCAAATTCGTTTTTCGCTCGTACAATCCGAATGTGGAATAAAGTTCCACAAATGTATTTTCGTCTGATTGAGACTTCTAGAAGTTCAAGGAAAGTGTCAATAAACAGTCTTTCGCCCCCCGATCATTTGCTTTCCACTTGCCATGGCAATTAAATAGCTGTTTAGAGGGCATCCCCTGAGTTTTTCTTATAAAAAAACAACAAATCGGGATGGAGTTAATCGCAAACATGGACTGATATGATTTAATTGTCCTTTCTCAGAGTTGGATGTTTGTAGTTTCATCCATCTGCTGTCCATTTAAAGCTTGTAATAAATCTTCAAGCCGCAATTGTTGCACGATCCTTATAAAATTGGCAATTAAATAGCTGTTTAGAGGGCATCCCCTGAGTTTTTCTTATAAAAAAAAACAACAAATCGGGATGGAGTTAATCGCAAACATGGACTGATATCATTTAATTGTCCTTTCTCAGAGTTGGATGTTTGTAGTTTCATCCATCTGCTGTCCATTTAAAGCTTGTAACAAATCGTCAAGCCGCAATTGTTGCACGATCCTTATAAAATTAGGCAGAAGTCCTTTTTTTGGGCCAAGGATGGACGATAATGTAATTGAAGAAAATTGGTTCAGATTGATATATAACTAACACACTTTTGTTCAACCTGATTTCAGTCTTTTGCTCTGAAAACCACATATTAGTTATAATCCATTCAGACTCAAGTTTTTTGGACCAAGAACAAAATCTATTGAAATTTAAAAAAAAAAACGGGTCTGATTTAGATATGGCTCCCACACATATGTTTCACCGATTTTAAGTCTTCTGGGCTACTTAGAAGAAGTAGAAGCTTTATGAAATATCGTATCTTACTAAAATTTAGCACAGTTCATTAGATCGATCAGTAACCAGACCATACAAGTTTAGATATAGTCTTACTGCAAGCGTCACTTCCGATTTTATATACAATCGCTCTAGACCAGCCATTTTAATAATGATTTTGATTAAATTTGTTATTTGTTATGACGATGGGCAAACAAGAATCCTTGGACGAATTAGGTCTATATAACCCATTTTTGTATAAAGGCAAAAGGTTTGGTGGGCCCAAAAAATGTTCTTTGCAAGACCATATGTGTATCAAAAATGTTTCTCGCGAAGCCAAAAATTTAATTTAATTTAGAGCTCATCGAAGCGGGTGCAACAGCTCGTTTTTAATTGGCTTTTCTGATCATCGAAAAGTAGACGTAAAAATATGTTTAAACTTTATTTTAGAGTATAGAAGAAAAGAAGTACATTCCTAATCGCTCGAGAATTGGGAATGTTGTTCTTACTGAAGTTTTTTAAACCACACCTCTTGTTTATTTCCTTCTTCGTTTATATCTTTTAATTTGGTTTGAGTTAATCTCTACATTTATGATTTTCTTTTTTGTTTTACAAAACATCCAAGATGCTGCTCTATCTAATGAATAACACCAGGTACTAAGCATTGCCAGGAAAAACTTCAGAAGTAAAACTCTCATGCAAGCCCATTACATGTCACTTTTTATTAAGTCTTTCGCCTGATTTCAAGAAAATAATATTACGTCATGTTAGCGCTTTGCCAAGGCGACAAGTACTCGTACTCTAATGATAACAAGAAGTGCCAGCGGCCAGAGAATTTCGTTTGTTCAGTTTCCCATATAAATTTCACAGAAACATTTAAAGTCCGAAGCCCAATAACTCTACACTTTTGATGTGTAGTCCCCAAAGACGAGGACGTGCCCAATTTCGCAGTGGTGAAGTTGTACGTACCCATGAGTTCAGCCGTTGTTGCACTATCGCCACACACAATCTTTTGCACCACAAATTCTCACAATTGTCAAGTTTGAATAACACGAAAATTTGATGGATACGTACGTGATACTGGTTAGATTAGCTCGCTATCGAAGTTTATAAACACAAAAACAAAATTAAAAAGAAACAGACGGACGGGCGGTATTTCGTGTTTGCCGTTTCAAAGCAAATCAAGGTGAAATGGTTTCACCATCTCCTTAGAAGACACTAGATGGCGGCTGTCTACACGCAATGCCAGTATGGATCCAAACCATGGTGTATAACAGCCACACACGCAGAGAGAGAGGGGCAGAGCTCCAAATTATAAACGGAGATTCGCAGGACATGCGTAGAACGCATGCAAAAACCTTGGGGGGATGTGGGTCCCCCCAGTAACACTTGTGGAGTTTTGTTAGTGTTATCCTGCATGTTGAAGAGGGAGGATGTATTTGACGCAGTGCTGTGACCTTTTTCTATGCTTTCGTTTCATTGCAGTTCTTTTGTTTTTTTTTTATTTTATTCCATTTTTTGTTTTGTTTAAAAAAACTGAAGATAAAAATTGTATCCCCTCCCACAAACGAAACAACAATGGTTGCCTCCATCAGTCACGGGTCTGTGGAAAGCGACAGAATTACTGCCTGCGGCTGCTGGCGGTTTGCTGCAGTCAGTCCTCCAAACGTCGCTCCATAAAAGCTGAATCTATGTGACATGCAACAATCACTGGCAATTAATTGGTTGCACTTGTCGTGAGTCGTTATGGTGCTGGAGGGGGAGAGGGTTATAATTCACCAGCAAGTGGGTGTTGTTTGTTCTTCCTCTTGTTTTCCCATTTTCTTTTTTCTCTTTTTTTGGTGTCGGAATAGAAAAAGCAACAACATTCAGTGGATGTTGCTTTCCCACAACAACAGCAACCTTTGGAATCAAACAAAAAGAAATAAAATAAAAATAATTAAAATACAAAAAAAATATGTTTTTCGCAACGGGAATAATGGATAGCAGCAAATCCATCCATCTAGTCATTGCCGCTGCCTCAGCCCCTACTTCGTGTTCATCATTCGTCGCTCATTCGTCGACCGTAGCAACAGCAGAGCTGAGTGGTTTTTCCGTTTTCAAATCATTTTCAGTTGAGCGTCCATGTGGAAATTCATTGAAACAATTGCAAGCGACGCAGTAGAATCCCTCCGAAACGTTCATTGCATTCGCTTCATTCGCCTGTACGTTGAACATGCAATTGTATGAACTTTTCGACAGTCAGACACGCGGAGGGACGGACGGACAGGCGTACAGCCCTGAATTCATCGGCACGCAATGAGAAGTTTAACAGCTGAGCTTCGTAATGGGAAATTTATCGACCGCCACGGCAGTCTGGTGTAACGAGAGAGGCGTTGCGGAGCTGTTTGCCTTGAGGTGAGAAAAAAGGGGCTGCACAAACGCCCCTACTAGCGACCATGTGTAGGCTCTATGCGAAGCGTATATAAAAGTATTGATTGTATGACGTTAATGGGTTCTAAGTCATGAACCTAATATATCTTTATTTTCAATCATTGTCCCTATAACAAAATAATTGTATCGGTTAACTGACCATTGAATAGTGGCAACAGTTTTAAAGTTTTGGATCTTGGGTCCATAGGATGGCATTGATAGGAGGTTTTTAAAGTTTTAATGAAGCCAGGACAATTCATTCATTCTTCCTGCAAAAACGTGTCACACGGGAGTTTTGAATTTGCCGCGATTTGTGCCATTATGTGTTACCTTTTCCCCTCAATATCATATTAAGGAGCAGACGGGGAATTTCATGCACGTAAGACACAGTGCTGCTTGTTGTCTCACAAGCGATTCGCTGACCCAACAATATCGTCAATTTCTCTCGATGGTACGGATATTGTACAATCAGAAGCTCTCGATGTTCTGGGCATGAAAATACAATGTGACGCTCGTTGGGCGAGACATGTATTCGAAGTGTCGAAAGAAGCACTCAAGTGCATAGGCTTTTTAAAGCGGTGCAAGAAATACTTCACTCCTACTGATCTTTTCAATATCTATACAACTTTCATCAGGCCGAAGATGTAATACAACTCCCATATATGGGCAGGTGCTCCAAAATCATCCTTGGAGCTACTTGACCGTGTTCAAAGGAGAGCGATGGTGCTGATAGGTGACAGTAAGGTATCCAACTCTATTGTTTCCCTTGAGCATCGTCGGAATGTGGGTTGCGTGACGCTGTTCTATCGTTACTTTCATGGTGTGTGTTCATCAGACATCCGTCGCCTTATTCCTGACGTGAGGATGTTCGGCAGGGATACGCGACTTTCTAGGAATTCACACCCGTTTGTTATCGATTGGCCAGTTGACCGCACTATACACTACAGATCAAATTCGTTTTTCGCTCGTACAGTCCGTATGTGGAATCGACTTCCGGCAAATGTATTTCCCACTAATTGCGACATCCAGAAGTTCAAGGCAAGCGTCAACAAACATTACTCCCTCTTTCCCCCCTCCGATCCATTAATTTCCACTCGCCAACGCAATGCACCGCATGTATAGGGGGAATCCCCTGAGTGTTGGTTTAAAAAAAAAAAAAAAAGTCGCCGGTATTTACAAGGACCAAACGTCGCAGCGAAAAATTTTATTTTATTCCACCCAGTTTTTAACCGATCACTTCTATATGTATGATGTCAATATACGAAGGCGACCGCAAAAGTAACTTGTCTAACATAAAAAGAACCGTTTTTTTGGAATTATTATTATTTATTTTTCAACATAATCTCCTTCCAACTCAATACACTTCATCAAACGTTTTTCAAGTTTTTTAATTCCATCCGAAAAATAAGATTTTTCAAGACCCTTAAAATATGCCTCAGTTTCAGCAATAACCTCGCTATTGGACGAAAATATTTTGCCACCGAGAAATTTTTTTAAATTTGGAAACAAGAAATAATCAGCAGGAGCTAAATCTGGACTATTTGGTGGATGCGGAGCAATTTCAAATCGTAATTCGGCCAGTTTTTGTTGAGTTAAAAATGCAGTGTGTGAAGAAGCATTATCTTGATGAAAAAGAACTTTTTTTTCTAAATGCGGTCGTTTTATCTTGATTTCTTCATTCAACCGATCCAATAATGCACAATAATATTCACTATTTATAGTTTTTCCTTTCTCAAGATAATCAATAAATATTATACCCCTTGCATCCCAAAATACTGTGGCCATTACTTTTCCTGCTGACTTAACAGTTTTCGTCTTCTTGGGACCACTTTTACCAGCTTCTATCCATTGTTTTGACTGTTCTTTGCATTCTGGGATGTAGTGATGGATCCATGTTTCATCAACAGTTATGAATCGGCGCAAGAACTCTATTGGATTACGCTGATAAATCGCTAAAAGCTCCTCGGAATTGGTCCAACGGACGATTTTTTGGGGCAAAGTCAGCAAACGCGGCACCCATCTTGCGGATAGCTTTTTCATGTGCAGTTCATCATGTAAAATACTCCAAACTTGTTTTTCGTGTATTTTAGTAATATCAGCAAGTTCTCTGAGTTTTATTCGTCTATCTTTAGTCACTTCATTAAATATTTTTCTAATGTTTTCAATAGTAGTAGCAGTTATCGGTCTTCCAGAGCGTTGTTCATCTTCCGTACTTGAACGACCCATTTTAAATTGTTGGTCCCAGGATTTCACGGTGAAGTATGGTGGTGCATTAACACCATGATCAGAATCCAATTCATCTTTGATTAATTTATCTTTCATATAAAAGTGTTTTATTACCGCACGAAACTCTTTATTTTCCATTTTTCAAAAATTATAAAACTTGTTTACTTCAATCACCTGTAACAAAGAAAATAATCATTAAAAATTTCGGAAATTTTGACAGATGGTTGTTTTTAAAAAACAAAAAAAAAGTTGCTAGTAAAACAGAAAATGTGCCAGGCCAGTTAGTTTTGCGGTCGCCCTCGCAGTTATAGAAGTGATCGGCACGGAGAGCATTACGACATGTCCTGTAGCGATCAACGTATTTTGTGTAACTTTGGAAAGCAGGGCTATAACTGAAAGGATAAGGCTCTTTTACTATAAAAACAAGTGGACAGTTCGAAGGATCATGTGGGTCTAAGCCTTAATACTTTTTCCATTAATTGAACTACGATTTTATGGCCTATTGCGATTTATGAAGAAAAATGCATTGTTTTGGAGTACCCATATGCCCATTGTTGAAGGGTATCGAAGTACACTTTTTCTTTAAAATATTCCCAAAGAAAGAAGGTCCACGGTGTCAAAACACAAGTTTGGCGCTACGACGTGAAATACGTAGCACGGTCATTGAATTTCTCAAAACAAGAGCCGTTGTTTCGTTGACTAGGTAGCAAGTGGTACCATTCTGTTGGGTCGACATATCGTCTAGGTCTACATCCTCAATTTCTGGCCACAAGAAGCTCTTTAACATCTCGCGATAGTGAACACTATTTACAGTAACTGCCTGCCTGACCATATTTTCGAGGTAGTACGTTCGGCAGGACGAACTGGGCGAGAAGGCGAAGGTGTCTTCACCTACTGACCCGGACTACTGAAATTTGAGCACAATTTAGCCGATTGTGGACACATTTGGTCTATTAAGCTTACCAAAAAAATCACAAAGAGCACGAAATGCCTTTAGTTTGTGAACGCCTATTTTCTAAAAGGCTTCAAAAATCTTAACGCTCTGCTCAATTGTGTGGCTCTCCATTGTTGAATTTGTCAAAAACTAAGACAAATAAATGTCAAATTAAGTTGGGCACAAAACTTGACGTTAAGGTGTGACTCACAATTAACATCCTGCATTATGGTTGGGCTACCCTTTATTTGGATTTGTGAGAAAATGTCACTGTTTCTGGATATTCATAAGTCCCCAAACATTGCAGGACGGGTTTTAAGCCCCGGAGATCATAGACCACGCCAATAGGTAAAGGTCTGCAACCCAGCCTGAACGTAAAATGTATTTCATATTCAGATTCTTCAGGAAATTCCACTGTATCTGAGTACCCATATGTCCATGTTTGAAACGACATTTTTATTCGCAACCTGGGGACCTCAGATCCAAGGGCCAAGGCCTCAAATCAAGTCAAATCGCAGAATTATTGTTATATTCGGATTCGTGAAGAAAATATATATTTTTCAATACCCATATTTTTGTGAAACGACCTTTTTTTCGCAACCTAGGCCCCTTAGATACAAGGGCCAAGGTCTCAAATCAAGTCAGACCGCAGAATTAATGTTATAATCGGTTGCGTGAAGAAATCATATTTTTTTAATACCCATATAAACGTAGTTAAAGGAGGCCGATTTTTGAGCTCTTAGGGACAGTAGGGTCCGTTTCCAGTTAAAATTGGCACAAATGTTTATAAAGGTACACATTTGGATTTGTAAGAATATTACTGGTTCTAAATTCCCATATGTTCCCGAACATTAGGGGAGGGTTTTGGCCCCTGATTCCAAAGACCAAGACATAGGTCAGGGCCTCCAATTTAACCTAAACGTAAAATTGATGTCATATTCTGATTCTTTTAAAAGATCCACTGTTTCTACATGTCCATGTACGAAAGGACCTATTTTTCGGCAACCAAGTTACTTTATTACTTTAAACAAGGGCACAAATCAAGCCATATCGAAGAATAAATGTTATATTTGGATTTATGACGAAAATATAATATTTTTGAATACCCAAATGATCATACTTATTTGTACCCATTTGCTTCCGACCAAAAGAGGACGTTATTTGGGCTCGTTTGCACAATAACCAGGCCCATTTTCGGGACTTTCAAAGCATCTAACGCTATAACTTCCAAGCAAAGCTATTTCAATTTAATTATTTAAGTTATATAGTAGAAAAGTTCAAAAAATAATTTGTTCAGACAGGACTTTCTATTTAGCACGATTTGTAGATGCCACCTTTAGTTAAAAAATGTGTTTTTTAGACGTGTGTTTTCAATCTGGCCACACTTTTTTCGGAGATGGTCTTTTTGATAGCTGTCACTTGATTTATACTCAGATTGGTTTTCCAGTTCATAATGAACAGACTTAGTCCGGAACAACGTTTGCAAATCGTGGTGAATGGGTCCAAAACGAGATGGCCACCGATCCGGATTTTTACAAGAACATTTGGTTCAACAATGAAGCTCACTTTTTGTTGAATGGGTACGTTAATAACCAAAATTGTCGCATTTGGAGTAATGGAAATCACCAAGCTATTGTTGAGATGCCGTTACATCCTTAAAAAGTCACTGTTTTGTGTGCTCTATATACACTGAGCCGAAAATACAATGTTTTTTTAACCATGGGTTTGGCTAAATTTGTCATGATAAATGTTTGATATTGAATACAAAATAACGTTCTATAAGGTCAAATGTGCATAACAAAATAGTTGAGTTAACATTATATGTATATAAGGTTTGATTTTTCAAGATTTTTGATTTTGATTGATTTTTAAGTTAACTTAACAATAAAAATGATTTCTAAAAAAATCTTCATAGTTCATAATATTAACAAATACATTGTTAAATTTAACATGTATTGTTTCAATAAATTAATTTCATGTTTAAAAACAATGCATTGTTAAAACAGTAATTATTTTAATAATAACAATATTAATGGTTTAAAAACTCAACAATGCATTGTTAAAACAACAATAATTATTTTAAAATTAACAATTTTCATGGTTAAAAATTCAACCATAGATTAGTTAAATTAATATTATTATTGTTAAATACCAGTCAACAACAAAATGTTCAAATTAACGTTTTACGAGTACAACGTAGACTGCAAATCATTTATATATATATGGTTAAGTTAAACTTATATAAAGTTATTTTTCTTCTCAGTGTAGGCAGAGGGAATAATGTTGCAGTCAATGAGAAACGCAATAAAGCCAAGATTAAAGATTTCTTCGCGCCTAGATTGGAGGATGTTGATGTGGACAACCTTTGGTTCCAACAAGACGGCGCTACATGCCAATAAATTTATTGAAGCATAATTTTTTCTCCCGCCGTGTGCCTGTGGCGTGGCTTCCAAAATGGTGCCATTTTACTCCGCTGGACTATTTTTTGTGGGGCTATGTGAAGTCGCTTGTCTGGGCAGATAAGCCCTACTCGTTTGACGCCTTGGAAGAGAATATTCGGCGCGTTACATCTGACATACGGACTCAAATGCTGCAAAAGGTGGTCGGAAATTGGGCCACTCGGCTGGACTTTAGTCGAGCCAGCAGCGGCGGCCTCTTGTCCGAAATCATTTTTAAAACAAAAAGGCAAACCCTTATCATTATAATAAAGCTAAGTTCGTGGCCATAACCTTAAATTAAATTCGTAAAATTAATTTATATTCTTAAAACCACACGTTTTAACGTTTTTATGAACATTAAAAAACATATCTATCAAAATAACAAATAAAAATATCAGGTAGGTGTAGGAATTAGAAAAACAATTACAAATGCAGTAGGTGTAGGAATTCACCTGCCATTTATAAAGGGATTACCGAAAAAGCTAATGCTTTTTATATTTTAAAGGTTTAACACATATTCTATTAATCTATGGACAAATTTATTTAGTTTTGACAACTTTAATCTGTCCCTGGAATACATTTCTTCGTATTTACCCATAGAAAAATGTTAAAAACTGCCATTAAAACAAATGAGACCGTAGCTCTAAGTGGACCTAGAATGTATGCATGTTCATATATAAGAGTGGTTTTGACTGAAATTTCAAGGTGTGACAAACGTCGAGACCGCATGAATTGTATTCATTAATTCCGAAGTGGATGTTCCCTAAGCAACATCTCAACACTAGAAGCAAAATACAAAGCACGAAACGAAACGCTAGTGGAAATCACTCAACCAACCACAGGATGGCTCATACATGACACTAAAAATGCACTGGCAATGAGACCAACACAAAATAAAAATATAGAAACAAAGGCCATAAAAAATGGAATTTAATTGACACGAAGTACAACGGCCCGGTCATTGGTTGACATTCCATGTAATTCACATACCAGTACGCCATTACTCGTGGACACGATACAGTAGAGTGGGATTTTTTTCATGTCAAAATAGACAGGAATGCGATTTTTGTAGCACGGGGGGTTTCAATTCAGAGATTTCCTCGAAAATGTAGGAGAAATAATAAAATAGCAGCGAGATGTCAAAAACCGGAAGTGTACCTGTATCCCAACATGAGCGGGACCATTTTAATGAAAACCAAAAAATGAAACAAAAACTTACGTTGCATTATGGCCGCCATTATGTTAACAACATAAAATGAAAAACGATCATGTCTTGTCCCATTTGAACTGTTTTTCACAGCGAACACACACTATTTCCACCAGCTAATGGCCGTGTCTGCTTTTATGAAAGCTGATTTTGTTGTTGTTATTTTCGGAGTGCAACTAATTATGATGATTATCCCAGAGTTGGCGGTTTGGTCGGTCGATTGGTCGGTGCTTTAGCCAAATTCATCTACGATTTAAACATTTACACGTTTACTGACTTGTTGCCACAAACGTAACGAAAAAAAACACAGAGAAAAATGAGTGAATGCGCGAAATGAATACAACCCTGCAATCAATGCGCGGGAAAATCGCTTGAAAGCACGCGATGACATTTTTCATCGCTGCAAAGCCGACATTAATTTCAGTTTCCAAATGTAGCCATGAAGTCAAGCCGTAACCGCAACTTGCAAAAATACAACTAACAATAACAATTTGATTTTGATTTTGTTTCTGTTGTTCCGAACAATAAATGAAATTATTGCAATTTTATGTGAAGAGAAAAAAGTACAGCTCGCTTTTTCGTTGTTGTTGGGTTTTTAGTTAAAACTCATTTATTTAATTTTTTTTTGTTTTGAGTTTTTTTTTTGCTGAATAAAATAACTTCCGTTCAGTTCTACACGTGAGCATGTGACATGGATGACATGAATTTTCGAAACAAACATCACACGGGGCCAAATCGAACAAAGATTGTGTTGCAACAATGTTGCAGGTGAGGAAAAACACGAATGGGGCTGTTGCCTGTGGCCCAAATTACACTTTACGACATGACAAAAATAATTTAGTTTGTGTTTTTGGTAAAGCCTTGATAAATAAGACAGGATAGCAAAACTACAATAGTTAAGTCGTTTATTAACAAAAGGAACAGCAAAAAAGGACTAGAGTCCTTAAAAAATTTTAAAAAAAAAATAAAATTAACTTTTTGTAGCCATTTTAGTACATAGCCTGAAAAACTAACGACCATAAGCCTATATCCAGACTAAGACCTTAAAAGGCTTCAGTTAATCAGTTTTTAAAATGTTTTTTTTTCGCAATCTAGTACATGTCTTTCTATAGACATGGTCAACATTTATTCTTCTGTTAACTAATGACATAAATATTCTGTATTTTAACAGACTTAATCAAAAATACCTCTATATTTTGCCATCGACTTATTCTCTGTCTTTTAATTAGATACAATGTAAGTCATTTAGGGGGTTTCTATCAATCGTTTTTTGTGTCTGTCAAAGGATATAGAGTACTCTAAATTTACACCTCCGTTAAAAACTTCTCGAAATAGTGATCGGAGTCCCCTAAGTCCGTAAAATTCCAAGACGATTTAGCACTGTCCATCCATCCGTTTGTGTGTCTGATGATACCACAATTGCGATCAATCAAATTGAGCTTTAATTGTAATATACAGGGTGCTTCATTCACGACTTGACAAATTTCACCAGCGTATTTCTGGGCTCATTTCATAAAAAAATGATCATCTATGACCATGCCCGAAAATGCAAGGGGGGCGAAATGCCAGCGATTTAAAAATTTTCGGATTGGTGTTTTGAGGGTACTAGGGTAAAATTGTTCTGAACTAGTGGTCGGATTCTCATATTTACAAAAAAAAAAGTATAATATCTTAAAAAAGAGTCGGAAAGACTTTAAGTTACAAGCGGAAATGATTGCAGATTTAGTGAGCGCCACTTTACCATCATAAGACCCCAAGCAACAAATGAACTGTAACTTTGTTTAGCAGTTATACTAATACTCTTAAGGACAGGCAGTTCCGCATTTAATGAGAACTGTCGGCAGTACAGTTTTCCACCAAACACGCTGAAACACACTGCATGCATAATAAAACACATACACCCACAAACATTTTATTTACTTGCTAGATGGCGTTGGTAACTATGACAGCTTCACAAAATATACGGTGATCCATCTAGAAGTATTTTTTCAGAACAAAAAAATATAAAAATTCAAATCAAGTGTGTAGAATCCTTTTTTCTACGTCACGTGGCTTAAACGCTCTTATACGTGATCTTTAAAAAAGTCAATATCAATCGCGGACGAACACTCAAAAAAGACTGTGTAGAATCCTTTATTCTACGTCACGTGGCTTAGATGCTCTCATACGTGATCCTTAAAACAGTCAACGCGAAAACCTACAGAACCCAAATTACGTCGTCCACTCTGCTATTCTAGAGTTATCCGTTATACATACATAACTAGAGTTCTTCACTCTACATAATATCACGAACACTCTGTAAATGACTGTAAGGGTCCTCTGGACCTTTATCACGAGGTTTAAGCCAAACCAGGTTTAAAATTCTCAGACATGTGATCCATACCAGTTATATACTATTTTGACCAAATTAATTAAAATTCCTGCCAATTAGCAGAGATCCACATTACAAGAAATCCATACTAGGATTCATTATTGAATTATACTTAAGATTCGTATACTTATTGTTAGGCTCCTTTGGAGCAGATTCAATAATTCAGATAAAGCTTATAAAAAAAAAAAAAAATCAAGTGTGGAATCTTTATTAGTAATTTGAAAAGAAATTTTATGGCAATTCTGTTTTGAAAATAATTACCTTCCAAAATTTTGTTCCGTGATGAGACCCATTTCTGGCTTAACGGCAAAGTCAATAAACAAAATTGCCGAATTTGGGCTAAAGAGCAACAAGAAGAGGTTCAAGAGGTACCTTATACCCAGAGAAAAACACGGTTTGCTGCGGTTTATAAGCTGGTGGAATCATGGGTGCATATTTTTTCAAAAATTATGATGGCCAGAACGTAAGTTAATGGTGCTCGCTATCGCGCCAAAAATTGAAGCCCGTAATCTTGACGACACTTGGTTTCAACAGGACGGTGCCACTTGCCATACAGCTGCTCAAACAATGGATCTATGGAGAGGTCATTTGAAAAGCAGCTTGTTTCACGTTTTGGACAGGTAAGTTGGCCGCCTAGATCGAGGGAAATCACGCCTTTGGACATATTTCTTTGGGGTTACGTAAAGTTCATAGTCTATGCTGACAAACCAGATACGATTCAGGTTTTGGAAGTCAACATTACGCGTGTCAATAAATCCATACCGGTCGAAATGCTCGAACGAGTCAACCAAAATTGGACCATCAGAATGGAAACCCTGAGGCGTAGTTGCGGCCAACATTTGAATGAAATTATATTCAAAAAATAAATGCCATAAAATGTCCTTTCAAATTACCGATAAAGATTCCACACTTGATTTGAATTTTTAAAATTTTTTTGTTCTGAAAAAATACATTTAGATGGATCACCCTATATAAGAATTTAAAAAAAAAAACTATCCTACTAATGGGTGTTTTTTTTTAGAAGTGTGGTTTTTAAAAAGAAAAAAACGCCTATAATTTAAAGTAGCTGCCGCGACTGACTCGGATAAATTCCAGCCGAGAGGCCCAAGTTTCGAACACTGTTTGGAATATTTTGGGCCATATTTTAGCAATAACGCTCCGAAAATTCTCTTCCAAGGCGTCAATCGTGTCGTGCGTATCTGCGAAGACAAGTGACTTCACATAACCCCACAAAAAATAGGCCAGTGGTGTAAAATCGCACAATTTAGAAGCGACGCCACAGGCGAGATAATCCCTTAAAAAGTTTGCTTCAATAAATTGATTGTTTTGTTAGCTGTATGGCTTGTAGCTCCGTCTAAGATCGTCCACATCGTCATCCTCCAATTCAAGCACGAAAAAGCCATTAATCATGGCTCTATAGCGTTCCGCATTGACTGTAACATTATGGCCAACTTCATTTTAGAAGAAGTATGGACCAATGATTCCCTACATAGCCAATAAGCTTTTCCGTGGCACGAATATACAATTTTTCAATTCACGTACAGGGTGAGCGCAGTTATTTCCTTTTTTGCACTGCAGGCTGTGGCGGCACTGTTGGTCGAACAGAGTGGAAGGTGTGCGTGGCTTATAGTGGCTGACGGGAGATTTGTATTCGTCTGCCTTTCAGTTGCCACACGTAAGATCAGTTATTTTGTGTTAAAGCGTATTTTTTAAATGCGCACTTGATCATTGCAGTGCAGCATGCTTTTCGTTTACGATTCGCTGTTCCCCCACGCGGACGTGTTCCTGGACGGCAATCAATTGGAAATTGGATAAAGGGGACCTGAGAGAAGGATTACAACACCACAAAACATCAAGAGAGTTAGAGCAGCAGTACTGCAATCTCCGAAACGCTCTGCTCGGAAGCAATCACTTGCTCTTGGCATTTCCAGGCGTTCTCTCCACCGGATTTTTTATGATGAACTGAGGCAATGAAATTAGAGAATACATGGTTCCAAAAGGATGGTGCCACTGCACACACAGCGGGGGTTACCATGAATTGTTTGAGGCAAATGTTTCCTGGACGGCTTATCTCTTTGAGGGTGGTGTGAACTGGCCGGCACGCTCACCTATAGGCCCATGAGATTTTTTCTTTTGGAATTGCCTGAAGTCGAAGGTGTATATCAACTGTCCCAACAACTGGGTAGGCCTAATTAACAATATTGAGGCTGAAATTGACAGAATACCAGTCGACATGCTTGTTAGAGTCCATGAAAACTCCAGAAAACGTATGCAGCAGTATGTGGATAGCGAAGGTCGACATCTGCCAGATACACCATTTTTGACCTCGTAATTTAAAAATTCCCTTACTGTTCAATATATTAAAGTATAAAATACATTTTTCTAAGGTTCACAATTTTTTTTATTGCATTCCCAAATAAGCAAGTTTTCGCGCTGCACCCCGTATTTAGGCTGTGCTTATTAGGACTTACAAGAGCCAACATAGATATATAAGTACATACATATGTCTTTCACAAATGCAACGTAGTCGAATAAAAAAATATTTATTAACGACCTTAGAAACTGCATTAAAGACGATATTTTCCTAGAAAAGAAATATCATATATATGTCGACTAGTGTTTTTAAAAATCCCCCTCTCCTTTTGCTATGGCTATGAATTATACGTGCACGTGTGTTTGAATTTAATTCTAGTTATTTTACCTTTCGATTGTCTGGTCTGGAATAACAGTTTTTAAAATTCTGCTATCCCATAGCGTGGCACATTAGGGAGGGCTTTGGGGACGGTTTGTGCGAATATGCTAATATTGTGGCTTTTTGTTTGGTTTTTGCCTTCGGGGTTGGATGACTGACCGCACGAAAAGGAAATCTCTGGGTGTTCCATAAATAATTGCATATGAATACGGAACATAGTTGGTAGCTGCCAAAAGATTTGGCAAAAGTTGAGGATAATTGAATAGTGATTCGCATTTGAGATTAGATAATCCAATTAAATGTTGGAGGTTTATAAGACTTAATGAGAATAAGGTAAAAAGTGGGTAGACTAGAAAGCTGATGCTGTGACATCATCCATCTTGGTGAGATTGACAGAATATAAAAGGAAACGCTTTGAAATGCTTTAGATTGCTTACGAAACAGCTGTTGTGTAACAACACTTCGGGGTACTTTAACATTGAATCAATTAGCATCGCTTTAACGTCAATAATTTTCTGTTTATCGTTTTACCCAGTTTGGGGAAGTCTATGCGGAGAATTGAATATTTTAGAAAGAACTAAGTATCAAGTCTACAGCTGCATACTTGTTTATTCCATAGCCTCTACGATTTTTCAAATCTGCAGCTGCGTATATTCCATAGCCTCTTGTGATGCACTAAAGATTTGCTTCAAGTTACGAAACGACGCATGGTTGGCCAGAAACCGAATGCTTATTCGAAAATTTCTGACGATTGTGTCCGGTCTAAGCAACCGGGACACTCAAGTAACTATAGCATCACTGGTAGCATGCAGAAAACTATCTTCTGCGTTTTGTAAGGAAGTTAAAAGCCGAAAACTTTTTAAATATTACTTTAAAAAAAATATCTCTAGATTCTGTTGTGACTCTCAGCTCATTTTTTCAGTCGCCTCTCTAAAGTAAGGCTTTAAGGGACATTTTTTTATTAAATTAAACAGCCAATATTTGAAACCGTTGTGTTGGTGGCATTACTAGAAAAATGTCATTCGGCGTCCGTTTATTTCTGAAGATGTCTGACCGAATGACACAGCCAAACTTGTCCAGATGCAATTGAGTCTTTTTCCCAAATGCTGCATACTTGTGCCATGTGTTGAAGGATAGTTCTAAACTTCATTCACCAGTTTTTACCTTATTAAATTATTTGAGTTCCAAATGCCGAAAGCCTATCTTTCATCTATAATGGATCCATATATGTGACGCGCAAAATAGAAAGGGACCTAAGGTTAAAAATCAGTTTAGTTCAGGAGAGACATTTTAAAGATTAGGTCCCTTTCTATTTCCGCTTAGAATCGTCGACTTCACTTTCATAAAACACGCATATCTGTGGGAGGAAACACTTTTGGAGCATGGGATCGGTCTCATTCGATGCTCAGATGTTGTACACATCAAAAAAAGAAAACAAGTGAAAAGTTGATGAAAAGTTTTGTTCAGGAGAGCCATTTTAAAGATTAGGTCCCTTTCTATTTGCGCTTAGAATCGTCGACTTCACTTTCATAAAACGCGCATATCTCTGGGAGGAAACACTTTTGAGTCATGGGATCGGTCTCATTCGATGCTCAGGTGTTGTCCACATCAAAAAAAAAATGAAAATTGATTTTTTTACCCTTAGGTCCCTTTCTCTATGCGCTGTCACATATTCACCGACTTGGTGAAAGCGCGGTTATGGCTTAGGATTTTTTTAAGTCCCGATTAAATGCGGTTTGCGCAGACGTGCTGTACAGACATACTTATAAACTATGTAAATTATTTGGACTCCAATAACCGGCAGCTTATTTTGGATCTATAATCAATCCATCCATTCACCTACTTGATGGAAGCAAGGTTGTGGCTTAAGATATTTGTACGTCCCGATTTATATGTGTGGTTTAAGCAGACCTGATGTACAGACATGATCTTATTGGATGATTATTATTTAAATTCTATGGTTTCACAGGGATCCATTTCGTATTCTTCTCTTTTTATACCCACACCACATAGTGGTATGGGGTATAATGGCTTAGTGCTTGCTTGCGTTTGTAACACATCGAAGGAATCGAGTTAGAATACCGGGACCAGAGAGAAAGTTGCTCAGAATTACATTTTGAGTCGATCTAGCGATGTCTGTCTGGCTGGCTGGGCGGCTGGCTGGCTGGTCGGCTGGCTGGCTGGTCGGCTGGCTGGCTGGTCGGCTGGCTGGCTGGTCGGCTGGCTGGCTGGTCGGCTGGCTGGCTGGTCGGCTGGCTGGCTGGTCGGCTGGCTGGCTGGTCGGCTGGCTGTTCGGCTGGCTGGCTGGTCGGCTGGCTTGCTGGGCGGTTGGCTGGCTGGCTGGCTGGCTGGCCGGCTGGCTGGCTGGCTGGATGTAAAGATGTCCATCTATTCTTGTAATCAAAGTACAGGTCGCATTTATGCACCGATCTTGATAAAACTTGGCATGTGGTAATATATTGGGACACGGACGGACGCTAATGAATTTGGTCCAAATCGGAGCACTTTCTGATAGACCCCCCATACAAAGGAACTCCCGGATTTGGTCCAAATCCAGTTGATGTCGCGTGTATTGGTCAACAAATTAAAAAAATATGCCATTCGATGTAGAACTGACCACAAAATGTAAAAAAAATAGTTGGACCCGCCTCTCGGACCTACGGGGCCTTCAGAACCCAAAAAATGGACCCATGATTTTAAATATAAGTGTGACCCCTTAAATGAAAGGAAATTATCTTACAATTTTAAATACAGAAAAAATTCGACCTGTTTGGGCCCCAGGGTCCATTAGGAGGGTCCAAAAGTTTCGGTTTACCCGGATTTTAGTGTAACCCCTCAAATGACAGGGAATTGCCTCAGGACTTTAAATATGTCAAGCCAAACGATTTATCTCGTCCGTGGGAGGGCACAGGGTCCGAAAACAAGGTATGAAAATGTGAACCAACTATAATTGTTATACCCTCACCACATAGTGGTATGGGGTATAAAGGCTTGGTGCTTGCGTGATAGATACAGATAGAAATAGCGACGAGTGCTTTCGATTAACAGGAGAGTTAATCACATTTATAGTGGTGCGGGTATCATAAAGTCGGCCACGCCCGACTATAGCACTTACTTACTTGTTTTAGAATGTCATTAAGAACTCCTTGGCCGACTACGCTTTTTACATAAATTCGACCATTGCTCGTGTAAACGATAAATATTTGAGGTCAAACTAAAAAATTCTCTTGACGCTCTCAATTAATGAAAATATCGATAACAAAATCGGAATCTTTTGCTAATCTTAGTGATTCCTAGAACTAACGCAGTTTCGAAGGCAATCAAATAATTTTCAATCCACCCAAACTCCTTCAAAATCTACCATTTAAGTGAGCGGGGCTTTCTTGTGAGGTTCGTCGTCGGAACCGGCGGAGAGAGGTGATGTTTGTCGCCAATAGTGGTTTGAAGCTTTGGCGGAATATTATCTGCTGGTGTAGGATGAGCGATCTTATTTTACCTCTTAATTTTCTAAAAGTTTTTATTCGTTGGTCACCTAGTGGCCTACAGATCTCCTGGCGTATTACTGGAAGAGTTCATGGTTTAGCGTTGGTGTTGTTAAATCGAGGCCAAAGCAGCCGCATGATCTCGACGGCTACTTAATGAACGGTTTCTTTTGAATGAGCCAGTCCGGCAATCTTTTAACACGCCCTACATATCCACACGCAGAGAAAAGATATGGTTACACTATGGTCAACAATATGTTCTCTACAATAAAAGCATGTTCGTCGCAACCATAGTATTGTTTTTTGAATTTCATTTTGACAACAGTTTGATTGCGACAATATAATGAAATATAACAACAGTATTATTGCCAAATTTAGAAATGAAAATATGGTTGGTGCAATAAAAGTATTGTTGTTTAAAATTTACGTTAACAAAAATTTGATTACAGTATGGTTGCGACTATGAACATAACAAAACTGGTTTTATAGAGCATATGGTTCCTATATGGTCACGGCAACAATAGTATGTTCTTTGCAATAAAAGTATGGTCGTCGCAACCATAGTATTGTTTTTTGAATTTTAATTTGACAATAGTATGATTGCTGCAATATTAATATCGTTGAAATGTAACAATAGTATTGTTGTCAAATTTAAAAATGAAAATATGGTTGTAGCAACAATATAAATATCGTTGGTGGAACAAAAGTATTGTTTTCGTGGCTTTAATGTTAACAATAACATGATTACGGCAAAATTGTACTTTTTTTAATTTGACAATGTTATTTTTACGAATCTTACGCAATAATAGTAAATATAATTAAATTTTTTCCAAACAAACTACGAATTAGTATAACTAAAAAATATTTTTAATAAATAATTTTTTTACTGTTTAATAAATCACTCTATTGCTACATAACTTACTTAATAAAATTCTCTATTGTTAAATAACAACTTTACCCAATCTTTACAAAAAATGTTGGGGATCATAGTATGATTGTGTGTAAGTCATACTATGGTTGTGAGGATCATACTATGGTTGTACGTTAAACATACTATGGTAATGAGGACCATAATATGGTTGTGGGGATCATAGTATGGTTGAATGTGAATAATAGTATGGTTGTGGGGATCATAGTATGGTTGTGTGTGAATAATATTATTGTTGTGAGGACCATAATATTGTTATGGGGATCATAGTATGGTTGTGTGTGAACCATACTATTGTTGTGATGATCATAATATTGTTGTGCTACAACCATATAACCAACAATAGTATGATGCTCTTCGAATATTGTTACCACAACCATACTTTTATTCTGCGTGCAGGTCCCAACTATCAAACTATGTTGATGTAGACGGCCGAATTTTAATGGTGTAAGTTAAAATTTTAACCGCAAAATAAGCCAGATTGACTCCGGCTACGTCCACTTAAGCTAAAAACTTTCGAGGGGAATCACATTGGATCTTCCAAATAGAGAAGCTCTACTCTAAACGTAAAATACCAAACGTTACCAGACATCGTGTCAGCCGGATGGCATAAGTATCTGACAATTTCTGAAATATCACAATTGAAAAAAAGTGTATTTCTATCTGGTCATTGCTAACAACACCAGCTAAAGTCTTTGTGCATCCTCTGATGACCTTCAACCTCTTGTAGTACAGAGAGGGAGAGATAATGGTCTGTCCAATATTCTCTCCTTCTCTATTTGAAGAAATGTCATACAGACCAGGACGTGTCAAGGACATTACAATTTTATATATTAATAAAACAAAAAATATTTTAGATATAGAGTTCAAACTTATTCCAGGTGTTGTGCAAATGTTTCGTCATAGGACTACCACGAGCCCGTGTACAGCGATCTATTCTTGGACCTAATTTTTCAACCGGAACGTTGGGAATTTCGCATTGGATGTTGCCTCTGAGCTCGTCTAAAGTTGTTGGATTGTTGGTATAGACCAATGACTTGATGTGGCCCCATAAAAAGAAATCCATTGGCGTTAAATCGCATAAACGAGAAGACCAATCGGCGATGTCAAGCTCATATAATTCTGGCAAAAACAACATGGCATGATGACGGTAACATGACGATTGTTTTCATCGACGAAAACATACGGCCCAATTACAACTCCGGAATGAAAACCACACCACACAGTAATTTTTTGCGGATGAAATTGTATCTCTTGAAGCATATGTGGGTCTGTTGCCGTCAAATAACGCATATTTTGTTTATTGATAAAACCAGAAATGAGCTTTATTGATGAAAGTGGTTTTTCGATAAAACTCTGGATTTTCGTGAAACTTTGCCAGAGCCCAATCGGAGAAGTTACAGATGAAAAGTGGCTATGGTTCTTGAATCAGTTTGAGCCTATAAGGACGAAGTCCAAGATCTTTTCACTTAATACGCCACAGTGTGGTTTGAGAGATGCCAAATTCCTAAGAACGAAGTAGAATAGACTGATTTGGTTCATTTTGAACGGAATCACCTTCGACTGCCATATTTTCGTCTCTTCGAGCTAAACGGCGTCTCTTTGGCGCCGGAACATCCAGAAGTAAAAATTTGGATCCAAATTTATTCACTGTAGCTCGCACAGACTGCCGGGAAGGATGATAATTACGGTTGAAAATTGGAGTAAGCGCTCTTAAAGTTGCGACCACCGACACAGAATTTTGGTAATAATTTTTAATGATTTCCAAACGTTGCTCGTAAGTGAACTTTGCCATGATGAAAATGTTGAATTCGACTAACGTTTTGACACTGTTACAAACATCAACAAATTCACAAAAATTCTGTTGGAAGGTTGGATTCTCAAACTAAAAATAGTGAACTAGATTTACACTGCCGTAGTTTACATCAATCCTAACGTGTACCTGCATAGTCTGGTGGGATTTATTGTGTAAGGAAAACATAAAAAATTACTAACAAAAGATTGGGAGCAGAAGCACGCCACAGACAGCCCCTGACATAATCCTGAACTAAAAACTAATAGCGAATTTCCACAATTAGTTAAAATTAAAACTAATTACGGTTTTGCTTCGAGCAGATGCGTCCATGGGCTTCAAGGTTCAAAGAATCAGGTCTTTGCTCACTGCCCTCTAGGTTTCTTAGAGCGTCGTCTTCCCCTTAAAAGCTTATCTCTGACCAGTGCTTGGGATTTGTAGGGTTTAAGGGATTTACTCCAAGGCATCTCAGGTCAGACCGTCAGGATAATGATAGGACTTGGGACAGGAGCTGATTTTTATATAAAAGATTTTAAACTTCGCAAGACATATTGACTGTTGGGTTCCCAAACATAATTATGTTAAAGGAAACGAGGTGGCGGATGAACTGGTACGCTTCGGCTTGTCCAAGGATGCTGCACATACTGACAACATTGGAAAAGTCCCTATCTGCACCATTAACGTGCTGTAAGCAAAATGAACCTTAGCCAAGTTTAACCAAACATGGGCAAAGACCGACAAATGTAATGTTGATAGGGTTTGGTGGCCAAACCAGACAAGAACAAAAGCAAACCCCTCGTACACTGAGAAGAAAAGTAAACTTATATACGGCTATCGTAATCATAAACAAACATGATTTGGAGTCTACGTTATATAAAGTTAATTTGAACATTTTGTTGTTGACTCGTATTTAACAATAATAATAGTTAATTTAACTATTCTCTGGTAGAATTTTTTAACCACGATAATTGTTAATTTTTAAATAATTATTGTTGTTTTAACAATGCATTGTTTTTAACCATGGATATTATTAATATTAAAATTTTATAGTTAATTTATTAAAACAATACATGTTCAATTTTACAATGAAATTGTTAATATTATTAACTATGAAGATTATTATAGAAATCATTTTCATTGGTTACCTTTTTTAACCAGAAATATAGTTATTGTTACAATTTTTAATATTAAATTAACCTATTAGTTATGTTTTTGTTTTGTTTACATTTATTCGGTCTTTTTTCATTATTATGACTTAAACCGTTTTTATTCTGGTTCGAGACCTTTTTGTTCTTTCCTTTTCAGATTCAACTAAAAAATTGGTGAAATATATTGGCTACGGTTGCCAGGCAGACTGTACAGCTGTTTTAAAGCCGCCAAGGTTTTTCTTCAGTAGTCTTTGGCAACGATTACTTCGGCTACAAATCAAATGGCTTATACGGGAGTTCCATTACGTTTAATGAGAATTATCCTTTGCGTATAGTCTTCGAACTTTGCGAAAAGCAATCCATTGCGCTATGAAGATTGTACAGCTAGCATTTGCTTTTGGTGGCGGTTTTTTTTAAAAATGCGAGATAAATTGTCTTATGATCTTTCTGACAATTAAAAAACGTTCAGATCAGAAGAAGAAAGGAAAAAGAGTAGGGGAATAAGACAGTCGTAATCATTGCAACTTTGTGTAACTTAATTCTGACCTTCGTATAACACAAAGCAGATCAAAAACTTCGATTCAATTTAATCTTTGTTTATGTGGCTCAATTTTCTGCCTCTCTCTTGAAAAAACCAACCTTATATAATGTTAACTCAACTATTTTGTTTGTATATTTGACCTTATATAACGTTATTTGGTCTTCGCTGTCAAACATATACCATGAAAAATTTAACCATGCATGGTTAAAAAATCGTTGTATTTTTGGTGTGTTGACGGATCTTTGTAATGTTGAAGAGATGAATTGGAAATGACCGGTGAGAATAGTCGAAGCACCTTTGTGTAGATGCCGGACCCTTCAGAAAAGGCGGCGTAGTTACTTTCTGGAAGATCTGGAAAAGTTATCTTCCTGCTGGTAGATTTGCTCAATCCCGTAAAGATTTTGTCGTGACTAAAGGGCAGTTCCCACAGATCTGAACCGTTATTTATCATCGACAAAGGACAATCACAATGAACCGTCTATGGGTCACCGAGTTTTTAAATTTAGACCTTAGTAAAAAGTCCTTCTTATCTAACATCAACAAAAGATACCCTCGCCACCTTCAGCTTTTGGCCAAAAACTCGTCCTTTAGCCTAAAATCCCTTTTACAATATCAGGTCATTGTCCTACTTTTAGTAAAGACTGATATTGAGGAACACCAGAGCTACTTCTGAGGCTCCTCCAGACATTTCCTCTGCATCCTTTAAGGTTTAATGCGACATCCTCAAACGTCATCATTAAATAGTGACTTTATGTCCGCCATTTTCTCTCCCTGCCATAAAGACATTTGTACCTCCTCATTTTTAGAGGGTACAAATCACCGCCACAATAACAAAAAACGGAATTTGTAGAGTACGACATGGTGTGACGGTCCGCTGTGATGACGCTCTCAACTTTAACCAAAAAACAATCATGAAAGTTTTAAAAAAAATTAACATAAATTTTGTATACATTAAAAGTGAACAACCAACAAAGGACGAAGGACATTCTGAAATAACACATCGCAATACGAGACGTCCACAATACACACAAACACACTTAATGGGAAAAGGAAGACAACGGCTGGCAATTGTAACACCGGAGGACATTGCTCCAACTAAACGACATGGGTACGTAAACAAATCTCGTTAAGTGTAGAGTTGTAATTAAAAACAGAAACGGAAAAATAGTTTAAAACTAGAAAACAAAAAGAGAAATAACGAAATAAACTAAATTTTGTGACATTTAGCAGACCAGACCAGTCGACCGTTGAAAGGACGACCCATCCATCCGTCCGTCAAGCCGCTTGTTAAACGCTTCTTTGGTCATTCAGCTTGTCTGCCGGCAACCGACCTCTGAGAAATGTATGGAGGATGTCAATGAATTGAAGTAAACAGAAAAAAGAAACGAGAGCTTGTGAGAAATGTCCACATTACATGCAATGCGAGGCCAAAGGAAGATATAAATTTCATAGGGACCATATAAAGCAATCGGTCGTTTAATGAATGTCCCGTAAGTGACCTCAAAGGATATCCTAAATGTCCTTAGAGTCCCTGCTGAAATGTTGGGTTGTAAACCAAAGAAGGCAACGAAGAAATGTCAGGTCAGACACGTTTCTTGATTTGAAAATTAATCTTGTTTGACATTGATAATGACACTTGTTGCTGACTTTTTGTTGGCTGCAAAAAGGATAACAATCCCTGAGGATATGTTCAAACACACACACACACACATCTTTACAGAATAACACATTCTTAGGGAAAACTTTGGCCCGTTAAGGAAATGAAATGAATTTGTTTAATATCGTAATGAACAGATAAATAAATATTTACCAAAATCAATTTATGCAAAACAACTTTATGTCTCTGTTTTCCAGGGCATCTTTGGATTTGGGGTATAACGTACGCAGGCTGGGAGATGGTGTATCTCTGCAGCCAGAAGAAGACATTTCATTTGCATACATTAGCCATAATTCCAAGAGTTTGTTTCGGCTTTCGGTTTCAAATGTGATGCTGCGGCTGCTGCGTGTGGCTTTATGAAATGCATAATCTATTTACTCGCTCACCTTAAGTGACTGAGTCTCCGCCCGTATTACCTTAAGTGTTATTAGTATATCTTTGGAAACCCCAAATACCCCCTGAACTTACGCTTGAATGAATGGCTACGGATGTGCGTCACTTTTATTAAATTGCCAACGAAAGCCGAAAAACGCAACATACCTCTCATGTCACTCCATCCTCCCCCATCCCCTCCCTTTTGTGCAAAAGACCTTAACTTGCGAAAATTTATTGCATTTTTTTATCGCTTCATTTTGCATGTTTTGTTTTTTTCGCTCTCTCTTTCTCTATCCTCAAACATTCATTCGCAGGATTAGACAAACATCATAAGGAACAGAAGGAGAATCAAAGCCACAACCACAAACGGTACACGCCCGCCTTTGATAGCGCCTCTGTTGTCTTTGTATTGCTTTGCCTTCTTCTCCTGCTGCACAGTGTTACCTCGCAAGGATAAGTCAGCCATACATCTTCCGTTGGTACTGCCCTGCGTTTCTCGTCTTTTTCGCTACAAATGGCTGGCGAAACGATTTTATTTTCTTGCTAAAAAGATGTTGAGTAAACATTAATTTACATAACTTCCTTCTAACGTTCAGCCATCTTTATCTCTGCCGTAGCCCTCCTGCCTCAGAGTGTACCAGCA
The DNA here is from genome assembly GCA_963513945.1 of Hydrotaea diabolus. Taxonomy (NCBI): domain Eukaryota; kingdom Metazoa; phylum Arthropoda; class Insecta; order Diptera; family Muscidae; genus Hydrotaea; species Hydrotaea diabolus. The sequence goes on from OY740719.1 coordinate 174,747,772, forward strand.
TCCCACCCCGCCTGCCAACACTCACTATTTGCCAGCTTCTTTGTCCCGTTCCTTTGTAGTGGAAAACTGTTATTAAAAAATTTAAAGCATGTTTTGTGGCGCTTCAGAGGAAGACCGATCATTTCGTTTTTGTTTTAAAACACTGCGGCCCGGCCTGTATGATGTGGAGCAAATTGTTGTTGCTGTTATTTATGCTGTTGGCTGCTGCTGTCAACATTTGGTCGTCACACAGGGTGTGGCATTCGGCAAGAGTGTCTGTTTTCTATGTTAGAATTGTTTTATTTGAGCTATTTGTCGTTTGGTATTGTTGATTGATGGTAGGCTGTGCAACACTCTTTTATTTCCTACTTTTCAACAATTCGAATTTCGCAATTCATAAAATAAATTGTGTAACTAAAACATTGCGATAAAAATCTGTTTTGGGATTTGGAAAAAAATGTGGAACATCGGTAATTTTGGCCGACACCTTAGACAATGATTTGCTTTCCAAGCTAGCATTCGTTGTATTGGGGGATATAGTGGTTGGTGGTGGGTCTGTGTTTGCTGCACCTAATTTTTCGGGCCCCGTGGATCACGGTCAACCATTTAGTCTTCCATTTAATCCGCAGGTGCGGATCCAAACTTAAGACAAATCTTAAAAGTAAGATAAGTGTGGAAATTCTACTCTTACATATACCTTATACATGCTCAAAACGACATACAAGGGTTGCTATTTATATTTCGGGTCCGGCAATAAAACAATAATTTATCATAGGGAATGGTTCTATTGTTTTTCAAAATATTCTTCTTTAAGCTCAATACACTTTTGCATGCGCACAGCCAAATTTTCGAAGCAATTTTTCCACTTCGATTGAGACACCTCCAAAACATGATTTTTAAAAGCTTCAACAACTGCTTTGGGCGATGAAAAACGTTGACCACGCCTTTTTTTCTTGATGCTAGGAAATAAGAAGAAGTCATTGGTTGCCAAATCAGGGCTGTACGGTGGATGGCCCATCAATTCGACATCTTTAGTGGTCAAATAGCTCATCGTTTCAGCTGAAGTGTGAGAGCTCGCATGGTCGTGATGCAAAATGATTCGTTTTCTCTTATTATCTTTCCTCATTTCTTCGAACACTGTTGACAAACAAATGGTTTTGTATAAGTATACCACTCAGAATTGACTGCCCTACGTTCCACTAAATGCACTGTGGCAACATGGTCGGTTATACCAAAAAAAAACGCAATCATTTGCTTTGATGTACTTCTTCCACGAACAACTTTTGTTGGATTTGGCTCGTTTCGAAAAACCCATATGGTCGGGTCGATTGCTGTTTTGTTTAGGTTTCATATGCATAGATTCATGATTCGTCACCTGTGACAATGTCATACACTGCCTTTGACCTACCGGAGTTTCACTTTTTCAACATCTCTTTGCACCAACCCATACGAACCTTTTTTGAGCATTCGTCAAATTATGTGGCGTTTAACGAGAACAAATTTTATTGATGATTGTCATACTAGTGCCCAAGGGTGCCTCAATCTCACGGTATGTCACATGTCGGTCTTGCTTAATCAGTTCACGCACAGCATCGATGGTTTCTGGCAATGTGCCCGAAGTCTTGGTACCAGCGATTAACAGCGGTTTTTAAGGGTGCTTCATCGCCAAAAGTCGAAACAAGTTGATTTAAACAGTCTTGTCTCGATAACCCACGCCGAAAATCGTAAAAATCATCGCACGAAAATGTTCACGGCATAATATCATTTTTTGACTGAGATGAATTTTTCAACACACAGAAAATAAAACAATTCGCGCTCAAATGACAAAACGTCTGAGTGAAGTTATGCTAAAAAATGTCAAAGTTTTTAATGGAAGTTCCGGTTTGCATCTGGGAACACTAGTATTGTCAGGACCCGAAATGTAAATAGCAACCCTCGTATACTGCGGCGCACTTGAGACACAGGGCTTAAGGCTTCAGATTTTTTACACTCGTAAAATGGATGTTAAATTTGCATTCGTAAAAAAATTTCAAATTTTTTGGCCCCAAATCTTAAAGAAAAGTGTAAACGAGTATTTTGATTTGTGACCTTTTCTGGATACACAATGTCCATGAACATTGTGGAACATTTTATAGTTCTCAGGGCCAATGACCACGTTTTTGTTTGGCATGTAAAATACTTCCGAGCAAAGCTTATTTAAATATTACATATATTGTGAAAATGTCCAAAAAACATTAATTTGGGTCAAAAGTTTTTATGTCCCTTAAGGGGGGACCTTCCCTTTTGCCCTATTTATTCCATGGTAATGACATTGGAGGCATGTACTTCTATGCAAGCATACACGAAACCGAAGAATAAGTAATTAACTGATAGTGCGGGTGAGACAGTAAAAAGTGCAATTAAATAATTTCCCTATAAATCCCTCAAATCAATACATTTTAATTTATGAAGTGTGAGAGAGACTGAACATCGAAAATGCCAGCCAGATCGTAATCCGACCTATAAATAGAGCTGAAATCTCTTGTGCTGATTGTACTTGGGCTGTATTGGCCGAATTTTATCTGAAAACTGAAACAACAAAAATGCCTGCCAGATAATAGTCCGTAGTCCGCTCTATAAATAGAGCTGAAATGTATTGTGCTGATTGTACTGGGGTTGTATTCACCTTTAGTTGATGGTCTGAGTTAGATAATGGTCTATCGTTATAAAACGGTCATCGTTATAAAGTCGGGAATTTATGCGTTAGAGCTAAGTCGGAACTGAGTTTCTTCAACTACAATAAAACCACGAAGTGGTAACAGGTATTATGACTAAGTTTTAATGTTGTTAAACGATAGACATAGATTGCCGAACGATTCCGTACCACTATCGCTCAATCCGTCCTTTTGTTCTTTTATTGATATAATCAACTAGCTTATGGTAAATTTTAACCGATTCCGACAAATTTTAGTAACTTTCTTAGGCTAAGGCCCTATTATAAATTGGCCCATATCCGTCAATGTTTTAATAAAAAGTAACGGTCTTTCCCGATTTTAGAACCTGCAGCTCTAGAAGACACGTACTGCAACAGATTCTGATCAAGTATTGCATGAAGCTTACGAGCGACCAATAATTAATATCTGTTGAAATTGTTTCGAATAGCCCTCACACAAAGGTCTCTACTCATATGAAGTCCTGTCGCTATTACAATTACATATTAAAACCGATCGTCTTAAATTTCGCATTGTACGTTATGACCAAGCAATAATTGACTCTTATTAAAGTATGTCACATAGGTTTATGCTTTCGAATAGCCCTACACAAAGATTCCTTCCTTTTTGCTCAGAAGTGACACATAAACTCTGATCGCGCTAAAATTTTGTGTGATGCGTTATAGATCAAACCGGTCCATATTAGCACTGAGCCCCCATACAAAGTCACTTTGCGATGTGAGGATTTTTCGCTCTAGAAGTGGCCCATAAATAATATTGCTTAAATGTAGTATACTCATAGTTGGTTGTACAAGGCCTGTAAGTAACCGTCATTAAATTGGACCATATTTGTCCATGTTTTTGAATAGTTCCCTTGTCGATGTTTTCCTATATCCAAACTGAAAGGGGCCTTCCTCCTCTCTTAAGGTTCGGCTGCTTCGGAAGTCACAAAATTAACCTAATGTGTTAATTTTTTAACACATTTCGTATTGTCCCAAAGGTATAAAATGACAGTTGGAAACAAAATATTCGCAGTTTATTAATGTTAATTTTTTTCAATATAATTAGTTTTAGCCGTTAATAAAAACTGGAGTGGATCTTTTGTTGCTTCCTTTAATACCAGATGCGGTAGTAGATACCTTTAAAAACTTTTGTTGCAAATTACTTAAAACTGATTTGGTTACGTTCAAGATCTTAAAGTTTTTAAGGTTCAAATATTTTCGAAGAAGTTTATGATTCTGAACTTCATGTTCCAATTAAAATAATGACTTTGTTTACTAATAAAAGAAAATTATTTTTTTTCTCCACCCTACTGGGTAAAAGGGTCTATCGAGCCCTTACCGCGAAAAAGACGAAGGCGCCACTAGCTTTTATTAAAATTCGATTGATAATTGTACAAAGCTCTTAAGCTTAAATCTTATAAATAAAATAGGACAAAAAATGCAACTCGTCGAAAAAAGTTTTGGTACGGACGAAAAGTGTAACGCATCGACCAAATCCGTTTTATGACTTTTTAGGTCCTTTGAACCATGTTCGTCTGTGCAGCTGGTTCGCACCATAACTCGCGAAAGGAGCTATCTATCGTTTTCCACGTAGCCACATCCCTTCTGTTACCTCCCACACGAATGTACCATTACGCCTACTTTTGGTATTCTTGAAATAACTTTAATCCTTGTCATACCATTCAACCTAAGATCAACATCTACATTTAAGTTTATGGCTATAAGCTTAACTGAGTGACACAAAATTTGATTCTTAGCCATACCCCTTATGGTACCTCCCACAGAAATGACACTGTTTCAGTGCAGATTAAGTTTGCTTAAATTGTGAACTCCTTTATAGCATTAAATTGCTCCTAATGCTGATCAAATTTTGATAAATATTAGTAATTAGCAATGAGAACAAATATTAGATAAGCTGACAAAAATTTGGAGTCTTAACCACACCTCTTCATGCGCCTTCCATACACACGGTACTATCCGAGCGTAGATTGAAACCCACATAACTTTATTTAATGCATGCATACCTTTTACATTTTGTTCCTTGCAACAAATTAATTTTACTTTGTAGGCCTATAAGAAAATAGTGAATGTCATGCCCCATCCATTAAATCGGTACACGTTAGGCAATAGACGAAAGATGGAATGCAAAGAAGGAAAATTAAAATTCCATAAATGGATGTGGGTATATGTAAGTCGGATCAACCGACTGAAACTTTTAACTTCTTTCAATAAAAAGTCGCTACGTTGTCCGACCGGTAACCTAAGCTCCCGGGAAATTTTAAAACTGTTTCCGCTTTCCTGGGATACAAAAAATACCCCAAAACAACGATAATAAGCTTTGAACATTCACATACAGGTTTCGAAAAATTCAGCTGCTCAAAGAAGCCCAGTAGACCGACTGTAGGGTCCTTTTGCAAAATATATAAGACAATGCAAAAAATTAATCAAGTTTAAAACACAAACATGATACTCGCTCGCACTCATGTTGTAACCACACAGCACTTGTATTTTCGCAATATTGTTTTTTTAGAACGCACTAAACAAGACCAACTTCAAGGACTTGCCTTCACAAGGAGAGAAAGACAATGCGACTGTGGGTGTTTAAATGTTTTGACATTTTTTTTTTGGTTTTCAAAAATAATGCTTTTGCAAAATACAGTTCATAAAAAAATGAACAGCCCCAGATCACAAGGATGACACTGAAGAAAAGAGTACCTCCACTGCCACAGGATTAAACGCAAGTTAAATATATGCGTGCGAGTGTGGGTGTTTGTGTGTGTCTATTTCTGCTTAGCCATTGTTTACATTAAAATTGTATCAACAGACAATTCATGCCCAGGACCCAAACAAAAAAATTGTCCTTGTTTCCCTGTGTATTCGTATTTTTTCTAAATGATGGTTATATTTTATAGTGAGTTTTCCTTATGAATTCAATTTCCTCTTTAGTTTTTTTGCGTTTATGTGAACGCATTATATTCCTCTTCGGTGGCAATCTTCTTGTGTAAATGTTAACGCCTTTGGAGGCCTTTTTCCACGACGACGATGATGACGACGCGGATGGCGACGACGTTGGTATTACCAGCATATTGCATAAATTTCTGTTTGCTAAAAGATGAGTTTTGTATTAGAACGACTGAGACATCGTATGGTGATGACACTCGTGAAGCTTAAGAGGATGGTATAATAAGTAAAGGGTGACGTAGGGAACAACGAACACGTGTTTTAATTATTTTAACCAGCAGAGTCCAGCGTTTACATTGGTCTCGCGAACGTCGCCTCTGTAAGACATATGTATCTAGAAAAATGTAAACGCAATAAAATCGTAATGAAGGATTAAGAAGTAAAGGTTAGAAAGGAACCAAAGGTTAGAAAGGAACCAAACACAGTTTTCCACAACAATCTATTAGGAAAACAACGCAGAACCCTGCTCAAATCTGCCAGCAATGCCCAATCTAACGGGTGATCAGTCTAGAGGTACATTTTTCAATAAGGTTTTTTTTCACAGATAAAGCGTGATTAGTCTTAAACTTTATTTTTTTTTCTTCAGTATTGCTTTCCATTTCATCATGAAAAGACTTACACGGCAACAACGTCTATATTTAGTAGGGACATAAATATTGTTACAACATTGAACACACCTATTTCAATAGCAGAACTGAACATACCCCGTTAATGTCATATGGGTTTTGAAAGCTTACCTCAATAGCGTAAGTCTGTAACGAGATTTTAAAATTGTTTCAACTTTCATCAGATAATGAGGACCGTATCGCTGTAATAGCGCTTTTCAAATGTGAAATGAAAAAAACGATATTTTCAAAACGCTCCGGCCACTAGGGATTAGCCGCATGTTCGTCTACCGATGCATATAACTGTTTGAGGAGACTGGAGATATAAAAGACCGCCCTGGGTCGGGCCGCCCATGCTCTGTTCGAACACCGCATGTCATCCAAGCCGTTAAATCAAGAATTCACAGAAATCCGCTCCGAAAGTAGAAAATCATGGCCCGTGAGATCAGGCAAAAGTCCATGTGTCGAATCATTGAAAAAGACTTGGGACTTTCAAACGATGTACCGGACATTTATTGACTGCAGCTTTAAAAAAATAGGATTGACAAAGGCAAACGTCTTTTGGTGAAGCACGCTGATAACTTGCACAGAAAAATTATGTTCACCGATGAAAAAAATTTTACCGTTCAGGAAAAATTTAACAAGCAAAATGATAGAGTGTATGCGCGGTCATTTAAGGAAGTACCTGAACTGATCCCAAGGGTGGAAAAGGGTCATCACCCAGCTTCAGTCATGGTTTGGTGGGGTGTCTCTTTAGATTAGGTCACTGACCTGCATTTCTGCGAACAAGGAGTCAAAACATCGTCCAAAGTTTACCAAGAAACCGTTTTGGAAGCTGCTGTGAAACCTCTTAACGATTCCCTGTTTCAAAACCAGCCATGGACTTTCCAGCAGGACTCTGCGCCGGCCCATAAGGCTAAAACGTCTCAGGCCTGGCTTCGAAACAATTTGCAAGCGTTCATTTCCTCTGAAATGAACGCTTGCAGGCAGTCCAGATTTGAACCCATTCGATTACAAATCGTGGACGGTTTTAGAGGAAAAGGTTTGTCACAAAAGATACCCCAACATTGGATCTCTTAAGACTGCTTTGGTGCGAGCTGTGGCCAATTTTCCAATGGAAGAGATTCATGCAGCTATTGACGATTGGCCAGTGCGACTTAAGGCGTGTGTAAGGGCAAAAGGCAGATATTTCAAATAAGTAGATTCTTTTTGGATACAATACACTGTAAGACAAATTTAAACTTTTGGCCTCACCCACGATCAAACTGACCAGATTCTGAAAATATAGCTCAAAAAAAATATAAGTATCTCCCAGTTTTTCTAGATCAATTCATTTAAGTGTTTTACGAGCAATTCAATTTTTGGAGTAATCAGCCAGTATATATCTATATATGTTTAATGTCTTGGGAACCCTACACATTGATGTTCAAGTTTATTACAAATATAAAAATTAAAACTAGAATTAAGGTTAAAAAATTAAGCATTAAAAATTAAAAATGCAAATTTTATAGTTGTAAATTAAAAGCTAAAAGTTAAATTAATTTGAAAATTTTATACGCTTATTTTGACGTTTGTACATATCGGTTCTTGTCTCACGGCAAAGTGACCAGCAGTATTGAGCCAGCATATACCTCATGTCTTTGCCTTTGTACCTCTTTTCAATTTCCGCGATATCTTGGTGAAATCTTTCACCATGCTCGTCGCTGAAGTCACCTAAGTTTGGCGGGAAAAAGTTCAAATGGTTGTGAAGAAAATGTATTTTGAGGGACATATTGACTCCCATCGCATGGTACGAAGCAATCAGTTCTTCTACAATTTCCTTATAATTTTCCGCCCTCTTGTTTCCCAAAAAATTATTTATAACGTTTATGAACGCGGTCCATGCTCTTTTTTCTATGGGACTAAGCATATTTTGAAAGTCTATTCTGCTTAACAGTTGTTTGGTTTGTGGACCATTAAAAACACCTTAAAGAGAGGAACAATTAAAAACTAAATAATGAAAAGAGAGACATTAAGCACTTACCCGCCGTGATCTTAGCTTCGCTCAGTTTTGGAAAGATAGTTTTAATAAGCTTAAACGCTGCGCTGTCTGTGTCAAGTGCTCTTAAAAAATTTCGAATTAAACCCAACTTAATATGGAGAGGGGGTAAAATTACTTTGCTGGATTCAACCAATGGTACATTGTTAATACTAAATTGGCCCAACTGAGCATCTGTACGAGGTTCCCATTTAAAATTGGTATAGTGAAGATCTTTTCTGCGTCCCTCCCAAACGCACAAAATGCATTGGTGCCTCGAAAATCCTTTTTTTACACCGGTAAGCAGAGAAACAACTTTAAGATCACAACAAATCATCCATGTGTGTTTCTTGTAGTTTATTGAATACAAAATTATCTTCATATTTTCGTACGTTTCAACCATACAAGTTGCGTAAGCTATTGGTACCGATGGATATTTATTTCCAATATGAAGCAATACCACCTTCAGACTAGTCACTGAAGAATCGATAAATAATCTCCATTCCTGTGCATTATGTGGATGACCAATTACTTCAAACAACGCATCAATATCATTGCAATAGAAAAACTGCTTTCCAAAATCTTCATGGAAAACAAAGTATTCACAAAATGGCTCTGTATTACCTAGCTTATTTTTAAGTCGTCATCTACCAAATTCCATTGCTTTAAACGAGAACCCACTACTTCTGCCGACTTATTTGACATTTTAGCATCGCGAACCAAGTCATTAAAGTCCGCTTGGCAAGCTATATTCTCTTCCGAAGGAGCTGTTGGAAATTGTGTGCATCTAATTTGTGCCCTTATAACTGATTGAAGGTTAGGGTAAACAATTTTTTCGCGTGTGTTATAACGGAACCCACGAGTCTCTGTTAAACAAAAATAACATTGTGCAGATGAGTGCTCAGTCCGTCGTAACCAAATTGTAGGCTGGACATATTTCATTTTATGTCCAACCGATCCACTTTTCCATCCATTTAAACACCGATAGCAATAATCGCAGACTACTTCTGGCACGTGCCATAGGTTTGGAACATACGAAACAACGAAATACTCTTCAAAACCTTTTTCAACACTTGTATTAATACATCTTAAATGTTTTGGAGGTGCAAATAAGTCACAAACGTAACAAAATTTATTTTTATTTGGATACTCTATTTCTTAACCGTTTGAACACTTACGCACTGTTTCATTAAAACTGAGTTTTGCAAAAAAATTATCTACTGTCAAAACAGTTGTCACAAAAATGATACCATCAATGTTTTTAATATGTAGGGTTACCAAGACATTAAACATACATATATAGGTATATACTGGCTGATTACTCCAAAAATTGAATTGCTCGTAAAAAACTTAAATGAATTGATCTAGAAAAACTGGGAGATATGTATATTTTTTTTTTGAGCTATATTTTCAGAATCTGGTCAGTTTGATCATGGGTGAAAAATTGTGTCGTACAGTGATATACATCAATAAATATATTAAATAATATTTGGTCCAAAAGCATTCAGTACTTTTTTATTTTACAGTATAAAAAGTGTGTAACAGTATTTATGTCCCTACTAAGTAAATTGTGCAACTGCCTTCGGTGAGAAACGTTTTTTGACCAAAATGTAGTTTATATTTTTTTTTTTTATTTTTGACTTCTGACTCAACGGCAACGTCAATTAATAAAATGGCTGCTTTTCTGCTGAAGAGCAACTAAAAGAGGTTCAAGAGGTGCCATTAAACCCAGAGAAAACCACGGTCTAGTGCGGTTTAATATTTTTTTGAAAAATGGTGATGGCCGGAACGTAACCGCACACAGAAAAATTAGTAAGTGGCTAATCGGTTGGAACTACAATGATTCGGTTGCAATAGAGGAATTTCGGTTGTAATCACTAACTGTTTATAATCGTAATGGATAATCGGTTCGGAATAACACAAGATGATAAATATGATTATCGCTTATTGATCGGTCATACCAATGAAACGCGAAAAAGGAATTTAGTTGGCACAACTGGTGGCAACCCATAGTTTTGCAAACATTTTGTTGCTGTAACCAATAATTGGAAGTGATAACTAAAACTTTGTTTAAAAAAGCAATAATTCGATTATTACTGACTTTCAGCCAACCGATTATCCAAAATTTTTATCATTCCTTAAAAAACCCTTAAAGTACATTAAAGTACGAGGGTTGCTATTTATATTTCGGGTCCTGACAATATTAGTGTTTCCTGATGCAAACTGGAACTTCCATTGGAAACTTTGACATTTTTTAGCATAACTTCACTTAGAACGTTTTGTCAGTTGAGGGCGAATTGTTTTGTTCACAGTGTGTTGAAAAAAATCATCTCATTAAAAAAATGGAATTATCCCTTAAACATTTTCGCGCGATGATGTTTTACGATTTTCGGCGTGGGTTATCGAGACAAATCAACTTGTTTCGACTTGTAGCGATGAAGCACCATCAAATGCCACTGTTAATCGCTGGTACCAAGAGTTAAGTCTCGGACGCCATTCGCTCCAGGATGAATTTCGTGAAGAACATCCAACTTCGGTCACTTTGCCAGAAACCATCGATGATGTGCGTGAACTTATTAAGCAAGGCTGACATGTAACATACCGTGAGATTGAGGCACCCTTGGACACTAGTATGACAAGCATTAATAAGATATTGCATGTTCATTTGGCCGTGGAAAAAATGTTTTCTCGTTGGATCCCACATAATTTCACTATTGCTCAAAAAAAGGCTCGTATAGGTTGGTGCAAAGAGATGTTAAAAAAGTATAACTGCGGTAGCTCAAAGGCAGTGTTTAACATTTCCACAGGTGACGAATCATGGATCTATGCATATGAACCCGAAACAAAACAGCATTCGACCGTATGGGTCTTTTAAGATGAGCTAAGTCCAACAAAAGTTGTTCGTGGAAGAAGTACATCGAAGCAAATGATTGCGTTTTTTTTCGGTATAACCGGCCATGTTGCCACAGTTCGTTTATTGGAACGTAGGACGGTCAATTCTGAGTGGTATACAACCATCTGTTTGCCAACAGTGTTCGAAGAAACGAGGAAAGATAATAAAAGAAGACGGATCATTTTGCATCACGACAATGCGAGTTCTCACACATGGTATCTATTATACCACTCAAGATGTCGAGTTGATGGGCCATCCACCGTACAGCTCTGATTTGGCAGCCAATGAATTCTTCTTATTCCCTAGCATCAAGAAAAAATGAGTAGTATACGTTTTTCATCGCCGGAAGCAGCTGTTGAAGCGTTCAAAAATCATGGTTTGAAGGTGTCTCAATCGGAGTGGAAAATGTGCTTCGAAAATTGATTTGGGCGCATGCAAAAGTGTATTGATCTTGAAGGAGAATATTTTGAAAGACAATAAAACTATTTCCAATGATAAGTTAAAGTGTTTTTATTGCCGGACCCGAAATATAAATAGCAACCCTTATAATTTAGCTTAAAGGAGAATATTTTGAAAAACAATAAAACTATTTCCAATGATAAATTACTGAGTTTTTATTGCCGGACCCGAAATATAAATAGCAAACCTCGTAATTTAATTGTGTAAGCAAACATTTTTTGCCTCTGACTAAAATTTTTAATTTATTTTGTTCAACAAGTGTGGTATGTGTGGTATGTGTATTCTTTTGAAGGTTCAGATACATGGTATGTTGCAATTCTATTGCAGTTCCAATAACTCAAAATTGGAGCACCCTCAACTTTTTGTTGTACTGATCAAGGTGCATGCAACCTCAATCATTCGGTTAGCAAAAAATTCGGTTGTGGCAACGAATCTGTTCTCTGTGTATGTGAATGGTGCTCGCTATGGCGCCATTATATCTGACTTTATGCTACCTGAAAAAGAAGTCCGTCATCTTGACAAAACTTGGTTTCAACAGGTCGGTGTCACTTGCCATACAGCTGCTCAAACAATACTGCTCAAACAATGGATCGATTAAGAGGTTATTGCAAAGAGCATCTAATTTCTCGCTTTGGACCGGTGAGTTGGCCGCCTAGATCGTATGATATCACACCTTTAGACTTTTTTCTTTGGGGCTACGTGAAGTTCAAAGTCAATGCTTCAGGTTTTGGAGGACAACATTACGCGCGTTATTATCATCATGCCGGTCAAAATTTTTGCACGAGTCATTCAAAATAGAAGCCTCAGAACGGACACCCTGAGGCATAGTTAAGGCCATCCGTTGAAGGAAACTGTATTCAAAAACTAAACGTAATAAAGAGTCCACACATGATTCGAACTTTTGTATTTTTTTATTTTGAAAAAAATACCTCTACGCTCAGAAAAAAGGTATGGTTGGGGTAACGTGTTTAACGTACAACCATAGTATGATCCTCACAACCATAGTATGACTTACACACAATCATACTGATGATCCCCAACATTTGTTGTAAAGTTGTTATTTTACAATAGAGAATTTTATTAAGTAAGTTATGTAGTAATAGGAGTGATTTTTTGAATGGTAAAAAAATTATTTATTAAAAATATTTCAGTTATACTAGTTCGTAGTTTGTTTGGAAAAAATTAATTATTTTTACTATTACTGCGTAAGATTCGTAAAAATAACATTGTCAAATTAAAAAAAGTACAATTTTGCCGGTATGAATGCCGTAATCATGTTATTGTTAACATAAAAGCCATGAAACAATACTTTTGTTCCACCAACCATATTTATATTTGTGCTACAACCATATTTTCATTTTTAAATTTGGCAACAATACTATTGTTACATTTCAACAATATTAATATTGCCGCAATCATACTATTGTCAAATTGAAATTCAAAAAACAATACTATGGTTGCGAAGACCATACTTTTATTGCAGAGAACATACTATTGTTGCCGTGACCATATAGGAACCATATCTTTTCTCTGCGTGTAGATTGATCACTTGATAATTTGTTTGCTCACTGATCCGGAGCTACTGCTTATCTCTGATGTAAACTGATTTATCTCTTACTTGTAAAGTCACCAGCATTAACGAAGTCGAATGCTGACGCTAAAAAACTCTAAATGTTCTTACCAGTAGTATGAGTAGAATCTACACTTACTTGTTCGATAGTCGTGCACACTAACTTTCAAACCACGACGGCCAAGATTCGATTTTATGTGTTACCACAATTAACATACCACCCCTCCGCAACGCTGAACCATTCACACACATTTTTACATTCGTAATAATAAAATTATAATCATGTGACAGGATAATTATGCCACAAGACGACTTTTGTGAAATTTGCATTTAAAGTGACACGAAAAAACCGAAACCGGCAGGAGCAATAACAATCCAGGATATGCTGCTGAATGACGCCGTTGATGGCAGTTGCTAAGTGGAACATGGAGACGGTGAGGGTGACACTGATGCTGATGGTGGCCCAAGTAAATATGATGAGCCGCTTTACGATTATGCTGGCTATATCTCCGTACACGCTAGTGTGCGAGTATGTGGCCAAATTAGGCTTAATAGCCTTCTTGTAAGATCTGTAAACATTTCATTATTTAAATGTTTAAAAATGATTAAATTTTTTTTTATTATGCATACTAAGTAGAATATCTATCTGTATGGGGTGCATGAGTGAGTGTGTAAGTAAATGTTTACAGACATATGATGTGGAAGGACGAAAATTGTCTGAAGGAATTAAATTAGGACTTAACTACGAACTTAAGCTAAATGACTACAATTGAAAGCAGCTACCAGCTGAGCTCCTCGGGTAAACCTCCGGGATATTCGCCCGTCAAGCAGGCCGTGCAATAGCCCGTTTTGGTGGGATTCGAAAGGTATTTGTTGTGCTGCACCGCCTTAATCAAACCCTCTACACTTAAGTAGGCCAAACTGTCGGCACCTGAAACGACAACAAATGTTTAGTAGTCTTATATTTTTTCTTGAGATTCTTGAGCTGTTCGAACTTACCCACATAGTTAGCCAATTGATTGGCATTTAACTTATTGGCTATGAGTTCCTCTCTTGTTGGAATATTTATACCCATATAGCAGGGATACAAGAGCGGTGGACTGGCTATGCGTATATGAACTTCGCAGGCTCCGGCATCCTTTAAAAGTTTAATGATTGGCCCTATGGTATTGCCGCGTACTATGGAATCATCGATCAACACCACCCGCTTACCCTCGACATTTTCCGAGAGGGCTCCGAATTTCTTGGCTACGCCTAATTTACGCAAACGTGTCGAAGGCTGTATGAATGTACGGCCCACATAGCGATTCTTGCAGAGAACTTCGGCGAAGGGTAGACCAGACTGAAAATTAAAAGAAAAGAATAGCCAGATTAATTAGGAGTAAATGATAAAGGAAAATTTTTATTCAACGAATAAAAAACAACCTATTTAAAAACCGTGCAAAATTAAAATGCACTCGTAAACATTTATTTGATTGTGTGCAAAACAAAGGAGTTTTTTAAATAAAACAAAAGAAGCTTAAATGTCCTAATCGGTTCATGAAAAACACCTTCGCTTTACGAAAACACGAATGTGAGATAGCTACCTTGACATTAAGGACCTCAATTAATTATATGTGTGTAGCCATCTCCTTAAAGAATGAACAGTTTTGTGGAGTTTACCCCTCTGCTAGTTTCCATAGGTAAAAATAGGTTAAAAGGGTTGCCCGTCCACATGAAGGCGAGTACACTCGAAGACTTGTTGCTTTATTGTGACACATTTTGTATAAGGATCAGAGAAAATAAAACGTTTTGAGAGATATGGGTGGCGAAGAGATATTTATTAACGTAAGCCAGAAATTTGTTCAGTTGTGTTTGAGTTCTTTTCCAAACTAGTCTGTCTTCTCGATGAATTTGAAGGGCTTTTTAAGAGGTACAGGGTTGGCCAATTAAAAATCAATCAAATTTGAACTGGCTGTAAAAAATGTACTGATGATTTTTTCAAATTTCTAGTTTTGTTGCAAAGATTGAATTTTTTTTCATTTGGCTAAATTATTGGCGCCATATGGAACATGAAGTGGAAAACACCTCGCAGATGAATACTCTTGTAAATTTCGATCTAGACCATTTTTCGTACAGTATAATGCAATGGACCGACAACCAATCTTAAGAATGTTGGGCAATATTGGTTTTTTGTTTTCATATAGGCCGTAAACATATTTCCCAGAGGCTCAAAAATCTGGCTTTATATTAGAATGGCTTTATATTAGAAGAGTTGCCAACTCTTCGGTACAGATAATAGCTTGATTAAAGGTGGATAATGGCTAAATTATCTAAATATATAAAAAAGAATAGTACTGTCTTGAAAAGCTCAAGTTATATTTTAATTACAGTTAAAAAAATACTAAGAAAAGTCTGTTTAATCTAAAATTATTTGCCATAATGTTCTTAATTTGTAAGGACATTGAATGATGGCATCACCTCATACTTCTATAATTCTCAGAAATTGTAACGAGTTTTCCTAGGGGCATAACAATTTCGTTTCTTTATGTCAACGCACCCTCAAAGATTTTTAATAATCTCTCAGTGTCAAACGCTAGTCGAAGTCAATATTTCCATCATTGTTAAGTTCACTTACGAGCAACTTTTGGGAATTATAAAAAAAGTTAATAAAAAATGTGACGGTGCCACTAGCCACACAGCAGGCGTTACAATCGGTTTACAGAAAGGCAAATTCGGTGAACGTATCACCTCAAGAAATGGTCAGCCGAATCTCCACCCCGTTCATGCGATTTAACGCCATTGGATTTCTTTTTATGAGGCCACATCAAGCCATTGGTCTTTGCCAACAAGCCAACAACTTTTGGCGAGCTAAGAGACAACATCCAAAGCGAAATTGCCAACGTACCGGTCGAAATGTGTGCAAAAGTGGTGAAAAAGTAAGTCCAAAGAATATATCGCTGTACACGGACTCGTGGAGGTGCTATGACCGAAATCGAATTTCATTCGATTTGTACTACACCTGGAATAAATTTGAACTCTATATCTTAAATATTCTGTGTTTTATTAATATATGTGACAGCGCATAGAGAAAGGGACCTAAGGGTAAAAAAATCAATTTTAATTTTTTCTTTTTTTGATGTGGACAACATTTGAGCAAATAGAAAGGGACCTAAGGTTAAAAACCAGTTTTGTTCAGGAGAGCCATTTTAAAGATTAGATCCCTTTTTATTTGCGCTTAGAATCGTCGACTTCACTTTCATAAAACGCGCATATTTCTGAGAGGGAACACTTTTGGGGCTTGGGATCGGTCTCATTCGATGCTCAGATGTTGTCCACATCAAAAAAAAAAGTGAAAAGATGATGAAAAGTGTTGTTCAAGAGATCCATTTTAAAGATTAGGTCCCTTTCTATTTGCGCTTAAAATGGTAGACTTAACTTTCATAAAACCCGCATATCTCTGGGAGGGACTACTTTTGGGGCATGGGATCGGTCTCATTCGATGCTCAGATGTTGTCCACATCAATAAAAGAAATAAAATGAAAATTGATTTTTTTAACCTTATAAAGAAAGTAAGTCTATAAAGAATTTTCATTTATAATTGAGAATATTTTTTTGATATGGAAAACATTCGTATTGGAATTAAAATATTAAGTTTTAAAACTCTACCTAATTTTAACCACCTTCCAAAAGGCGCAAATGTAGCATGCTACCTTACAAATTACCAGGCTCGACCCTCGGCGCATTTAAATATGAGTATCAAGCAATGATGATGAAAATGTCTAAGAAATCCGAAAACGACATTTTTTTTTAAAACTTATATTAATCATCAGATAGTTTTTATTTTTTAGTTTATAATTCTCGTGTCGTCCTTTTCTCATATTGAAATTATCACTGGGTTTAATATATTCGGCCATGGCCGACTTAATTTTCTTTTATTTGTTTTATAATTCTCGTTTTTTAAGTTTTCAGAAAAATAGCTGGGAAAAGTCTGTTTAATTCAAAATTTTTTGGCATAATGTTCTCAATTTGTACTGACATTAAATGATGAAATTACATCATGCTTCTATAATTCTCAGCAATTATAACTTTATCCACATACATGGCTCCTAAAGCTCTTATATTAAAAATAGTTTTCATTTCCACTCAATAAATTTAATTTCAGGTATTAATTTTTATGGGAAATATCTTTCAATCTTTTCATTTGTCGGCTTAAACGGAATCGAGCGGACTTATGCAAATCTTCAATGACTTTATGTGGAATATTTTTTTCTATGGAAATTGTCCTCTGCTAAAAACGCCCTTAGAAATATAAAGAATGCTTCTCTGTTTTTCTAGCCTCTTAAATCGACAGTCTAAACTTATAAAATAACCTCCACTTACCTCTCTTGCATAGCCATGCGCCGCCGCTGTTCCCGACTCCGGCACCGAGCTAACAATATCGGCAATCACCGGTGACTCCTTCGCCAGTTCACGGCCACACTGCAGTCTCACCGAGTACACCATCTGGCCCTCGAATGTCGAATCACTGCGTGCAAAATACACATATTCAAATATACAGAAAGCCATACGCTTATAATCGGGCCGTTCGACAATGTCCACAGTGCGAAACCCATTACGGGTCAATTCCACAATTTCACCCGGTTCAACTTCACGCACATAACGAGCACCGATCGAAAGAAAACCGCAACTTTCACTGGACACCACCCAGCCTTCTGCTTGGGCATCTTCCGGTTTGCCAGCACCCAAAGATATGGGCACAATTTTGCCAATGCACAACGGACGATTACCATAGGAATCACGGACAGCATAGATTTTATCCTTATGCATGACCACAAGCGAATAGGACAGAGGAGCCAAAGTCATAAAGTGACGAATGCGTGCGGGCCAATTGGGACCATCCAGCTCGGAGGCATCTTCGGGAGCACAGCACAAGGATTGGGCTATCAACTCGCTGTCACTGTGAGTCGACAAGCCGACACCACGATCCAGAACCTAAAATAATGTGAAGGTGTTTGGCAACCTTTGAAATGCTTTAAATATAACTTACCTCTCTTCTCAGCTGTTCACAATTTACCAACTCGCCATTGTGAGCTATGGCCAGGGCCCCATGGGCCGTATGCACTACAAAGGGCTGGCAATTCACCGCTTCGGAGGCGGCCGACGTGGAATAGCGCGTGTGCCCTATGCCCAGATTGCCCCTTAGCATGGTAATGGCTTCGTCATTGAACAGGTTGTTAATCATGCCCATACCCTTGTGTACATTGAATTTTTTCGATGATTTGCCATCGCTTGTCACTATGCCGGCCGACTCCTGACCACGATGCTGCAATGCCACCAGGCCCAAACAAATCACTTGAGCGATATCAATCTGTTTGAATGAAATGAAATATAAAGCAAAAAACAATATTAAATTGAAAAAACTATAGCGCAACAAAAACAACCTGTGAACGAATCGAGTCTTATCTGTAAAAGCAGCGATGTTGTTATTGCCACTGAAACTGGCGCTGATGTTCAGATGAACACTTTTGTGTTCTAGAAAGCGAAACAGGGCTTTTTATTTAATTTTTTCTTTTTAATTAAATTATTTAATACGCTTTTGTAAACAACAAACCCACACACAATTCAATGTAGGTACGTTTGTCTTGTGGTGGTTTCATTGCATTGACAACAAATTGTCAATAAATGCCATTAAATTTTAATTCATGAAGTTTTTTCTTCAGCTTCCCCAATGTAGAGATAACGCCAATTGGCAACAAGATGTTCGCAGTTGTTTCAGCCTCTGCACAGTGGGAAAATTTGGAAATGCGTTGAAAAAATTTTGAGAACTTACAATTGTCAGGTAAGATTTTTTGAAAATTTTTTAAGAGGTCTAGTAAGTAATGCCTAATATTGGCATCGTAAATCTTAGGACGATGGATCTGCCAGATGTCAAAAGGGTTACTCTAAAATCCTGTTTCTCAAAACACGAATAAAAAAAGTATAGTTGGGGTAACAATATTTGAAGAGCATCATACTATTATATATATATGGTTGTGAAACTACAATATTATGATCCTCACAACAATAGTAGGTTGACTCACAGCCATACATACCAACAACAATATAATGGTTCTCACAACAATTAAATTATTCGCAGACAACCATACTATGATCTCCACAACCATATTATTATTCACACTTCATACTATGATCCCCATAACCATATTATGATACTCGTAACCTTAGTATGTTTAACATAAAACATTTCTATTAAAAAGTTTGACATTTTTTATCATAAACGTACTCAGAACGTGTTGACGTACGACAATCATTTGTGTTATTTACATTGACTTTAAAAAATTAATTTGGCAAAAAATGGAATTAACTCGTGAACATTTTCATGCGTTATTTTTCACGTGGTGGATTATCACGACAAGGGCGCATCAATGAACTTAAATCTTTGATGAAGCACCATCCTATAGCACTGTGAAAACTGGTTTAATAAATTCAATCGTGGCCGACGCTCGCTCAAAGACGAAGGTCGTCCAAAAACGACCGTTGTGCCAGAGAACATTGATGCCGTGCCTGAACTGATAACGCAAGATCGCCATGTGACATACCGTGAGATAGAGGTATCCTTAGGCATTTCTTCCACCAGCATAATTCGATATTTCACGAAAACCTGGTCGTAAAAAAGGTTTGTTGTTCTCGTTGGATCCTGACAATTTGACAATCGCTCAAAAAAGGCTCGTGTCGATAAGTGTAAAGAAATTTTGAAAAAATACGACCGCGGTGCTTTAAAAGACATTTATAAGATCGTCACAGGTGGCGAATCATGGATCTATGCGTATGAGTCCGAAAAAAAACAGCAATCGGCCGAGTAGGTCTTCGAAGACGAGCCAAATCCAACGAAAGTTGTTTGTGTAAGAAGCACTTTGAAGCAAATGGTCGCCTGTTTCTTCGGCAAAACTGTGCACGCAGATAAAATATATGGTTACACTATGGTTACCGCGACAATAATATGTTCTCTACAATAAAAGCATGTTCGTCGCAACCATAGTATTGTTTTTTGAATTTCATTTTGACAATAGTATGATTGGGACAATATTGCTATTGTTGAAATGTAACAATAGTATAATTGCCAAATTTATTAATGAAAATATGGTTGTAGTAACCATATAAACATGGTTGGTGCAACAAAAGTATTGTTGTTTAAAATTTACGTTAACAATAATTTGATTACGACAATCATACAGTATGGTTGCGATTATGAACATAACAAAAAGGGTTTTATAGACCATGCATGTATGTGTGTATGTGCGTATGTTTTTTCGATACACAAAAAAAACACATACACACGATACAATGAATGGTTGCTGTCAATTAAAAAAAACAACAACAACAATCGGAAGGTAGTTCGAGGGATTTTTATTGTGTTTACTTTGTTAGGTGAAATACTCTAATACCGACTGGTTCTCGTTTATTTAAAATCTGCCTGCACTTAAGTATATACCAATTGATCATGGTTTTATCACATTCGTTACTTGGTGTCTACGGATGGTGAAGTCGCATTCACCCCTGCTGGCAACTAAAAGTATTTTTGACCGTTGGAATATATTTTTTTGTTTGTTGAATGAAATGTTTAATAAAAACATGGCATCAAATCTGGCTATGAACTAATAGTAATGCAATTTAAAAAAACATACTTAATAAAAACCTCTATTTTTGAATAACAACAATAACCAATCCTAATAAATAATTTAAGGGATCATAGTATGGTTGAGTGTGAATCATACTATGGTTGTGGGGATTATAGTATGATTGTATGAGAAACATACTATGGTCGTGAGGATCATACTATGGTTGTATGAGAAACATACTATGGTTGTGAGGATCATAATATGGTTGTGGAGATAATAGTATGGTTGTGGAGATAATAGTATGGTTGAGTGTGAATAATACTATGGTTGTGTGGATCATAGTATGGTTGCGTGTGAATCATACTATAGTTGTAAGGATCATACTATGGTTGTATGAGAAACATACTATGGTTGTGAGGATCATAATATGGTTGTGAAGATAATAGTATGGTTAAGTGTGAATCATACTATTGTTGTGATGATCATAGTATGGTTGTGAAGATAATAGTATGGTTGAGTGTGAATCATACTATTGTTGTGAGGATCATAGTATTGTTGTGAGGATCATAATATTGTTGTGTCACAACCATATACCCAACAATAGTATGATCCTCTTCGAATATTGTCACCACAACCATACTTTTTTTCTGCGTGTGGCGAGTGTTCTGCTTGAGAAACTTAGGACGGTCAATTCTGAGTGGGACACCACAATTTGTTTGCCTGAAGTCTTCGAAGAAATACGAAAAACGAAGAAGACGAATAATTGTGCACCATGACAGCTCCTTTTTGACCGGCCAAACCGTCGAATTGATGGGTCATACGCCGTACAGCCCTGACTTCACACCTAATGACTTATTTTTGTTCCCGTACATCAAGAAAAAAATGCGCGGTTAACGATGTTTGTCGCCAGAAGATGCTGTTGTAGACTTCAAAAACCATATTTTAGAGGTGTCTCAATCGGAGTGGAAAAAGTGATTCGTTAATTGGTTTTAGCGCATGATAAAGTGTATAAATCAAGCTGGAGAATAATTTGAAAAACAATAAAACCATTTTTGATAATAAATATTCGCATTTTCATTATTAGGCCAGAAATATATATAGCAGCCCTTATGAACAATCAAACCTGAATTAATTAGTAATTCATGTGTGACAGTGCATAGAAAAAGGGACCTAAGGGTAAATTCAATTCAATTTGCACGTTTTTTTTGATGTGAACAACATCTGAGCATCGAATGAGACCGATCCCATGCCCCAAAAGTGTCCCCTCCCAGAGATATGCGCGTTTTATGAAAATAATGGTACACCAAAGATACACGTATTTAAATCTTTAAAATGGCTCTCCTGAACAAAACTGGTTTTTACCCTTAGGTCCCTTTCTATTTTGCGCGTCGCATATGGATTTATTTCGAAGATTCAACTGAGGCTGGTGATTAAACCCTAAAAAATTTAAATATGACAATTTGTATCGCTCCAAAGTTATAAGCGGATCCATGGTGGAGGAGATAAAGGATACTGGGGCAGGCTAAAAATAGTATAAAATATACTGTCTATACGTTTAATAATATCGATTTCGGGTCCGAGACGGCATTCTTTGGAACGCTAGGCTGTCTGCTTCGAAAAACTTATCGCCAAAAGAATAACAACTACGGCACAGAAAAAGGAAAAGTCAGCTGAAAATCGGCCAGCACAACAAATGTTCGGTCGGACGAAAAGACTTTCTGTTGCAATCACCAGATGTTCATTATTGTTAGGGAAATTCGGTTCAACGGTCAATGTGTATTCGTATAAAGCTATAAATTAATTGTTGTACAGACAACCAATAATTCAATTTTGTTGCTATGTATAAAGCTATTGTCCGTAACAACCGCCAACTGAGAAAACTAATAATTTGTCACTGGAATGAATTAAGGCAGCTACTTGCACTAATATCACGATCAGAACGATGTGTTATGTTAAGAGTTAAGCCTTTCGGAATGTCAGTAAAATTTACGTTAAAAATTGTTGGGGAATGTCGCAGTTCCCGTTGTGCTTATCTTTTAGAAAGCTTAGAAGCGCTGGAAAAGGCGTGGTAATAAAATTAAAATAGTTATTTAAAAATAGCAGAAGTATTTCCAAAATAATCTTAAGTACTCCAGTGTGTTGGAAGAGCTACTGTGCTACGTCATCTATCTTACGGTTATTGTACTTATTTCTGTCCCTTGCTTCACAATCAGTTTTAAACGGGGTTTATTTTTATGTGGCAATAAGAATACTTCAGTTGAATCCACCTTCATATAAATGCATTATATGTCTCGGAGATTTTCCATTGAAATACATTTTTATTGTTCATTATCACGACAAATTTGTAGACTGTCTTTCCTTAATATTGGGCAAACGTGCGTTTTCTTGAAGTAAAATTTGAACTCAAACTTGCTGTGATAGACACAGCAATCGTGGGCACATTCACATTCAACACTTAAAAGTGCAACAACCAATTTTATACAGATTTTTTTAATTGTGCAATTCGGAAAAAAGGCAGACAAAGCCAATGAAAGGTCACCTCTTCAAATGTGAACATGCTGGCTAAGGCTTTGGCAAGCACGAGATTTAAGTAAGCGTGAAATTCTGTTATCAGCTCTCTCACTTTGCATTTCTTTCTGTTTCAAAGAAATTTCGGTAGGAATCGTACGCATAGAACTGTTTGAGACGATGATTCAGCTACTGAAGATGAGTAAAATTTTAGAATTTAAAATCATCTTAGAGCTTAAAACACATGTGATTTATGTTAGATAAGCTTTGATTCGCTGGTACTCTGAAGCATGTGTAGCTGATACTGTACTAAATTTGTAGAAATATTGAAAATCAGTTCTAGGATAAACATATGTGATTTTTGTCTGCCACTGGAAACACGTGATCAAAACATCATGCAATTTTAGATAAGGGCCAGCAATTTTCTATGCCAGATATTGAGTTTATGAACGTTTTCTCACACAAGTTACCACGTGGCTTGAACGTTTGAAAAATATTCTCTAATTATCTTTTAATACGGGTAAGTAAAACTTAAATTTCTCAGCGGCTAGGTTTTTCCACCACGTCAACACCAGTGAATTAACAAGTAAAAGATTTATCTCTAGCCAAGCAAACATGTGTAAGCCTTTAAAATATTTAAACCAATTGACGTATAATCAATATCTCTTTCGGTTGAGAAATCTACTTTACTAAATACGAGAGCGGTTCGGAAACTTCTTAGCGCGGTATAAACAGAAAAAAGTTAAGTGTTTTGGAAACTTCCATCTCTGCTATGAACACATGTTAAATTTTGTTTCGATCTGGCAACTCCTTCATATAGAAACAGGTGTTCACAAAAGACGCATCAGCGATTTTTTTACAATGGAAAAATTAGAAATGCGTGGTGTCATTAAATATTTACATAAAAAAGGTTTATCGGGACAAGAAATTCATAATGATATGGTGAATGTGTTAGGTGAAAGTGCTCCTTTATATGCAACAGTAAAAAATTGGGTTGCTGAATTTAAACGTGGTCGTACAAGCACTGAAGATGAACCACGTAGTGGACGTCCAAAAACAGCAACAACAACAGAAATTGTAGCCAAAGTGCATGATATGGTATTAAATGATCGACGAATAAAAGTGCGTGAAATAGCTAATATTATGAGCATCTCAAATGATCGAGTCCATTTAATTTTGCATCAAGAACTTCAGATGAAAAAGCTTTCTGCAAGATGGGTGCCGCACTTGTTGACAGTCGACCAAAAACGCATAAGAATGAACATTTCTCAAGCTTGTTTGGATCGTTTTCAGCGAAATAAAATGGATTTTAAGCGTCGTTTCATAACTGTTGATGAGACATGGATCCACCACTATACTCCAGAGACAAAAGAACAATCCAAACAATGGACTGAAGCTGGAGGAAGTGCCCCAAAGAAGGCAAAAACAATCCAATCGGCTGGTCAGGTTATGGCAACGGTTTTTTGGGACTTCAAAGGTATTTTATTGATTGACTATCTGCAAAAGGGTAAAACAATAAATTCAGAGTACTATTGCAACCTTTTAGATCAATTAAATGTACAAATTCGAGAAAAACGTCCTGGCTTACAACACAAAATAATAATTTTTCATCAAGACACCGCACCAGCGCACAAATTAAAGTACGAGTTGCTTGACCACCCACCTTATTCTCCTGATTTAGCTCCCAGTGACTTTTACCTATTCCCAAATCTAAAAAAAATTCCATGCTGGCAAGCGTTTTACCTCAAATGAAAATGCAATTACAGTTGTAAACCACTATTTTGAAGACCTAGATAAGCGTTGGACTAAGTGTATTGAAGTTTCAGGAGATAATATTGAAAAATAAAAATATTTTTGAAAAACTAACTATTCTCTTTCATTGATAGGCTAAGAACTTTCCGAACCGCCCTCGTAAGTTCTGGTCGCAAACATTATCGATCTCTTTGGACATCGTGCAAGTTTGCGCGAAAGACACTAAAAGAACATGCTCGACTTCGGGCCAACTTTTTTTTTATATATACACAGAAAATATGGTTGGACATCGGTTCAATCAACAACGATTCGGTTGCAAAAGTGAAATTTCGTTTGCAATCACCTAATGTTTTTAATCGTAATGGCTAGTCGGTTCGACATACCACAAGATGATAAATATGATTATCATACTGTACTTACAACTTATTTATTGGTCATACCAATGAAACGCGAGAAAAAATTGTAAATGCCACAACTGATGTTTGTGGCTGCTAATAGTTTTACGGCCATTTTTTTGTGGTAACTAATTATTTGGGCTGATAACTTAAACTTTTGCATAACTAAAAACGGGTTGTTTAATAGTATTTTTTAAAAATAAAATATTTGATTATAATTTACTTTAAGCCAATCGTTTAAACAGTTTCCTCCAGTAAAAAAGCATACATACATACATTATATTTTCCACTTTTTCCTCGTCATGCCCCTTCCTATGAGCACTACAAGTGGGTATGCAAACAGTTTTTGCCTCTGACTAAAACTTTAATCTTTTTTCGTGAGCAAGTGTGGCATGTGGATTTTTAGATTCAAAAATTCTCTTCTGAAGGTTCGGATGCCTGTTAATTATAGAGCACTAACTAACATTCGGCTGTACTGATGGAATACTTGAGGTGCATATAACTTTAGTCATTCGGTTGGCAAAAAAAAATCGGTTGTGGCAACGACTATTTTCTCTGTGTATACAATGTAATAAAATTTTCTTTCACATTTTAAAGCGAGAATTGAATTTCTTACACGGATTGCTATTTATATTTCTGGTTCTAGCAATGCTAATGCAAACTGAAACCACTATTGGAAAGTTTGATATTTTTTAGTATACGTAACTTTACTCAGAACGTTTTGGCATTTGAGCTCGAATTGTTATGTTAGCAGAGTGTTGGAAAGTTTATCTCGGTCAAGATATGGAATTAACCCGTAAAAATATTCGTGCAATGGTTTTTTTTATTATTTTCGGACTGGATTATCTAGACAAAGGTGTTTCAACCAATTTTGCTTCAACTTTTGAGGAAACACCATCAAAATTCACTGTAATTCACTGGTACCAAGAGTTCAGTCTCAGCGCCGTTCGCTCCAGAATAAATTTCGTGAAGGCCGTCCAATATTGGTCTTTTACCCAGAACCCATCTATGCAGTGCGGGAACTGACCGTGGACCTAAGTATGACAAGCATCTAAACATATTGTATGTTCATTTGGCTGTGAAAAACATTTGTTCTTGTTGGCTTCCAAATAATTTCATGAAAGATCAAAAAAAAAGGCTCGCGTCGATTGGAGCAGAGAAATGAATTGAAAAATACAATCGCGGTATTTCAAATGCAGTGTAAAACATCGTCACAGGTGGCGCTTCATGTATCGATGCATAAGTGCCCAAAACAAAACTGCAATCGCGCCATAAGGGTCTTTCAAGACGAACAAATTTAACAAAATTTGTTGAAGCAAGAAGCACATCCTAGTAAATGATCTCGTTTGTTCGGTATAATCGGTCATGCGGCCACAGTGTCTTCAATGGAACTTTTGCCAAAAGAGTTCTAAGAAATAAGGAAGGATAATAAGAGAAGACAGTTCATTTTGCATAACGACAATACGAGCTTTCACACATCAGCCTAAACAATGGGCTATTTTAGCACTTAAGATGTCGAATTGATGGGTCATCCGCCGTACAGCCCTGTTTTGGCACACAATGATTTCTTCGTATTCTCTAACATCAAAAAGAAACTGTGTGGTCAAAGTTTTCCGACGCCCGAAGCCACCGTTAAAGCGTTCAAAAATCTTGTTTTGAAAGTGTCTTAATATCTAAAAATATTGATCTTTGGGAAGAATATTTTGGAAAACAATAAAACCATTTCCAATGATAAATGATTGTTCTTTTTATTGCTGGACCCGAAAATATAAATATCAACCCTAGTACAAATATGTCACTCTTTTCCATAAACTTACCTGTGTTGGCCAATCCCCACAGGCAATAGCACCAAAAACGCCACATTCACATGTCAGCCCCGTAACTTCTTTGCCTTTGGGCTGCAACTCTTTGTAGTTTTTCTCGGGGAATACCTTTGGTGTTTTGCAACAATTTGCACCGCAGCATTCCGAAGAGATATCTGAGAACATTTATAAATATCAATATAATGTCCAAGGAAGGCAATGATATGGAGGGTTTTAAAAGGCGATAAAATAAAATTTAGAAAAATCCGTTAGCGAGTTTGCTTAATGGCCTACTAAGGCTTTCAGAAACTTATAGTTTTCCTGTTCTTTTTTCATAAAAATCCTACAAATGGGTGCCGCTCTAATTTTTTAGGAGAAAACGAGCACGTATACTTCTTGTTTGTCAGTTTGAGCAGACTTTTAGCCCGAAATACTTGTTTTGTAATACACAAAGCTTTTACTAACATTATCACTTTTATGTTTTTGAATAACGATTTGAAATTATCGCCTTAGCGGAGGCTTAAGCCGATTTTTCTCCCAGAAAATAAATCATGCGCTTGTCCCTTTGGATATCAAAAAGTTGTCGCTAGTGTAAAGTACACCCTGTGGCCCTTTTATACTGAAAAAACTATAGTTGTTGAAAAAAAAGCTGTTTGAAAAAAAAGCGAATAGTTCTCATTCATTTAGTGAGAGCATTTTCTTCAAGACTTTAGTATTTATGTTGTTGTTTTAACGACATTATCTATTTATTATTATTCTAAGTCTTATTCGTTTATGGAAGATCCGAACTAGGCACGTTTAGTGGTCCCTAATGACAGGAGGGCCAAACGTCCGAAACGTAAGCATCAGTTCGCGCCCTAGATACTTTAGTATTTATCAGTGTTGCCGCTGACAAATTTTTTTTCGTCGAATATTTTTTCAAACCCGACCAA
This sequence comes from Hydrotaea diabolus, assembly GCA_963513945.1. NCBI lineage: Eukaryota > Metazoa > Arthropoda > Insecta > Diptera > Muscidae > Hydrotaea > Hydrotaea diabolus. The sequence continues at coordinate 174,775,938 of OY740719.1, forward strand.
AAAGGAACAAAGTCGAATGTTTTCGAACATATCTTCTAAAAGTCATTGATATACTGACAATAATTAGTGGATTTGTATGGGAAAACGAGCATGAAAACTACTAAAACTTCATAGAGATTCAATATGAAAAACCTATTAACGGCCTATTTAGAACGAAAACAACTTGAAGTTTTCTAGGTCGTGGTCTCATACAAATCTGGTAAAAGTTAGTGACTCTATTTTTTATACACTGTTTTCCAATAGAGACTTAACAATTTCGTAACTTAATGTCAAGGCACCCTCAAACATTTTTAACAATCTTTCAGTGTCAAAACGTTAGTCGACGTCAACATTTACATCATGGTGAAGTTCACTTACGAGCTACGTTTGGAATTTATTAAAAATTACTACCGAAATTCTGAGTCGGTGGTCGCAACTTTAGAAGCGCTTACTCCAATTTTCTGCCGTAATAATCGTTCCACCTGCTAGGCTGTGTGCTGTATAGTGGATAAATTTGGATCCACATTTTCTCTTTTGGTTGTTCCGGCGCCAAAGAGAAACCGAACCGCTCGAAGTGACAAAAATATCACAGCCGTTTGTGTGTCCGTCCAAAATGAGCCAAATCAGTCGATTCCACGTCGTTGGAAATCTCTAAAACCACACCGTGGAGTATTTTGCAAAACGATCTTGGCCTTTATCCTTATAAGATCAAACTGACTCAAGAGCTAAAGCCACTTGATTATTTGAAATGCCGAAACTTCTGCGATTAGGCTCTGGCAAAGTTTCACGAAAATGCAGAATTTCATCGAAAAATCATCTTCAGCAATGAAGCTTATTTCTGGCTGAGTGGTTTTGTCATTTGCTGTCCAATAAAGCATATTTTGTTTATTGACTAAACCACTCAGCCAGAAATGAGCTGAGAAATGAGAAATGAGCTTCATTGCTGAAGATGATGAAAATTGGAGTAAGCTCCCTTAATGTTGTAACCACCGACTCCGAATTTCGGAATTAATTTTTAGTGGTTTTCAGACGTTGCTCGTAAGTGAACTTTGCCATGACTAACGTTTTGATACTGAAAGATCATTACAAATGTTTGAAGGTCCGTTGAAATAAAGATACGAAATTTGTATGTCCATATTGGATAACCCTTTATATAGAGATATAAGCACGAAAACTGCAAGTCAATTGGTATAAATAGGCTGTAACATTAAAATACTTTATGTTCACAGTTACCCCCGGTACAAATTCAGTTTTTCACTTACCACTGGATTTTGAAGGAGAATCCATTTTATTTATGTTTTATTCTAAACACTTCACCAAACTTTTTAATTAAGAATTTCTAAATAAGTCTATTTTATTCTCTTCCAAAAATATTCCTTAAGAGCAGGTCCTTTTTATTGTACAGTTTTGTCTATAATCACTTGGGAAAACACGTTGTGTTTTTAAAAACACGTCTGTTTTGCTTGAATAGTTGATGGAAACTGTCGCAGCTCACGTTCCGATAATGCACTATATTCAAAAACAGATGATCATCTATCGACCGATCTCATATGAACGATTTATTGACTAGATTTTGTGTTTACACGAAATAAGTATAACGACACAAAAAAAAAATCGCTGATAAGAAATCCCAAGTAAACTTTGAACGCCGTTTGCACGAGTTTCACTCGTAATTTTCTCAAATCTATTTTTAAAGCCTTTTCCTATTTCTGGTTGCGAATGATTTCGAAAAAACGATCAATTATGGAAAGTTTCTACTTAAAGATTATAAAATATTCCCAATAAAAATGGAGAAATATGTACTGCACTGATGCCTGGTGGAATCGAAACTGATGCGAAATGATCACGTTTCTTATTTTCTGAAGACATTTTCATGTGCTTTTAGGTTGTACTTATGGGTATTTTTGTCTTTTTGATAAGAGGAAACGACATTAAAATTGATAATAATTTGTGACTTACTTTTCTGAAAAATTGAATGCGTTCAAGATGTGCTGTTATCATCGCTTCCAGCTCTTTCTCTTGAATGGAGCAAATCCTAACCTTACTTAAGCTAATTAGATTTGTTATTAAATACAAACAACCATAAATATTTCTTGGCATATAAACAATAACAAAACTATTTGCTATGCGTAATCAGGGATGCTGTCGGTGCGAACGACGATGAAAACAACTCGGCTGACGCACAAACATGGGTTTTCTCAACACTTGTGGTGTTTATTTTCGGACAAGCCCCCTTGTGTTGTGAAAGGGGCTCCGACGGCGTGGTTTATGCATTGAAATTTTTTTGAAGCGTGGCTCATTGAACTACTTATGGGTCATAGAAATACGCAAAGCTGCTGTTGTTTTTAAGCGTTTCTCGCTGTTGTGTTTTTTGCTCTTTCCTTTTTTTCATAAATATTACAATTGTTAATGTAAATATTTATGTAGAGATGCAAGGAAAAAACAACAACAACAAGTGAATACAAACAAACAATAACGTCGATGAAATGGAAAAATTTTAATTGCACTGATAATTCTCAGAACCCCACGGAGCTTCGTAAATGCGGTTTTAATTACGAATCAATAACAAGAAAATCATCCACAATCACACAGAATGATGCATTTATAAATCTGCATTTTATTGTTGCTAATAAAAATATTCGCAGTATATAAATCCCATAGGAATAAAGAGTTTAAACTCAGTTAATTACATGTAGAACTGCATTTTCATTGAACAATTTAAGCAAATTTCAACATTCATTCCAAAACTGGTTGAGATCTGCTTCTGGTTACGGATACTGACGAAGAGCGAGAACCAGAAACATACAGAGGTCCACAGCCTACTAATTCTCGAGCTTTTGCTACTTCAAACATGCAATTTGACAGTGATAGTGATAATGATTAAGCGAATACAAATAAGATATAATACTTTTAAATAAAAAAGTTATTTTTGTAATAAAAAAAATAATTTTTTCCAATAAAAAACACAATTTTTTGCCGTACAATTGCAAAATTGGATTTTTGCAGAAGTAACGTACTTTGGATAATAAAATCTACTTCGCAATACGAGTATCATTAGAAATATGTTTTACGATGAAGCCAATATCAAAAACTGAATTTTCAGCATAAAAAAAGTAAACACAACGTTTTTCTATGAAAATCTACAAAAAAATATCACCATTTGTATGGCAGCGCCATCTAGCGTGAGTTTTAGGTAAAAATAAATATCAAAAATTGTCACGGATCCGAAATCATGATAAAAGTAGTGTGCAGCCACGAAAATCAATGTCACTTTGCCATTTTTGTTAAAAACGTGTCTTCTATTTAAATATAGAAGCAAGAGGTCTTCCGGCCGGTTTAATCCCTGTTCAATGTGTTCAATTTCAATTTTATTTATATAAATGGTAGTACAAAAGAGTTCTTAAAGTCTACAAAATAAAGAGTTCAAGAATAGTTCTTTTTCTACGTAAATATTAATAATAGTAAATGTGTTATTTGAAGTATATGTGACGCGCAAAATAGAAAGGGACCGAAGGGTAAAAAAAAGATTTAAATAAGTGTATCTTTGATGTACCATTACTGAGCGTGTTGGCGCATATCTCTGGGAGGGAACACTTTAGAGGCATGGGATCGGTCTCATTCGATGCTCAGATGTTGTCCACATCAAAAAAAAGTGAAAATTGATTTTTGTTTACCCTTAGGTCCCTTTCTCTATGCGCTGTATGGAGGCAAAAATGTCAAAAACCTATTTAAACTTTTTATACTAAACTATAACTAACCTAATCTATTTAAGCTCTAAGTAAGCTCGTTTATATGAGAGAAGACAGAGTGCCAGCTCCTGTCATGAAACGATGTAGTAAGTCTGCTTAGCCTGTCGGTAACTAGGTCCACATTAGCAAGGGAGTGGAGAGAAATGGTTGAATTGAACCATGGTAAATTGTAAATAAGCTTAAGTAGTTTATTTTGTAAAACTTGGATTTTTCTTATATGGCAATTTGCACTACTAGACCAAACAGGGGCCGCATAGAAGATAACAGTCTGAAATATCGCCTTAAATATAATCATCTTCTTTGCAATAGACAACAAAGATTTTCTATTTATAGGGTGTTTTTTATTGGGGTATAGAACTTTAAGTTGGCATCACTTTTTTAACTGGCGGCCATTTTGTCAGCTGTCAAGTGATTAATATTTAGTTTGGTTTGCCATTTCACCATGAACAGGTTGACAATAGAACAACGCTTGCAAATCGTGCAAATTTATTTCGAAAGTAATGGTTCAGTTCGCGAAGTTCACCGCAAGCTCCGTCCATTTTATGGTCGACATAATCGTCCATCAGAGCAATTAATTTGGTTAACCATGGATCGGTTAACATGGACCATTGGATTATTTTCTTTGGGGATATGTGAAGTCACTCGTCTACGCCAACAAACCAGAAACACGTTAGGGGACTTGGAAGCCAACATTCGTGGCGTTATTGCCAACATACGGCCCCATGTGCTCGAAAAAGTGGTTGAAAATTGGACCTGTAGAATTGGCTTTATTCGAGCCAGCCGCGGCGGCCACATGCCCGAAATCATATTTAAACATTAATGGCATAAAATTATCCTTCCAATAAAGCCAAATTGATGGACATTAAAACGATTTTCTTGTGTTTTATTTCAATTCGAAGTTCTATACCTCAATAAAAAAACACCCTTTATAATTAATTCCTTGACCCCAGTAAGATACCACAACTTTCCAGGATAATAAAAATAAATACCCGTTTTTTTTTATATCAAATTTTCAATAATATTTTCTTGTTAGACAGCGTTTCAAAATCGCCAACTTCGCACTGAACTAAAAAAATCCTCGAAGGTTTTTTTACGGAGAATGTCAACTTTCATTTGCAGTTGGTTTCATCCCATTCGCATATTGGTTGTTGCACTGTGTTAGTGGCTTCTAGAGTTCGAGGTGAAATTATAAGCACATCTAGCCATGTCAGTCTGTTGTAGTTACATTTAGTTTAAACGAAAAAGGCTAGAGGCCTAGAGATATAAACCAGATATATGTCTTATACTAAAAGATCGGTCGGTCTTAACCAACGTTGGAATGGACCAAATCATGCAAATGGTGTAAAAGTTCTCTCTAGGAGACTAAAAAGAGTTGTGGGAAACTGCACTTACAACTGAATTCAGTACGTTAAGTGACAAATTTTAAATATATGCAACTAGTTCGTCTCCTGTATTTACTTTAAGCAATTTTATTTTAATTTCATACATACAACTTTTTTTAAATCCGAATTTTCGACAACTGGCAACGCACGACATAGAAGTTATACAAACAAGTGATACTTTTAAGACGCGCACGTGACATTTAAATATCAACAAATGGAAACTGAATTACGCTGTTAATCATTTATTATTGTTTTTCTTGCTGACTTTTTTGTTTAGTTATTTAATAGTGTAAAGCATTTGCCGTGAAATGAAGATGTAAACAAAAATTCAACAACAAAATTACAAGCCAAGCAAAAATCCAATATAAAGTTGCCATGAATGAAAAAGAGCAATACCTGTTATTCATAGTAAGGCTGGTAAAGCTCAAAACTAATAAAATGTTAGTGCTTCTTAAGCACAAGATTAGACTAAAATATGTTTTTGGAAATCTTTTATTTTTTCGGTAGAAGGTTTAATAGTCAACATTATTTAATTTGGGACTGTTGATCACGAATCAGGCCTCTGATTCGCTCTAGTTGCACCCTGCGCAACAACCTCAACGTCGTCGTCGTTGATAACAACCGCAGCATTATAACAACTTTTTATGGACTTAGACTATATGTGACGCGCAAAATAGAAAGGGACCTAAGGTTAAAAAACAGTTTTGTTAGGAGAGTCGTTTTAAAGATTAGGTCCCTTTCTTTTTGCGCTTAGAATCGTCGACTTCACTTTCATAAAACGCGCATATCTCTGGGAAGGAACACTTTTGGGGCATGGGTTCGGTCTCATTCGATGCTCAAATGTTGTCCACATCAACAAAAAAAGTGAAAAGTTTTGTTCAGGAGAGCCATTTTAAAGATTAGTTACCTTTCTATTTGCGCTTAGAATGGTCGACTTCACATTCATAAAACGCGCATATCTCTGGGAGGGAACACTTTTGGGGCATGGGATCGGTCTCATTCGATGCTCAGATGTTGTCCACATCAAAAAAAGACAAAAAATGAAAATTGATTTTTTTACCCTCAGGTCCCTTTCTCATTGCGCTGTCACATATGTGGTTTCAACTGTAAGGTTGCCATTTGCCACACAGCAGAAGGAGCCAAAATTGAAGATCCAAAAACGTATTACCCCACCTAACAATTAGGAGAAATAGTCTCCGAAATCCTGCGATCTAGACACCATGGGATTTATTTGTCTGCACGCAGAGGAAAGATATGGTTACACTACGGTCACCGCAACAATAATATGTTCTCTCCAATAAAAGCATGTTCGTCGCAACCATAGTATTGTTTTTTGAATTTCATTTTGACAATAGTATGATTGCGACAATATTGCTATTGTTGAAATGTAACAATAGTATTATTGCCAAATTTAGAAATGAAAATATGGTTGTAGCAACCATATAAACATGGTTGGTGCAACAAAAGTATTGTTTAAAATTTACGTCAACAAAAATATGATTACGGCAATCATACAGTATGGTTGTGACTATGAATATAACAAAACAGGTTTTGTAGAGCATACATGTATGTGTGTGCTTTTTTTTTTTTGATATACAAAAAAAACACATACACACGATACAGTGAATGGTTGCAGTCCATTAAAAAAAACTACAACAATCAGAAGGTATTTCGAGGGATTTTTATTGTATTTACTTTGTTCGGTGAAATACTCTACTACCGACTGGTTCCCGTTTATTTCAAATCTGTCTGCACTTAAGTGTATAGCCATTGATCATGGTTTAGTCACATTCGTTACTTGGTGGCAACTAAAAGTATTTTTGACCGTTGAAATATATATTTTTGTTTCTTGAGTGAAATGTTTAATAAAAACATGGCTTCAAATCTGGCTATGAACTAATAGTAATGCAATTTAAAAAAACATACTTAATAAAAACCTCTATTTTTGAATAACAACAATAACCAATCCTAATAAATAATTTTGGGGATCATAGTATGGTTGAGTGTGAATCATACTATGGTTGTGGGGAACATAGTATGGTTGCGTTTGAATCATACTATGGTTGTGAGGATCATACTATGGATTTATGAGAAACATACTATGGTTGTGAGGATCATAATATGGTTGTGGAGATAATAGTATGGTTGAGTGTGAATCATACTATTGTTGTGAGGAACATAGTATGGTTGTGGAGATCATAGTATGGTTGAGTGTGAATCATACTATGGTCGTGGGGATCATAGTATGGTTATGTGTGAATCATACTATGGTTGTGGGGATCATAGTATGGTTATGTGTGAATCATACTATTGTTGTGAGGATCATAATATTGTTGTGTCACAACCATATACCCAACAATAGTATGATCCTCTTCGAATATTGTCACACCAACCATACTTTTTTTCTACGTGTGGATCAACGTGAAAAGTATGGTCTGTGTGATTATAAAACAAAATCGTAAGAATTACAAGTCGTGGAATATTTAAAGACGCGTACATTAGAGGGATATTGTGTTTCATTGACAAACAGCACGTGCATTTTACAAAATAAAGACAAACTACGACTTTAACCAAATGACGTGGTAAATGTATTTATGTTCCTAAACCGATTTATTGTACAAATAAGCGCTCAAAGCACTGATAAGGATAACTGAAAAGCACTGTAAACTACTGGCTTTTCTAAATCGCACTCTCACACCAAGTAAGGTGGCAACAAAAGTGCTTTAAACACACAAATGGCAACACTAAGAACCCACAATTTTCCGAAGGCTCGTAGTATCGGACTAAGGTTTATTATCCAATGAACTACGCTGCCAAAACAAAATAAATTTTAAAATATCAATGTTTTTAACCTTCCCATGAAGAGTATCAATTGTATGGGCGCGAAAACTCTACTAGTCGTATAGATTAAGTACCCACAGATTAAAATATATTTATACAAAATGTACTCGTATTTGTTGTTGTAGTTTATGATGGGTCAGCATTTTAGCTCCTCGAGACATCATCATGATGCAATTGTATAACTACGTGTACTAAGCCTTTCTCACCGACGTTCGGTGATTGTAAATAAAAGGTTTTTGATTTATTTCAAGCCGATTAAATGCAAGCCAGACGGGCGGACGGACGGACAAATAGACGGATGGACGGACATTGATGCGATTAATTTTTATAACACGGTGTCTTCGGATGCAATTTTTAAGAATATTCCGAATAGGAAAAAAAAACAAGCGCCTAACAAACGAAACAAACACCTTTTGTTTGTCAATAAAAATAAAATCAATTAACAGGTTAATAAAATATATTCGAGCACAGTTTGTGTGCACGAGCTCAGTCCGTCAATTAGTTAAATTAAAAGGGTATTAATATACGATTAATTGTTGTGTTTCTAGGCACTGCTGAATCGGTTGTTTTCGAAGAATGCATTCTGTACCTACATTAAATATTACAAACGTTTTTCCGGAATATATATTATTTCTAGAAATAAGCGGCATCTTCTGAGGTAAAACACCCCAAGCAAATGTTTGAGAACTGGTTGCACAATTAATATAATTGGGGTCCAAGAGCAAATCCATTGTCGGTTTTCCCATTGAAATCAAATTTTGCGGCAGGAATATTCAACATGAAAAAAGTCTTAGGTTAATAGTATAGAGCCGCAAAAAGTTTAAAATTTAGTTTTTCTTTTAATTAAATAAAACTATTAAATCTTTATGGTCAGTGTTGCCAGAAGTGACGATTTTTCATCATTTGTGCAAATTTACACAAATGACGATCACGATTTCTAGTTTAATCCCGTTTATACTTGACGATTTTCCTTAAGACTTCAAATTAAAGAAAAACCTAGTACTCAGGACTTAAACAACAGATAGATCGCTTTTCTAGGTTTATACAGGGTGGGCCAAAAGTTACAAAGGAGTTAACAACTTTAATTCTCCGTCATGCACATGTTCCGATAGTCGCGTACGTAGCGCATGTATCTGACCAGAATAAACAAGATAGTTTTATTTTTGTGTTTAATTTCAAAAAAAATAGTTGTTATAAAGTTCATTTCAATTAAATTTAGTAGTTATAAAGTACGTTTTAATTAATTCTAAATTAAAAAAGTCTTCCACAGCTTCAGGTAAGCAACTAAAATATGTATACTCTGATTTCGAATGTTGTAGGCATACCGGATTCGAGCACTTGAAACAAAACAAAAACGAGTTAGTCGGCGAATTTTTTCATCTCCCAATGTACAAAGCTGACAACTTTTTCTCTTTTGTAGAGTATTAGCACCACTTGAGCTAGGAACTACTACTGGAAACTGAAAAGAAAAACGAGGAAAATGAGATGTAATGAAGGGCAAATGTTATATCAATCAAACTTACATTTATTGGTCTTCCTAAATACGATTCCATGGCCAAACGAGTGTTGAACTGCTCGATGATGTGAATGTTGTTCATTCGGTTTTCAATATTTGGAAGAACCAATGTATCAACTAACGTAGCGAGAAAAATGCTTCAAGCACTATTTTTATTGAGACCATCGAATTCTTTGCAAATACAAAATGCAGCCAGTGCCATGGTGTCCAACATGTTGCAGAAAAACGCAAAAGTCCATCGTCTTCTTGGCCGCTTTGTAGTAAAATGTGTAACCATTTGGTCCATACAATCTACGCCAGCTTTATTTTCATTGTAAAACAAATCGGGGTAAAGCACTCTTCTGGCCAAATACATGAGCACGACGGAGGGTTAATAAATTTTTAGTTTATTAATTTTTTTATTTTTTTTTTTTCAGATTATATATTATATTTTTACACTTAGCATAAAAATAATGTCACTTAAACGATCCCCGTTTTCGGCTTCGCAATTATGGGCTCGTTTTAGAGCATTTTTCATAACATCTTTCAAAATTTGTAACGTTGCTGTAGCGTTCGAATTTCTGCAGCAATGTTGGCCTTGAGTTGTTGGATTGTCTCGGGTTTGTTCACATATACTCGCTCCTTCATATAACCCCAAAGAAAATAGTCGGGTGCTGACAAATCTGGCGATCGCGCTGGCCAAATAATTTCCGAATTTCTGGAAATTATATTCTCTCCAAAAATTTGACTTAAAAGTGACATTGTGTCTCGGGCAGTGTGGGCAGTGGCTCCGTCCTGCTGAAACCACATCTCAGGTCTGTTTTCAAGAGCAGGACATAAAACATTTTCAGTGGGCAGTCGCTCCGTCCTGCTGGAACCAGATCTCAGGTCTGTTTTCAACAGAAGGACGTAAAACATTTTCTATCATAAACCGATACCGCTCTCCATTTACGGTTACAACACTTCCATCTTCATTCTTTAAGAAGTAAGGCCCATTGATAATTGCAGATGTGATCCCACTCCATACTGTATACCTAATGCAATTGCAATTGGCGTTGATGAATGACACTTGGATTTTCAGAACCCCAGAACCTGCAGTTCTGGTTATTAACAAAGCCATTCAAATGAAAATGAGCTTCATCACTCATCATTTTGCGTTAAAAAAATTGATCGCTGATTTCAATAATAAAATTCTATTATTCTGATTCTTTGTTCAGTTGTAAAATCTCTCCATTATTAATTTGCCAAGTGTTTTTTATATAATCTGAAAAAAAATAAAAAAAAAATTATAAACAAAAAAGTTATACAATTTTTAAACCCCATGGTAACTTTTGGCCCACCCAGTACCTTAAAGAAATTGTGTTAATTTAGAACTAAATTTTAAATTCATAATAGTGGTGCTTATTACGAGGTGGTGATAATTAACACTGGATATCAACGTCACAGTAGGTAAGTCATCTGTAAGCCAAGAGTGCAGATCACATACAAATATAAAAGAAAAGTGCTAAAGTCCTGTCTCTACAGAAAAATAATTTGGTGCCTGGATAAATACGTATTAGACCGGTCCTTATTTCTTTTTTTTCGAATTCGTATGACGGCCCTACGATTTTATTTGATCCCAAAAATACACAAAAAAAAGATTTGAGCTTGATTGGACAATTTTAAGCCGTGCCCCCGCCAACAATTGTTTGTCATTCGTGACTATTGTTCTCTCATTCGATAAAGCATTACCTTAGAGCTGTCAAACTAGTTTGCTTTGTGGTGGTAAGTACTTATTAAAATATCAGATGTCGTGTTTAATTCAATAAAAGCATATGAAATGCTTGATCTAGTTGAAATTGTCTGCTTCGACACAACTGCTCATAATACAGGAGTACGAAACGATGCTGCTTCTCTGCTTGAATTAAAACTAGGTCGCGATTTATTATATTTTCCCTGCAGACACCATATTTACGAGTGTTTTAAATTAGAGTGGCTACTACAGCCGGTCCAGAAGTGCAAATTTTTAATCGCTTTAGCAAATACTGGATTAATATTGACAAATTAAATTATAAGAGTTGTTTAGAAGATGAACACATTATTACAGTATTGATTGCTGAAGAACGTGGAACAATTTTAAGTTACTGTCTAGATAACTTAAAACAAGCTCATAGCAGAAGCGACTGCAAAGAATTATTACAATTCGTTGTCAGTTTTCTTGGTGGTACGGTGCCGAATTTTAACACCTTTCGTATACCTGGTGCAACTTCTCATGCTCGATGGATGTCTAAATCTATTTATACACTTAAAATGTATTTGTTTCGCAATGAATTCAATATGACCAAACAAGAGCTAAACGGTTTACGTAGTGTCTGTCGGTTTATACGTAGTTCGTATTTATGTAAAAGCCTGGTTTGGATGCTCTAAAGCAACTGAAGCACCAAATCAAGACCTAAACTTAATTAAAAATATTATAGCTTATCCTGAAAGAGATATAGCTCTTGCTACAAAAAATAAGCAATCATTTGTGGTATTTGTCGGAAGAAGCAGTCGGTCTTTCATTCTTCGATACTAATGTAAGTTTTGCAATTAAAAAAATGGTTCAGGTAATCAATGTTAAAGCAAATACAGAAAAATGCTAATCCCACAAATCTGTGGTGAAAAGGAAAAAGTGCTTAAGTCGCCTTAAGCAAAAATTGAGATAAGAGTACTACGCTGATCTCCATATTGAAAAGAACAGAACCTCCATGAAAATTTGTATTTGTTTTGTACGATTTTTCAGGAAGTAATAGACAAAGTCATTTTTGCTTATCTCACTTATTCGTACAATTTCAATTGGAATAATAACTTAAGTTCATTAACGATTTACTGTATTTAAAATTATGCTAAGGAAGAAGAACTTAATCTAACTTAAGTGGTTTTACCAAATCAAAAAAAAGTAGTTTTCATGCCTCTTATGTCGACATAAGCAGTTTTTCCATGTCATGCAAAACAATTCCAAGTTTATTGTATAAGGATAAGTTGTTTTTCCAAAACATCATTACTGCTTCATTAATTCATATTTGAGATAATCAGTTGTTCCACGCAACCATTTGGGTAAGTCCCGTTATTAATTGCATTGAAGCTGTTTTTCTGCATGCAAACATGAGAATCTATTTAGATAAGCAATTATGTATTCAGTGAGTGATAGGAATTGGAAGGAGAAGGTGCTAAATTAACTTAAATTAGGTGCTAAATTAACTTAAATTTTAAATTATTGTTACTGTACCGAAAGTTTGATTTTTAATGTGAACGGTAAAATACAAGAACAATACAAGTATCGTGAAAAATTACGCATTGGATATAGACGAAACGGTAGAAAGTATAACATTCCCAATGAAAGTTTTGAACACAGTAAATCAGTGCGAAGATTTCAATAGTGACGATTCAATGCTTGATCCAGACTTCTGTTTGCCATTAATTGCGAGTGACGTTTCAACTGATGAAATGTCAATTGAATGTCATTCAATTCAGCAGACAACGCAACGAGGTTACAATACGAAAAAAGAAATTAATGTTTGGACGAGACGGATGGCTTTATTAAAACCGTTATTAAGAAACAACTTGAGCAAAGGTACCTTCAATTCTCCGACCATCGTGGATTATCCTCTCCGCCAAATAAATTATCGTCAACACAACTAAATATAATAAAGGAGCATATAAACCATTTTCCTACTTACGAAAGTCACTATAGTAGGCGCGACACTTCCTGTATATACTTTCAATCGGATATGACTTCTGAGGACTTAAAAAATTTTTCATTTTATTCTTCAACCATGTTTATGTGGAGAAATAGGGACACAAACTCTGAAAATTTTACTTGGAAAGACGCAAAATGGTTACGGTACACTAAATCGGATTGTGGAAAAATAAAGTTTAAAAATTCTTTAGATCAAGATGAGGGTTTTAAGGTACTGAATGTTAGCAAAAGAGGTGTTTGCGATGGAAAATTGAATGACATCCCTAATCTGACAACAGATATAAGGATTCCCATAAAAAAGAAAAATGATATTATTGCTTTTCTTTCGTTCATCGATACGTGCTTCCATTCATTCTATGAAAATCTACCTACCGATGAAATGTCAGATATACACCCTGACTATATCGATGATGAAGGAAATGAAAATGATAAAAATGAAATTCAAGTTTAAAAGAAAAGTAAATGAAATGTTTTAGTTTAATCATTTATAATTCTACGCAAATTAATTAAACTTAGATAAGTTTATTTTTATATTAATTTTAAGTTCTTACTTTATTCATCCCAGCTCTGAATGAAATTTAAATTGTTTATTGCCAGTTTATTTGTATTAATTTTAATACGAAAAGTTATGTTTGCTGAATTCCTTTTAATTTCATTTTAATAAAAGTTAATAAAACCAATTTGCACTTATTCATTTTCTTATAGTACATTGAATTACATTAAAAGTAATATAGAAAAATAACTCATAAAATAACTGAAAAAACTTAATTGAAAATGAATTTGGAAAAACAGCTTATTTTGAGATATGTTTGACGTGATCTCATACACTCGTTTGGAAGTAGTGCTTAAGTTTTATTTTTGCCTATAGCTCCTCAAATTCAATAATGTTTTAATTGGAATATAAAACAATTTGCTGCTTAACTAACAATGATTCGATAGATGGTTTTAACTTATACTAAAATCACCATTTATTTTTAAAAAATTGGTTTAAACTTAGAAAGTGCTGTCGTGCAAAACGACAAAATCAGACTCAAGCAGTTTTTCCTTTTCACCACAGAAATATAGACACATTTGCGCAAAACGATTTAAGCGATTTTGAAATTCCAATACACATGCGCTCTTTGATCGTTTAGAAATTTCAAAAGAATTTTTGCAAGTCGATCCGTCGGATTGGAATGAAAGAGTTGACTACGCTCAGGGATCACAAATTTGTAAAAACTTATCTGTAGTGAATGAGGCAGCTGAAAGAGGCGCCAAATTCATTACAGATTATAATAATCTATTAACCCACAATGAAGATGAGAAACAATTCCTTTTTCAAGTGATTAAAGAATATAACAAGAATTATCCCACTTTTAAAAAGACTTCACTATTAAATTAAAATAATTTTAATGTTACCAAGAGTATGTAATTAATAAAAATATTTCAGTTTATTCTTAATTTTCAAATAAATGTAAATAAAATAAAAAATATATATATTTTTGCCTTATTTCTCATAATAAAAACAAAAAGGTACTTGGGACACGGCTAAAAAATATTCAATCGTTGTCAAAATTTTTTTTGAGACTAAAGCTCGCTTTCCATAACATATATTCGAGAAAATAAATGTGTCCATATAAATGAGGGCCCGTCTAATACGTATACTTGATAGCTGTTGCTAAAACGACTATAACAAATTATAAAGAGTAGTCAAACTAAAATTCACGATGTTAATTGTAAATAAAACTTAAGTTTGCAGAGAATAATCTAAAAACAATTTATTATGATAAACATATCTAAAGCAAGTATGTGTGAAACAAAATATCGGTCAAACGCTTGTCACGGCTTCGGTGGCATACCTCTATCCTATGGTTCATATTTTGAATGACTCTGAGACATAATGGAGTTACAATGTCATTAATGTACCAATTTTTCTCATCCTTTAGCGCTTGGCTTATCGACGTACACTTTTTCTTTTAAATATTCCCAAAATAAGAACTCCTACGATGTCAAATCGAATGATAGTGGCGGCAATTAACATCTCCACGAAGTGAGATAAGTGCGAGATGGCCATTAGGGTGGAGTGAAAACATGCTTTTTTTATAATTTGAAAAAGTTAACCTCGGAAAGAGATGTAGTCTGGGGTCCTAAAGAGGGGAAAAATAAAGAAAAAAATTTAAAAAAAAATTTAGGGGTCGCGCCACTCCCTAGAAATTTGGAAATTATCGCTATTTTGGCGTTGATTTTAGAAAAATCCTAAAAATTAACGACTTAACTTATTCGAAATTTAAAAGTTTGAGCTTGTTCAGTGCCCAAACAAAAGTATTTGAGGCAAATATGAGGATAATCGACTAATATTTGTAGCTTTGGTGGCGATTTCATTGTTCAGTCAATTTTCTGAAGAAGGGACGATTTGACTTATTTTACTTTTTGAAATTTTTGAACAATGAGAAAATTTTTTTTAAATTTTTTCATGCCCTTATTTCATTGTTTACGCTATTGCAAACATTTATTGACATAAAACTTTTTAGGATTTTTCTAAAATCAACGCCAAAATAGCGATAATTTCCAAATTTCTAGGGAGTGGCGCGACCCCTAAAATTTTTTTTAAATTTTTTTCTTTATTTTTCCCCTCATTAGGACCCCAGACTACATCTCTTTCCGAGGTTAACTTTTTTTTTTTGAATTTCACTCCACCCTAATGGCCATTATTGGCGCAAAACATCCATTGTTTCGTTGGCTGTGTCGCAATCGACACCATCCTGTTGTAACCAAATCCATAACCAAAATCCAAAACCAAATGGTCCAAATCATCAATTTTTGGCCACAAGAAGTTCATTTTTATCTCGCAATCCCGAACCACATATCGCCCAGAACCATACCCTCAATTTCTGGCAACAAAAAGTCATCATCTCACGATAGCGAACACCATTACGAGCACGATGATAGCTTCTGGTCATCAGCTGTTGGGATTGCAAATGTGCGAAATCGGCACAGGGCGGAAAAGTTTCCTTTTAAGGGACTAAAGGTTCTTCGGTAAAAATCACACTTTTTTGAGTATTACGATTGATACAATTGGCAAGACGATCTAGCCATGTCCGTCCGTTCGTATGTCTGTTGAAAGCACGATAGTGGACAAACGAATCAGCATAGGATCCTGAATTTAGTACGATGATGACTTATGGTCATAAGCTGTTGGTATTGTAAATGGGCGAAATCAGTCCATATATATTCTTGAGCGTCGTTTAAGGCAGATCTGATAAGAGGATCCGTTGGCAACAATATTTCGATGCAGGGTAAAAAGTAAGAACTCTTTTGTCTGTATGGAGCAAGGATGCAAACTGAACCAAACCCGAACCGGATGGCAACATCTTTTATCTGTTAATCAAACCGTGAACTAAAGCCCTGTTGGAAACAATATTGAGCTTTTATATCCGATACCTAAGGAAGGACCGCATACTAAATTTCTTATTACGTTTGCAACACCTCGATATATTAATTAGAGACCCTATAACGTATATTTAGAAATGATCGCCGTTAAATTCTAAGAAGATCTAGCCATATCCGTTTGTCCGTGTATCTGTTGAAAGAACGATAGCTGTAGGATAACTTGTCATGATATAAGATTTGGCCTTGCTGAACTTAAAGACGTTTTTACTGTATTTTACATGAATGTGCACTTATGCGCATGTTATGTATTATTTTGTACTTTTTAGTTTCATCTTAGTTCGATTTAAATTTTTCATACACAATAAAAATAAAATACTCGTTCTTAAAAAAATGTGTATGTTTCAATGATTTATGAACCAATTGTGAAGCATTGAACCGAAACTGAACCATGGTTCACCGTTACCTACCATTTTAAAAGTAGAACCAATGGTTTAAACTTGCTTTGGCCGACCGCAACGAACCACCATTGAATTCTGAAATGTTTTGCTTCGCTGGTATGGGGGTATATACTCGTAAATGGGAAAGCTTCTGCCTGTCATCAGCGGTCAAAATTTAAGGTATGCCTCTTACCTCCGTCATTTTTAAAAAAAAAAGTTCTGAAATCAGAAGGTGCGATTCTTTGATTCCCTACCCCAATTTTGTTATTTCAAAGTCTCCACTCCTCTGTTTAATGCAGGACTTACAATGTAACTCCTAGAGCAGGACCTCGACTCGGGGAGACTATCGTGTATGTGCTTTTCGAAAACATGAACTGATAATTTTTCCAGAGTTGGTTATTGGTCGCTCGAACCTTTCTACACGAAATTTGATTACAACCAGCTTGCTTCTTACTTAGCTTCTACAGCTACGGGTCGTGATCTCGCAAAAGTCATTTGCACGCAAATAAACGCTTATAAACTGATATGGACTTATTTTATTTTTTCATGGTGTCATCGAAAACGGTTCGACCTGAACATTCTTTGGTTAAATGATATGGACTTATTTTATTTTTTCATGGTGTCATCGAAATCGGTTCGACCTGAACATTCTTTGGTTAAACGATAGATGAAGGGCTTTGCACTATGGAATCAGATAGTTATTTGGAACCGATCGGTGTTAGCACCATGGTGATTATCTGTTATTCATTGAGGCGTTACCCTGTAACATACCCTGTATCACAGTGTGGTGTAGGGTTTAAAAAATACGTCTTGACCCAAACCAAAATTATTTTAAAGTGAGTTTGTAAAGATGCGAAGGTTACTATGCCATTACTGCAAACAACATAGCTGGTTGATTTATCCTCCGCTGTACTCAGTTATTTAGTCTTAATCTCCTGGCGCAACGTCTATGTAAATCAGCCAGTTTTTTTTTTTTAATAAATTCTATACAAATCGATCTTTACACCTGAGCAAAAGTTGGAACTATAACATACCCGCCATCCTAGGATACTCTTTTCCTTGTGGAATAATTCGCAAATCTATTAAAGTTATCTTTTAAAGTTTTAGGTAAGCAGTGGCTCTAACATTCTCAAGTAAAATCGACATTGATTAAACTTTAGGGACTTTACATATGCGTCTACAACTCTGCAATCACTTCCTACGCCATTAAGAAATTTCACTTTAATTTTCATTGGTCCCAAAAATAAAAGCATTGCCAACCTTTGTATGCCATTCGTTTTATTAACTTTGTCCCTCACTTTCCCCTACCCACTGTCACAGAGCAAAAATAACACATGTCATCCAATGCCCTGATCATATGTATCGAAAACGTTTATAACTTGGATGGATTGGAAGAGATAGAAACTTCATGGCAACATTAAAAAAACATTTTATTCAATTGAGGCGAAAAAGAAAAAAAGAAAATTTATTTTATTTTATTTTTTTCTTTCTGTATATTGGTGTTGTTGTCTTTTTGTTTTCGACCACTTCGTTGACCACAACTCGAATATAATAAAATCCAATGACGATTGCCACATAATCGAATCGTGCAAAGAGGGAGACTAACACACCGTGCCATCCTCCACAATGGGTGGAGTTACGGCCGAAAATTGCCAACAACGACGGATACGATTCGAAAAAGGAAACCCCACCAACCAACACTCCAGCACACATCATATCATCTTTTCCCGAACGTTTTTATTTCTGGCCGCGCAGGAAGGGGGCTCATCATACCTTCATATGTGAATTTCGGTTGGATGTCCATTTTCAATGGTCCCGTTCGGCGCGTCACTAAAACTCTCTGGCTGGCCCATTGATTGTAAAAGCTGTTGGTCATCGTTATGATGATGACGACGGTGATGATGGTCATGATGCTGATGGTGATGCTTTTCGACATCATTGTGAAGTCAAGCATGTGGAAACAGCGCGCTTGGGATGGATATCCCAAAAATACGGCTCCACCAACAACAACAAACAAAATAAAAACGAGTATAAATATAACAAAAAAAAATCGCCATCGCACACAAAACGCAGCACAACGAAATGTGCTGGAAACCGAAAAAAAGGAAGAACAAGAAGAAAGAAATGAATAAATGGCCAAAAGAAATAAACAGTCACATAAAGAATAATCATTTAGAAATTCTATTGAATTATGCATGAGTCCGACCGATAGAACTAAAACTTCAGCCACTCCAGTTCGCTGCCACCAAACGGTCATCCTCACATGCGAGCCCGCTCCTCAGGTTCTCCTCACCCCTGGCACAACGGCAAAAGAATCATTGCTGTTTGTTTTTCGAAAAGCAGAAAAATAAACTTAGAGTCCAGTCAGTCGTAGAACTGAGTACGCTCATATAATATTTCGTAAATGGTTTGTTTTTCACGAAAGGGTCACCCAAGTGGGGTGAATGTAATTAACACATTTTCGCTTAACAGCATCTTACTAATTTTTAACATTTTTATACTTTTTGCCATGGAAGGGAGTTTATAATTGGTCATTACGTTTGCATGCAAGAGGGAATTTCCACAAAACAAATCAAAAAACAAAATTTTTGTTCTACATTTTTTTTGCGTGATTTAAAAGTTAACGACAGTGCAATATCATAGGAAGAAGATGTGTAAAAGGGTGGGTGTGGAAGATACACTGAGCGTCATTAGGTTAGCACATACCCTCGTGTAAGTGGTTTAGGATCGAAACTTAAAAAACTAATAATTTTAAAATTAATTTAAATTATTTTCATTTATGGCCGATTCAATTCTGAGTTAAATAAAACAAAAAATACTGTTTTTTTTTTATTTTTAAAATATATTTTCTGGATTTTTTCGAAAAAATAACACAAAAAATAACAATTCAAATTTGGTCATCAGGTTAGCACAGATTACTTTCTTTCATTGTTGATAAGGTTTTTAGCCATGAATTATTTAATAATGTGTCGATCCTCCTTTGTTGAGAATGACCTCATAGATTGATTGGGAAGCGACTCATACAATTTTCCGATATAATTTAGAGAAATACTGGACCGAGCGTCCTTGATGCCTTCAACTAGCTCCTCTTTGTTAATATTGTTTCCCAGACTCGTAAACTTAACGAGACAGCCATCCCCATACGTTTTCTATTAAATTAATGTCGGATGACTAAGGTGGCCACTGCATTACGGACATTTTGGTCCTCAATCCATGACTTAACCGCCCGGGCAGTGTGGATCGGGGCATTATCATGTTGGAAAGTCCATGGTAGATTTCCGAACAAGTTTTGAAAATGGGGAAAAGCTATTTCAAGTACTTTTTTGTAGGTGGCATTCATATTTGTAGTCAAAAACTGTAACTCGCACGTACCATAATAGGAGATGGCTTCCCACATCATCACACCCCAACCCTACTATGAAGGCGGTCCAACTGGTGTTCCTCTTTGCAAAGACCATGGAAGTAGTAGTTGTATCCATCTGGACCTTCCAAATTAATTTTTTTTTCATCCGAGAAGACAACGTATCGCCAATCAGAATTCCAAGCGCACTTCCTTTCGAGCAACGTTCAGTCGGGGTTTTTTCTTCAATTTGAGTCTTTTTAAATGGGGTGCACTACGTATCACTCTTTGAATTGTAGATAATCTCGCTTTAACATTAACATTTGCCCTGATTTTTGCGGTCGAGGCGTGGGAGTTCGAGGCTTCTCTCAAAATTGCTCTCTTATCAGCAGCGGAAATCACTCTATCATTCCCTCCTTTATTATTTTTTGCCATATTTCAACTTATTGCTCAGGAATGATGATATAACTTTACGACATCTGCCCATTTTTTTTGGTTCTGAACTTATTGACAGTCCTGCTTCCTCGTAAGCTTCAATTTTGGATTTCTCCTCTACGGATAGCGATTTTCCTTTACTCATATTAAAGCTAATAGGCTGCTTGAGCAGTACACAAAATTGAGATGCAATACGCGTTCAACTGTTAAAGATAAACAAAAAAGAATTTACATGTTCTAACCTGATGACGCAAAAATAGAGCACACTTTTCATCAAAAATAATAGAAGGTAGCAAAAACTAGATAACGGGATCTTTCCTTCGCATGTTCACTTTGCCAATGATGGATTATACGAAGATTAGAAACATAGAGTAAAAAAAATTGGATGCATCCTTACAACAACAACTACAAGAGCAATTATATTAAGCTTATGGGGTGTGCTAACCTGATGACGCGCAGTGTACATCGTTTCCCTGCCGCTTATGTTTTCTATGAGATGTGGAGAACATTGTTTTCAAATAGTCAAAACTATGGACATAGTCAAGATATTTTGACGCCTGAAGATGCATATAGAAGTTATCCAGTTAGGGATTAATAAAGTATTTGTAAAAATTTAAATTCAAAAAAGCTTTGTTTTAATCAATTTTATATTTTATACCAAATAAAACCAAATTTGGTGCGGACGTGTGCTCTATATAGAAATCGTTATGTGCAAAATTTCATTTCGATAGGTCAAGGTTGTGGTGAGTTATCGTCATATTATTCCTCAAAGCCCATGAGACCGTTTGTGTGGCAGGTACCAGTAGAAGTTTTCCGATCTCACCAGAATTTAGAGCAGAGGTGTGTTCTATATAAAAATCTTTATGTAGAAAATTTCATCTCGATAGGTCAAGTTTGTAGTGAGTTATTGTCATATTATTTTTCAAGGCCCATGAGACCGTTTCTGTGGGAGGTACCAGTAGGTATATATTAATCTATATATTAATCTATATGCCGAAAATTCGTCTCGATAGGTCGAGTATGTGGTGAGTTATTGTCAAATTATTTTTCAATGCCCATGAGGCCGTTAGTGTGGGAGGTATCAGTAGGACGAATTCAGCGTAGAGGTGTGTTGTATATAGAAATCTTGATGTGTAAAATTTCATTTCGATAGGTCAAGTTTGTGGTGAGTTATAGTCATATTATTTCTCAAGGCCCATAAGGCCGTTTGTATGGGAGGTACAAGAAATGGTGGCCCAATCTAAACCATTTTTACATAGATGATTGCGCCGATGTATAGATTATTATTTGCAAAATTTTTGCCCAAGATTTTCTCAAGAAACTGGACGGATATTTCCAAATAAAAAAGTAATTTTTATGAGGTAGTGTCGGTTGAGGGTCTCCAACACCAACTCCCCGTAGAGCTATATAGCCCATTTTCAATACCAACCATGATCGGTTAACTACACATGTTTGTGCCAAATTTCGGCTCCCTAGCTGTTTTCATGCAGGCTCTATCTTGTATTCAACAGACGGACAGCCGGACAACATGGGTAGATCGTCTTAGAATTTTACGAGGATCAAGAATATATATACTTTGTTGGGTCTCCGATGATTATTTCAAGGTGTTAAGGACAGAATGACAAAACTAATATACCCTCCATTGTATGGTGGAGGGTGGAGGAAAAATAAATGGCATAAAGTTTCCTTCGAATTAATAAAAAAGATTCCACACTTGATTTGAATTTTAGTATTTTTTTATTTAGAAAAAATACCTCTAGTTGGATCACTAGATGGATTCTAGAAAAAGTCTCTCTTTAGTACCTTAAGAAGTAAGTTTTCTATCATCTGAGACGGTTTCATTTGCACAGCCTCAATACGATATAAGATTTACTTTGCCCTTTAAAGAACCCTGATATTTAATAGTTAATCACCCCTAAGCAAGAATACCCTTTTACTTATGATACAACCGTTGATGATGATAGCAATAATAATATGTGGTCCAATATTTAAAGGTTTGTTTTTCCTTTTCCCAAAAATGACTTTTTTTTATTAACTTTAACACATACTCGCACTCATACTCCTGCCGGAGGAGCTCCGCCCGTATCTTCAGCTCTCAGTGGTATGAGTGTACATCTGAAAGCCAGCAGATACTAAATTTCCACATGTGATTTCTATCTCCAAAAAATAAAAGAAGATGAAAAGCGCCAAGCCTGCCCCTCTCACTCTGTTTGCAGTTTATTTGTTTGTTGTTCTTTTTTGGTTCTTTTGGCTTTCTGGTCATTTATAATGGTTTTGTTGAAAACTATGGAGCGGAGCTGTGGACGCTTGAACGCTGATACTCCTCACAAGTTGTGGTTATGGCTGTGGCATGCTTCAAGGATCGCATAATTTAACAGAGCCAAAGCTTTTTGGTAAATGAAATTCCTGGAGGAGGAAAAGAAAACATTGAGAATGGGAAGGAGAATTGTTGTCGTTTATTTTTGTTTTTTTTTTGTGGTCTTCTTAAGTCCATTTGCGAGGGTGAGGGAGAACGATTGTTGTGTGGATGGATGGCCAATGGTTATTTTCATTTTTCCATATAAATCGCATATCATTAGTGTGATACCGCTGGCTAACATACATAAAGATAGCCGGACAGACAGACTTACATACGATATGTGAGTCCATACTTATGTTCATTGGCTTTCAGCAGATAAACAACATTGAAAATTTATTTTCTTAAACTATTACTTTATTTTTTCTATCAATTTATGCGTGCCCGGCGAGGGAGAGGGTCGGGCGTATCGGAGAGACCTGAGTTGATCATACCCTAGTATCTTTATTTGGTAATAGATTCAATTGAAATGAAAACACCTTCAAGGCTTCGGTTGGGGAATTCAGTTGGCTCAGCAAACTTAGTAACTCTTGGTAAGAAGATGTGAAAACTATGCAAACAAAGGAATACAAATGTTTTACTTTCTGTCGTTGAGAATTAAATAACTGAAATCAAAGCAAAATTTTAATAATCAAGTTACTTACTGTTAGGTCATAGTTATCGAATAAAGTTACATGGATGGTTTTGTCAGACATTCAAAAAACACTGATTGGAAATGTTTATACTGATTAAGGCTTCACAGTCCTAAACTAAAACTATTCACTTTTTAAGAACCAAGTATGGTTCTAATTTCGTTTGCTAAAATTATTCACTTTTTAAGAACCAAGTCTGGTTATAATTTAGTTTGCTCAAGTAACATTAACCACCTAAATATGACCTGGATATGGGAGGCAAAAAAAATTAAGGGAAAACACAGGTGGAGTTGACACACTAAAGGCGAACTTTGGACCAGGCTTTTATCAAGACCGTCGTCTGATCTATCGACAACACGTTACTTATCTGACACACACAATTGAGGAAACCCATTAGGACCCATCAAACGATAGAAGAAATTATCGAAAACATTACCTAATGAAAAAGTATGATACACCCGGAATTTACAAGGGGGCTACACGTAGAGAAAAGATATGGTTACCATATGGTCACTGCAACAATAATATGTTCTCTACTAGAAAAACATGTTCGTCGCAACCATAGTATTGTTTTTTGAATTTCATTTTAACCACAGTATGATTGCGGCAATATTAATATTGTTGAGATATAACAATAGTATTATTGCCAAATTAAGAAATGAAAATATGGTTGTAGCAACCATACAAACATGGTTGGTGCATCAAAAGTATTGTTGTTTAAAATTTACGTTAACAATACTATGATTGCGGCAATCATACGGTATGGTTGCGAATATTTTTGTGTGTGCGTATGTTTTTTTTGATAAAAAACAACAATCGGAAGGTAGTTCGAGGGATTTTTATTGGGTTTACTTTGTTCGGTAAAATACTCAACTACACTGAAAGAAAAAACGGTTGTTGTATGAACGAACGCGTTTCGTTGAAGTTCGTACGTTGATGCAACGAAAAATTACGTTCATGCAACGAAACCTGACGTTCATGAAACAATTGGTACGTTTATACTACGAAATGGATTTTTCGCACTTTTCGTAGTTTCGTTTATGCAACAACTCAGCATACGTTAATGTAACGAATTTTTTTTTTGTGAAAATAAGAGCAAATAAGAAAAAAATTTAATATTTTATATCTTTAAATGCTTTAATTAGTCTACTCGAATACGTCTTTTAAACATTTGTTTTTATCTTGTGGTTTTATACAACATTTATAGTTAACGAAACACATACATTGATGTAACCATCGATTCGTATATACAACTACTCATTCATATATCAAACGAAATAATTTGTTTATGATTTTATTCTAATTTTCAGGGAGGAAACCGCTTGAAAAATATTGTACACGACTTTTTTCACCGTTTGCAGTCTCACTATATCAATTCTCGTTTCAGGATTTATTTTAAGGCTGATTTTTCTAACACTTATAGCTAACCACATGTATACGTTGATGCTACAACGCAATGGTATGTGCAACAACCCATTCGTTCATTCAACGATATGATTTGTTTGGCTTATTTTGATCAGGAAGCGCGATTGTGCACATAAGTTATGCCTTAGACTTTAAATTTTACTATTTCAATATATTTTTTCAACGGTGATTTGCCTAACTTAAAGTTAACGATATGCAACGCAATCGTATATACAACAATCCATACGTTTATGCAACGAAATCCTGAAATGAACAAGTGTTTTAATTGTTTCAAACGACAAAAGCAAAGTGCTGTTATCATTACGTTAAAAATACATGTATGCACAAATACCTATCCATTTACTACATGTACGAGCATATGTTAGTTTGTTTTGTTAGAATTTGGTATATATATAAGTATAATAAAATGTATTTATTTGAAGTAAAAAGCTAAAATTCAGATTTTTTATTATTGCTTCCAGTGCACAATATTGTATCAACGAAACAATATTGTTGTGTCAACGAAAGAGGATTGTTGTATCAACGAAACAAGATTGTTGTATTAACGAAATAAGATTGTTGTATTAACGAAACAAGGTTGTTGCATCCACGAACCAAGATTGTTGTATCAACGAACAAAGATTGTTGTAACAACGAAACAAGATTGTTGTAACAACGAAACAAGATTGTTTTATTAACGAAACAAGATTGTTGTATCAAAAACTAGGTTGTTGCATCCACGAACCAAGATTGTTGTATCAACGAACCAATATTGTTGTATAAACGAAAAAAGGTTGGTGTATAAACGAAACAAGATTGTTGTAACAACGAAACAAGATTGTTGTTTTAACAACAAGGTTGTTGTATCAAGGAAAAAAGATTGTTGTATCAACGAACCAAGGTTGTTGTATCAACGAAACAAAGTTGTTGTGTCAATGAAACTATATTGTTGTATCAACGACTTTTAATTTTACGTTGTATGAACGAAACTTTTCACTTTAACGAAACTATTTTCGTTGCATCAACGAAGCCCGACGTTGGTTGACTTTTAATGTCAAATTTCGTTGATGCAACGTAAAAAATCGTTCATGCTACGAAGCTTTTTCTTTCAGTGTACCGACTGGTTCTCGTTTATTTAAAATCTGCCTGCACTTAAGTATATAGCCATTGATCTTGGTTTAATCACATTCACCTCTGCTGGCAGCTTAAAGTATTTTCGACTGCCTTTGGAATATACATTTTTGTTTCTTGAATGAAATGTTCAATAAAAACGTGGCCTCAAATCTGGCTATGAACTAATTGTAATGCAATTTAAAATAAATTGCTTGATAAAAATCTCTATTTTTGAATAACAACATTAACCAGTCCTAATAAATAATTTTGGGGATCATAGTATGGTTGAGTGTGAATCATACTATGAGTGTGGGGATCATAGTATGGTTGCGTGTGAATCATACTATGGTTGTATGAGAATCATACTATTGTTGTGAGGATCATAGTATGGTTGTGGAGAGCATAGTATGGTTGAGTGTGAATCATACTATGGTTGTGGGAATCATATTATGGCTATGTATGAATCATACTATTGTTATGTGGATCATAATATTGTTGTGCCTCAACCATATACTCAACAATAGTATGATCCTCTTCGCATGTTGTCGCCCCAACCATACTTTTTTTCTGTGTGTACGGAGTTAAGCTAAAATTGGACGAGTCCACTCCGACTGCAGCTCTAGTTCTTTAAACAAATTCTAAATTTCATTTTAGCTTCGGGTCTGAACTCCATTTAAGAACTTGCACTTAAAGTCTACAACACTCAGTGGGTCGTGACTCTACGAGGGCGGTTCGGAAAGTTCTTAGCCTATCAATGAAAGAGAATAGTTAGTTTTTCAAAAGTATTTTTATTTTTCAATATAATCTCCTGAAACTACAATACACTTAGTCCAACGCGTATCTAGCAATTCTATCCCTTTAATAAAATAGTTTTCCTCAAGGTCTTCAAAATAGTGGTTTACAACTGTAATTGCTTCTTCATTTGAGATAAAACGCTTGCCAGCATGGAATTTTTTTAGATTTGTTAATACACTCTTGTGCGCTGGTGCGTTGTCTT
Organism: Hydrotaea diabolus; assembly: GCA_963513945.1. Classification (NCBI taxonomy): domain Eukaryota; kingdom Metazoa; phylum Arthropoda; class Insecta; order Diptera; family Muscidae; genus Hydrotaea; species Hydrotaea diabolus. Next base: position 174,803,185 of record OY740719.1, read on the forward strand.
GATGAAAAATTATTTTTTTGTGTTGTAAGCCAGGACGTTTTTCTCGAATTTGTACATTTAATTGTTCTAAAAGGTTGCAATAGTACTCTGAATTTATTGTTTTACCCTTTTGCAGATTGTCAATCAATAAAATACCTTTGAAGTCCCAAGTCCCGTTGCCATAACCTTACCAGCCGATTGAATTGTTTTTGCCTTCTTTGGGGCACTTCCTCCAGCTTCAGTCCATTGTTTGGACTGTTATTTTGTCTATGGAGTATAGTGGTGGATCTATGTCTCATCAACAGTTATGAAACGACGCTTAAAATCCATTTTATTTCGCTGAAAACGATCCAAACAAGCTTGAGAAATGTTCATTCTTATGCGTTTTTGGTCGAGTGTTAACAAGTCCGGCATCCATCTTGCAGAAAGCTTTTTCATCTGTAGTTCTTCATGCAAAATTAAATGGACTCGATCATTTGAGATGCCCATGATATTAGCTATTTCACGCACTTTTATTCGTCGATCATTTAATACCATATCATGCACTTTGGGTACAATTTCTGTTGTTGTTGCTGTTTTTGGACGTCCACTACGTGGTTCATCTTCAATGCTTGTACGACCACGTTTAAATTTTGCAACCCTTTTTTACTGTTGCATATGAAGGAGCACTTTCACCTAACACATTCACCATATCATTATGAATTTCTTGTCCCGATAAACCTTTTTTATGTAAATATTTAATGACACCACGCATTTCTAATTTTTCCATTGTAAAAAAATCGCGGATGCGTCTTTTGTGAACACCTGTTTCTATATGAAGGAGTTGCCAGATCGAAACAAATTTAACATGTGTTCATAGCAGAGATGGAAGTTTGCAAAACACTTAACTTTTTTCTGTTTATACCGAGCTTTTTGTGCTAGGCTAAGAAGTTTCCGAACCGCCCTCGTATATTTCTCGTATATCGGGTTAGTAAGAAGAACATGGCTTGGGACAAGAAAAAAAGGAAGTAATGTCTACTCGCTTCCTTGAAATGTGTCCTATGCTACGAGGGCATATCAATAATTCCCTGACGAATAAAACACAGTTTTTTTTGTAAAAAAATAAATATTTTTCAACATAATCTCCTTTAAGCTCAATACACTTAGTCCAACGTTTCTCCAATTTTTGCATCCCTTCCAAAAAATATGATTTTTCGAGGTCTATAAAATAGGCATTTCTTTGATCAATAATTTCATCGTTGGATTTGAATCTCTTTCCACCGAACCATTTCTTTAGGATCGGAAAGAGGAAATAGTCACTGGTGCATAAAACCGGATAATATGGCGGATGACGTACCAATTCGTAACCCAATGCATGCAACTTTGCCATTGAGACTGCACGCGTGTGCACCCGTGCAATAACTTTTCTTGGCCATATGGGGTCGTTTTTTTAATCCTCGTTGAATCGATCCAATAAGGTGGCACTATATTCGCCGTTTATTGTTTTTCCCTTTTGAAGGTAAGCGATGTGTATTATTCCGCGTGCATACCAAAAAACTTTTGCCATCACCATATTGGACGTCAATGTCACCTTGGCCTTCTTTGGAGCCGATTCACCCGGAAAAAAATTGTTTAGACTACGGATTGGTCTGCGGAGTATTGTAGTGGATCCATGTTTCATCCACAATCCTTTGAAGTTGTCAAACGTTAACGTTTATGGTCAATTAAGAGCAAACGCGGCAGACAGCTTTCTTAAAGCCTACTGATCATGTAAACTCAAAACCATACTGCCATACACGCAGAAAAAAAGTATGGTTCGGATAACAATATTCGAAGAGCATCATACTATTGTTGCGAATATTGTTGTGGTGCAACAATAATATGATTCTTACAATCATTTTATGATTATGAAAAATTAGAATCTTACCGTATGACTGCCGTAATCATGTTATTGTTAACATAAAACTAAAAAAAAACAATACTTTTGTCGCACCAACCAATTTTGTATTATTGCTACAACCATATTTTAATTTGGCAATAATAATATTGTTACATTTCGAGAATATTACTATTGCGGCAATCATACTTTTGTCAAAATTAAATTCAAAAACAATACTATGGTTGCGACGAACATACTTTTATTGCGAAGAACATATTTTTATTGACCATATAGTAAACATATTTTTTCTCTGCATGTAAAATGAGTGTTGCATCAACAATTTCACGTACTTTTACTCTTTCATCGGCCAACACCATATCGTGGATTTTTTGACATTTTCGCATGTATTGACCCCAATTTGCCGCCCAGAACGTTCAGCGTCATTTGTACTTAGACTTGATAGGGAACCTGAATTGTTCCAGCACTACTTTTAGTGAAATAAATCTTTTAGTTAATTGACAATTGTGAATCGCCCAGGCCAAACCCTATATACCTTCTCCCGTGAAGTAAAGTGGTCTGTTTTGTGGCCCATAAGCCCGATTTCAAACTAAGTCAAATCTTCAAAATAAATCCATATTTATATTCGTAGTAAAACCGAATCATATTTACCGGCGATTCTTTCTTTTGAACATTAAGGTCTTTTGGCGCATGAAACTACCAATGTTTTAAACTAAAGCCAAACTTGCATTCGCAGCAAAATTTGTTACCTAGTATATTGTCCGTTAAGACCATACTGGAGGTTTTCAGGGCCATACGCAGCAACTATGCCCAACATACAATCCCCATTTTAACTATTGTTCGTCCACAAACAATTATGAATCGGAACCTTTAGTCCTTTTATGTGAAACGTTTTTCCTGTGCCGATTTCGCCCATTAATAATCTCTAACAATCAGCATGCAAATTTGATCCTAGGTTCACGCGTTTGACTTCTTTCGTGCTTTCAAGAGACACACGGACGGACAAACATTGATACATCGTCTTAAAGACCCTAGTTCAATATCTCAAGGCGGAAATAGTACTTTAAAAATGAACAGTCGAACTTGGATAAGTGGGATCGCAAGGGGCCGACTTTTTATTACCACTTAAAGATGTTTCCCACTGAAACAGTTTTCCACATATTCAGGTAATTTAATTTTATCACACTTAATGAGGTAAAGCATGGTATTTTTTTTTTAGAATGCTTATTGGCATTAAAGTCAAATTCCATAGTTCAATTAAAAATAATTCAAGCAGAAGAATATGTGATAGCGCATAGAGAAAGGGACCTAAGAGTAAAAAAATCAATTTTCATTTTTTTCTTTTTTTGATGTGGACAACATCTGAGCATCGAATGAGACCGATCCCAAGCCCCAAAAGTGTTCCCTCCCAGATATATGCGCGTTTTATGAAAGTGAAGTCGACGATTCTAAGCGCAAATAGAAAGGGACCTAATCTTTAAAATGGCTCTCCTGAACAAAACTGGTTTTTAACCTTAGGTCCCTTTCTATTTTGCGCGTCACATATACCATTATAAACTTTAAAAGTATAATTTAAAGAAACTGAGCTCGCAGCATCACATGAGGGTTAGCAGTTTTTTTGGCTTTTGTCGCCAATTTGTTTAAGACAATATTTCAGAATAAACATGAAATTCTTTCATAAATGTATACGAGCATATGAGAACTATCCTTTTACGTATGCATATGCACAAAATAACATTTTTAAAATGACGAATAATTTTCTTATAAAGGCATTTCATACCAAATTTAAATATTTTCGTAAAACACGTTTACGAAAATGTTCCTTAATATTTCGAGTAAAATGTTTATGGTACTTTTCATACAAAAAGGAGAAACTTTTCATAAAACATATGATGGCAGAATTACGAAACATTTAAGAAGCCTGTTTGTAAATCTGTAAAAACTTCTTCACAAAGTACACGAAATGTACGAAAAAATTCGTTAATAACATAAAGAATGTACGAGAAACAAAATAAGAAGAATGTTTTGTAAAAATAACGAACATAATTTTTTCAGTGTCCAAGCTAAGGCACAATAACTTCTAAATAACAAAGTTGTTATCTCATAGTCGGCACGCTTGATACGCATAAATTAAATTTTAATTTAATTTTTTAAAAGTATTTGTACTCTGATTTTTTTTTTTAAAGATGTACTCTGATAATATCAATAGTGTTTACTTATACTATCGAAACTATCGATAGTTAGACAGCTTTTCACCCAATGTCACTCTATGAGCACCCAATTTCACTACTACCGACGATGGCGATCGGGTTTTCCGGCAGTTCTCTTTGTAGAGATAAAAATAACTTTCGACAGAAAAGTTGATTTTTCGAGTAAAATCCTTGTCCATTTCCAGCTGCCCTTAAGCCTAAACCGAGAAATTACAACGCAGCTGATGGCCGTGGTTCTTTAATAGCTGAGTCAGTTGAATCTTGAAATCGTATAAGGTCATTGTAGGAAAATCTCACCAGGCGGGTGTGTAAAACGTAAAGTTGTTGAGGTCGATGGCGGGTCGTTATTACAGGATTGAGTCGCTTACTCTCGGCTATTGCAGCGACATTTACGTCAGTATACACAGTGAGAACTAACGATGGTGACCAGTCTTACGAAGCAAAGTGGCGTATTTTCTCAACCGAAAATAAATTGTGTTGCCTATGAACAATAGAGGGCGGTTCGGAAACTTCTTAGCCTAGCACAAAAAGCGCGGTATAAACAGAAAAAAGTTAAGAGTTTTGGAAACTTCCATCTCTGCTGTGAACACATGTTAAATTTTGTTTCGATCTGGCGCATCCGCGATTTTTTTACAATGGAAAAATTAGAAATGCGTGGTTTCATTAAATATTTACATAAAAAAGGTTTATCGGGACAAGAAATTCATAATGATATGGTGAATGTGTTAGGTGAACGTGTTCATTCATATGCAACAGTTAAAAATTGGGTTGCTGAATTTAAACGTGGTCGTACAAGCATTGAAGATGAACCACGTAGTGGACGTCCAAAAACAGCAACAACAACAAAAATTGTAGCCAAAGTGCATGGTATGGTATTAAATGATCGACGAATAAAAGTGCGTGAAATTGCTAATATCATGGGCATCTCAAATGATCGAGTCCATTTAATTTAGCATGAAGAACTACAGATGAAAAAGCTTTCTGCAAGATGGGTGCCGCATAAGAATGAACATTTCTCAAGCTTGTTTGGATCATTTTCAGCGAAATAAAATGGATTTTAAGCGTCGTTTCATAACTGTTGATGAGACATGGATCCACCACTATACTCCAGAGACAAAAGAACAATCCAAACAATGGACTGAAGCTGGAGGAAGTGCCCCAAAGAAGGCAAAAACAATTCAATCGGCTGGTAAGGTTATGGCAATGGGACTTCAAAGGTATTTTATCGATTGACTATCTGGAAAAGGGTAAAACAATAAATTCAGAGTACTATTGCAACCTTTTAGATCAATTAAATGTACAAATTCGAGAAAAACGTCCTGGCTTAACACAAACAAATAATTTTTCATCAAAACAACGCACCAGCTCACAAGAGTGTTTTAACAATGGCTAAAATCAACGAATTAAAGTACGAGTTGCTTGACCACCCACCTTATTCCCCTGATTTAGCTCCCAGTGACTTTTACCTGTTCCCAAATCTAAAAAAAGTCCTTGCTGGCAAGCGTTTTACCTCTAATGAAGATGCAATTACAGTTGTAAACCACTATTTTGAAGACCTTGAGGAAAACTATTTTAATCAAGGGATAGAATTGCTAGATAAGCGTTGGACTAAGTGTATTGAAGTTTCAGGAGATTTTATTGAAAAATAAAAATATTTTTGAAAAACTAACTATTCTCTTTCATTGATAGGCTAAGAACTTTCCGAACCGCCCTTAGATGAAGTTGGATATGAAAACAGAGTTTTCTTAAACACTACACGTTCTTAAGTACCACTCTACAAAAGGGTAGTATAAAACGTCTTCCGATCATCCGCACCCGACATTACCTACTCTCAGCATTTATATTTCTATCTCTTGAATTTCATTTCTTTAACGAATTATTTAAAGAAATCCTTGCGTATCTCTTCTTATATTCAAGGTCTTTCAAAATATAACGGCTGCCTGCGAAGTTCCCTTGTCTGTTCCTAATGAATATGTTAATCGGAGCAACCGTTTACCTACTGACAGAATTACAGCAATATTTCCAAGTATTTTATTGAAATCGTCCAGCGGATATGAGAATTGGTTGCGGAAGTGAGCACAAGAGAACTCATCAAAAGTCGCTACCAACAAACCAGTGACATTGAAGAAATGCATCCATTAACACTTTCACGAAAAAAGATACAAAAAATTACTAATTCAAAAAAAACACACACACACTCGAAACCAAATGAATATCGGAGACCGAAGAGACAGCGGTAGTACGAGAAAGATAAACAATCAACGCAATGACATTAAAATAACTTAATAATACAAATGGGGAAAATGGAAATGGTCTCATAAACAATTGGTTGGGCTGGCCCAGCCCGAAGAGAACAAACAATCCCATCGTTTGACCGGACCGTGCCAACGGAGACCCCCTTGTCGGACTTGAATTTTAAGTCAAGCAAAGTGAGAAATTTCCTTTGGGTTTATAAAGAAGAGTTCGCCTCTTTCGCTGTGTTCTTTCTGTTTTTTTACTATCATTGGCAATGAGCAAATTATGTTTTCTTTTTTTTGTCTGTTGTTGATCTCAAATGACGATACATAACATTTGAATACGCTTAGCATACATTAACCCACTGTTGACTGTTGGTGGACACAGACAAGCATAGCACAGCACTCAGTGGTAGCGCATAGCTTGGCGGCCTGGACATGGGCACAGACACGGACTTATTTAATCGCCACACATGGGAATTCCGTAGAGTGCTGTATTGTTAAATTCCCCCTTTCCCTAATAAAGGTGAAGTTGAAAAGATAGTATTAACTACAGTGTAGCTGCATAGATTGGTCGGTCATGTATTGTAACACTTAATGCGTCCAATGAAAATAAATAATTACATTTAAGGTAGGCAGTAGTCGCGTTTTAGTTGATAAGCGGAAAAGTCCGCAAATTTTAATTTAAAAAAGCTTTTAAAAATCTAAATCTTTGTTAGTTGCTATGGGATATAAGCGTCAAAATTTTTTTCTTTTGAACATTTTAAGAATGAAATTTTAAGTGAAAAGATATTTAAAATGAAATCCAAGCGGTTTAGCTAAAGTCCACTTAATTCTTTTGAAGCCCGCTTAACGCATTTTCTTCTATGGCATTTTTTCTATAAATGAAGACTGTCCCTGTCGTTGTGTCCTTACATTTCGGCTAAATATTCTCATATGCAATCAAAGCAATGATTAGCATATGAATATAAGTATATGTGACGCGCAAAATAGAAAGTGACCTAAGGTTAAAAACCAGTTTTGTTCAGGAGAGCCATTTTAAAGATTAGGTCCCTTTCTATTTGCACTTTTGAGGCATCTGAGCATCATTCGATGCTCAGATGTTGTTCACATCAAAACAAAGTGAAAAGTTGATGAAAGGTTTTGTTCAGGAGAGCCATTTTAAAGATTAGGTTCCTTTTTATTTGCGCTTAGAATCGTGGACTTCACTTTCATAAAACGCGCATATCTCTGGGAGTGAACACTTTTGGGGCATGGGATCGGTCTCATTCGATGCTCAGATGTTGTTCACATCAAAAAAAGAAAAAAATGAAAATTTGTTTTTTTAACCCCTAGGTCCCTTTCTCTATGTGCTGCCACATATGTAGATCGTTTAATGACTAGAGGCTGGGCAGCAGAATTCATAAATGTTTTAATAAGTCGTCCCTTACCAATGGCAAGAAGCACGCCCCTCATAAAAAAATTTAATTATTTTTAACGATTTAAAATTATCTCCGGGCTTTTGGGCGTTGTTTTCGCTTGCCACATAAACACGCCTCATATTGTCCATATTTCTTAAACATACTATATTTGCTATATATATTTTTGGCCTAGGCAACACTAAGTGTTACCTTGCGTCGTCTGACATTTCCATTCGAAAGTTTGACATTTTTTAGCATAAACGTACTCAGAACGCTTTGACGTACGGCCATCATTTGTGTTGTTTACAGTGACTTGAAAAAATCAATTTGGAAATAAAAATGGAATTAACTCGTGAACATTTTCGTGAGATAATTCTTCACAACTTTCGACGTGGATTATCACGACAAGAGTGCATCGATGAGCTTTAATCTTTGTATGGCGATGAAGCACAATCCTATAGCACTGTGAACAACTTATTTAATGAATTCAATCGTGGCCGACGCTCGCTAAATGACGAAGGTCGTCGAAAATCGGCCGTTGTGGAAGAGAACATTGATGCCGTGAGTGAACTGATAATGCAAGATCGTCATGTGACATACCATGAGATAGAGGCATCCTTAGGAATTTTTCCACCAGCATACATTCGATATTGCATGAACACCTGGCCGTAAAAAAGGCTTCTTCTCGTTGGATCCCGCAGAATCGCTGAAAAAAGGCTCGTGTCAATTAGTGCAATTTTTTTTTGGAAAAAATAGGATCGCGTTGCTTCGAAAGACGTTTATAAGATCGTCACAGGTGACGAATCATGGATCTATGCGTATGAGCCCGAAACAAAACAGCAATCGACCGTGTGGGTCTTCGATGACGAGACAAATCCAACGAAAATTGTTCGTGGAAGAAGCACTTCGAAGCAAATGGTCGCCTGTTTCTTCGGCCAAACTGGTCATGTGGCGAATATTCCGCTTGAGCAACATAAGGTGGTCAATTCTGAGTGGTACACCAGAATTTGTTTGTCTGAAGTCTGCGGAGAAATTCGAAAAACTAACATGAGAAGACGAATCATTGTGCAGCATGACCGCGGATTTTTGACCGTCCAAAACGCCGAATTGATGGGTCATCCGCCGTACAACCCTGACTTGGCACCAAACTACTTTTTGTTCCCGCACATCAAGAAAAAATGCGTGGTCAACGATCTTCGTCGCCAGAAGATGCGTTCAAACACCATGTTTTTGAGGTGTCTCAATCGGAGTGGAAAAAGTGCTTCGACAATTGGTTTGAATGCATGCAAAAGTGTATAAATCATGCTGGAGAATACTTTGAAAAACAATAAAACCATTTTTAATGATAAATATTCGCTTTTTCACTATGAGGCCAGAAATATATATAACAGCCCTCGTATGTCAGGAAATTCGGACAATTCTCTAGTTCGTGAATTTTTCAGGTTGTTATTAGAATCTACAAGATATCATTGAATTAAGAGAAACAACAAAACCGAAGAAGAACAGAAGTGAATTTCCATTACTCAGACTTAATGGTATTTATGTTCCAAAAACCGCCCTGGTGTGATGAAAATATGCACGACTATCATGCCAGTAAGTCCAGGTTCAACCCTGGGTAAGAACATTTAACAATTTTAAGCGGTGACTTTACCAGTAAGAGATTTATCTTATATTATTTATCTTATAATTTATCGTATGAAAACTTCTCTATATGTGACAGCGCATAGAGAAAGGGACCTAAGGGTAAAAAATCAATTTTCATTTTTTTGATGTCCCATGCCCCAAAAGTGTTCCCTTCCAGAGATATGCGCGTTTTATGAAAGTGATGGTACACCAAAGATACACGATTTTAAATCTTTAAAATGGCTCTCCTGAACAAAACTGGTTTTTACCCTTAGGTCCCCTTCTATTTTGAGCGTCACATATAATACATTGGCCGTTCGGAGCCGGCGTTAAACAATAAGTCCCGGTCAGTGAGTATAAGAAGTGAGAATAGTGTACAGCTGATTTAAGAGAAGATCGGCCTTGACCCTTGATAAGATATTGTCAGACTTAAATCGGTACAGGGTGGGCCAAAACTTATTATGGGGTTTAAAAATTTCATAACTTTTTCGTTTACATATATATTTTTTTTTATTTTTTTTTTCAGATTATATAAATAACACTTGGAGAATAAATAATGAAGAGATTCACAACTGAACAAAAAACCAAAGTAATCGACTTTTAAATCAGCGATCAATTATTTTAACGCAAAGTGATAAAGCTCATTTTCATTTGAATGTCTTTGTTATTAAGCAGAACTGTAGGTTCTGGGGTTCTGAAAATCCAAGAGCCATTCATCAACGCCAATTGCAACCCATTAGGTGTACAGTATGGTGCGGTGGTGTGGGTTTCATGCCGCAGGTGTGATTGGGCCGTATTTTTTCGGCCGCCATGTTACCATCGATGGAGAGCGCTATCGTGCCATGTTAGAAAAATATTTTTGGCCAGAATTGGATGAGCTTAACATCGCCGATATGTGGTTTTAACAAGACGGTGCCACTAGCCACACAGCATGCGTTACAATCGATTTCCTGAAAGGCAAATTCGGTGAACGTGTTATCCCATGAAATGGTCCGGTCGAATGGCCACCTCGTTCACGCCATTGGATTTCTTTTTATGGGACCACATCAAGTCATTGGACTATGCCAACAACTTTAGATGAGCTTACAGACAACATCCAACGCGAAATTGGCAACGTTCCGGTCGAAATGCGTGCAAGAGTGGTGGAATATTGGGTACAAATAATATATGGCTGTACATTAGAGCGCCCATTTAACAAAAAGTGTTATTATTCCGCACCTCGCTCATTTTCTAGTATATTGGGCATCACAAATAATATCCGTGCAAAAATTTTTTCAATCGGATAGAAACCGGCCAGTCCGTCACGACTTTTAGCCCTAAAAATGGAGTAAAACTAGTTGCAAGGTTTGATGAGCTATAACTCGTAAGCCACACGACTTTCGGATAATACACCTTAAGCATTTGTGTTGCAAACATACAGGCAAACTTTTTCTCGTAGACAATTTTTGACCAAGCTTCATGTTGTTTTCAGAGGACAAACTTCAAATTTAAATCAACATTTTTTTCAAACGTTAAATAGTTATTTTATTTATAAACGTTTGAAAAAAAAAACTGAATTTAAACGCAATAATACTACAAATAATGTGATTTTTAGAGATAGACTCAGTCTACAGATTAGTGTCGATTTACCGTGAGTTATCGCCATTAATGGCCTGAACCACGGTGCTCCATAGCACTGGGGTAAACTTTATTGCAACCACCAGCGCACCCCAGTAAACTGGAGGAGCCAATTAAAGGATCAGCTGTGCGGGCTTCACCGTCCTCTTGGTGAGGGGTTGAGGTCTATCTAACACCTCTGCTACTCTGTGGGTCGTAGCACCCGGTTGTTACGCAACTCCACGCCAAGCATACAATTATCTGCGATTAAGGTATAAACCACAGCCACCACGAAACTCCCCGAAGGGCCGTTTCCAGCAAATCAGGCTACAGGCACCAGACTTGAGTCTCTGACCGACCTCTAAGCACACGTCTACTTCCAGTTTGAGCACCGCACACTCTGACTGGTAGCTTCAATGTCTACACCAAGAATTCGCTCTATGCCACCATCAAACATAGAGGATGAATAAGATTAATTCGAAATGAATTTTAATCTAGCAGGGGAGCTCTTAGGTTCACCTCAGAAAATTCAGATGGCCCCACTCATCCCCTGCGGGAGACTAAGTCTACAGATATCATCTTTTACTTTAGCGACAGTCAAAAATACATATAAGTATATGAAGTTTAGCATACGGTCGCAGATATAAAGGGTGTTTTTTTTATTGAGGTATAGAACTTCGAATTGAAATAAAACACAAGAAAATCGTTTTAATGTCCATCAATTTGGCTTTATTGGAAGGATAATTTTATGCCATTAATGTTTAAATATGATTTCGGGCATGTGGCCGCCGCGGCTGGCTCGAATAAAGCCAATTCTACAGGTCCAATTTTCAACCACTTTTTCGAGCATATGGGTCCGTATGTTGGCAATAACGCCACGAATGTTGGCTTCCAAGTCCCCTAACGTTTCTGGTTTGTTGGCGTAGACGAGCGACTTCACATATCCCCAAAGAAAATAATCCAATGGTGTCAAATCACACGATCTTGGTGGCCAATTGACAGGTCCATTCCGCGAAATTATGCGCTCATCGAATGTTTCCTTCAATAATTCGATTGTGACGTGCGCTGTGTGGCATGTAGCGCCGTCTTGTTGGAACCACAACTCATCCACATTCATGCCATCCAATTCGGGAACAAAATAGTCGGTTATCATGGCTCTATACCGGTCTCCATTAACGGTAACTGACTCTCCAGCATTATTTCGGAAGAAGTATGGCCCAATGACTCCACCAGCCCATAGAGCACACCAAACAGTCAGTTTTTGTGGATGTAATGGCGTCTCAAGGGGGTCATGTGGATTCTCTTCACTCCAAATGCGGCAATTTTGCTTGTTGACGTAGCCATTCAACCAAAAATGAGCCTCATCACTGAACAAAATTTTGTGATGAAAATCAGCATCGAGATGAATCTCATTTTCGGCCCATTTTGCAAGCGTTGTTCTTTTGTCAACCTGTTCATGATGAAATGGCAAACCAAACTAAATATTAATCACTTGACAGCTGACAAAATGGCCGCCAGTTAAAAAAGTGATGCCAACTTAAAGTTCTATACCCCAATAAAAAACACCCTTTACGTGCCAAAGCCATGTACCGCCAAATAAAAGTGTTCAGAAAATCGGCATTTCGGTTATTTTTTTCAAACCGACTGTCGGGTAAATGTAAAAAACTGGCATTAACCGACATTCCGGTTAAAGCCTTCTGCTTAAGAATGGAAAATATTTACCCAATCAGAAATAGTGTAATTGCCCCATTTCTAGACACTAAGAGTGTCATAAAATCACTTGCTGCAAATAGAGGTTTGTTATTTTATTCTAAAATAAACTAGTTGAAAAGCTTACTGCGGGCATGGCGACTATATTACACCCTTCATCCCACCCTAAATTAAGCCAGATTTTTAAAATAAAGTAATTTTTGAATTTGTCTGAGAATTTTTTTTTTTTAGGACTCATGGGTCCGTCACTAAAATTTAGTCAAACTGAAAAAATAAATTTATTTTTGGCTTCGTGAAAAACTTTATAGTTATTTAGAAGCCATATGTCCAGATATATTAGAAGGTATTTTTAAGTCCCCTGACAATTTATACTAGAGCTATATCAATAAATAAGCCTTAATGATCCAAATCGGCCCAAGACTAAATAAAATTTAGTCAAACTGCAAAAAGAGTTTATTTTTTGGCTTCGTGATTTTAAAGCCATACGTCCATGTAAATTGAAAGGCATGTTTTAAGTCCCCGAAAATTTGTACGTGGACTAAATCAAAAAATAAGCCTATGTGATACAAATCTGGCCAAGATTGTTTATTTATCAATCGTTATATAATATACCTAATGTGATCGAAATCAGTATTGATATGGTTGTTTTAAAGAAGTTGAATGTAAAATCAGGAGGAGTCTTACTAGGCTGGTTACTGATCGATCTTAAAGAACTGTGCCAAATTTCAAAAGGATGGATGTTATATGTGGCTTTTAGAGCTAAAGACATAAAATCCTTTGAACATATGTGGGAGCTGTATCTAAATTTTAAACTATTGGTCAAAAGACTCTGTCCTTTCTCCAAAAAACTTGCTTCTGCCAAATTTCATTAAAGTTAACAAAATGTAGCTCCTAGATCCAGAATCAAATGATGAGGATGGGTTGGAGCTACTACGAGTATATCTAAATCTAAACCTGTTTAGTTCAATTGCAATAGCGCCCGTCCTTGGCCCAAAAAACTTAATTCTGCCAAATTTAATACAGATCGGGGCAACAATTGCGACTTTAAGATTGATAGCAAGCTTTAAATAGACAGCAGACAGACATATATGGTAAAATCGCATTAACTGGGGATCCTGAGTCGGTCGGTATCTTTAATGGTGGGTCTAGTTCAAATTAAAGTCACATATTCCGTACGTAAATTAAGATTTTTTTGATGTTTAATTCATTTGTTTTATTTCGGTCATTTGATTGATTTGATTAAATTTGATTGATTTTCAATTCAACAACAAAACAATCGAAAAATCCGGTAGCAAATAACCAGGTAAACCGACATGTCGGGTTTAAGCTACTGTCGGTTTTGGACATAAAAACCGGAATGTCGGTTTTTAGTTTTAGACACTATACGCCAGATGCGCCTGGTTACTATGTGTACCAGATTAAATATTGAGGTTATAATACCTTGGCCTCCTACTGTATTCAATGTCGTTGTCGTAAAATAATTGAAAGTTTCCAATGTTATTTAGAAAAACTCCCGAGAACATCGGTTTCAGCCACCAACGCCAGCGACAGACAAAAGGTTCTTTTGCACAAGTGATGGGTTGTGTTGTGGGAAATTTATGATCGTCGGTAATTTGGTTACCCAGGTTCACACTCACTCACGCGTATTTTGATGAATATATGAGCCCCAACAACATCAATGGCCGCCACCCATAATGGGACGTGTTGGAAAGGTTACTTTAGATTTGTTTTTCAAAAAGTCTACGGAGAAAAAAAAGTTGTTAAAAATTTCTCACGCGTAACTGGATCAGTGGTAGTGGCTGTAGTAAAAAACCAAAAAAAAAACAAACAGGGCCGGGCGTATTTTCCATGCCATGACTTTCACACTCTTTGTGTAATGGGCTCGGGGATGGTTGGTTGCTTTGGCACAGCCCGATATTACGAAATACGTTGTTGAAATTTTAATTAATACGGCTGTGAAAACAGTTATTGGCCTACAAATTGGATTTTAATAAAGACAGAAATACACAACAACACGCTCTCACACTCAGCGACATATCACTCAAATCTAAAGTTTTTTTTGTTTTTTTTTTTTGTGATTTTCTGTTCTGTTCTTATCATAGAATTTTAAATTTATTCGCATGGTGAAGGGGGTAATTGGAAGAAGACAATCACAATGGGAAGGGTTCAAGCGCAGCACATTAAAATCAACAATCACAAATTTAATTAAAAGTTGTTAACAGCAGCCAACGACAGCAACAGCGCCAACCAATCACAACATGGCAAATCGCTTGGTTTCACATCTCTTTGGCATAAGCGAATAATTCGCTTCAATATCCTTTTTGTCTAAAAACAAAAAAACAGAAAACAGAACCAAAAAACACAGCATTCCATCAATGAGTTTATTTAGTTTTAAGGACCATCGACCATGACTGGCTGCGTTTTTTCCACATTTTCTTTCCGAAAATAAAATCAAAAATCTTTTATTTGTTTTCAACTTTGGCGTAAAGGCAAAAGCCCTCTTTGGTGCTTTTAAAAACCAGCTATCCACATTTTTGTTAACCACCCCCGACCTTGTCCACTTTGCGCCCCTTGGCTCCATCACAAATTTTGATGGCCATTCGTCCTGATGACGACGCTTGAGTGAAAAGCAAAAAAAACATATTTTTGTCTTATTTTCTTTAACGAAAATTTACTTAAGAAAGCTTTAGATTTGCATAATGAATTTACCAACAACAAAGTGTATCCTCCTCCGCCACGGCAATGGCGCCCATCGCCAAGTGGTGTCGGCGGTGGCGCTGTTGGCGGTAGGACCGAATAAGGCGGACATTGGACGACGGTGGCGGTTGGCTGCGGCATTTGGAGTCCAAAAAGGAAAAAGTTTTTCGTCTTATTTGGTCGGCATGCTTGATATCAAAACAAATTCTAATTAATTTTCTAATAACGCCAACATTTTAATGAAATATTTTCTTTGTCCTTCTAAGACGTAGTAATGGGCAGAGTAATGCGGAAATAAAGAGTCCTTTTGTCTAAGTGCCAAATTTCAAATGGTGGTGGCAGTATAAAGCTTTTAAATAAATATTTAATAATCTTTTTCAATTTTTTTAAGAAGATTTTAAAGCTTAATATATTTAGAAGTCGTTAAAGGAAAACTATCAGAAGAATCACCATTAAATAAGGTGCGTTTTTTTTTAAATCATATGTTATATGGCAGTAAATCTTGACAGAATGTCCATATTAAAACATAATGGAACGATATGATCGATTAACACTTGAACAATGTAGCAAATTTATTTGTAAAATCAACCATTGCGATAATTAAAAAGAAGTTTAATCGCAAATAAAGCCACCAGTAAGTAAGTTTGTGCAAAAAGAGCGTAAGACCGGCATGCTAGTGGGTAATACCCCGCTCAACATTGATTTTCCATCGTGCACCCACACCTTACAATATTCGCTGTCAAGGTGACATGGACTTAGACCAACTGCTTCATTACCGTTTCTCAGAATGGAGCGTCGGATACAAGTACACCCTTTTTAGTATTTATTTTTAACAAACCATTTTTGTAATGGGGACTATGAGTTGAGAGACACTTAATACCTAAACCTTATGGCCTAAAATACGTCAACTTCGGTCTCGAGAAACGATTACTTATGAATATGGACTTATAGTCATACTAAGTCGGACTTGAGGACCATAGAAGCCCGAATTACTGTCTAATCGAGCGATCTGTAGCATATATGGGTTCTCAAATGAAAGCAAAATTCTTTTCGAAAATAAATATGGATTTTTTCTGAAGACTGAAAAAAGGTTCTTTACTTTCATAAATTCGTACATACATTTGAAGAATTTGTACACCATTTTTCTACCTACAACGTGATCAAAATGTGCATTATTTTAAAAAATTATTAATTAAAAACATATGTGACGCGCAAAATAGAAAGGGACCTAAGGTTAAAACCCAGTTTTGTTCAGGAGAGCCATTTTAAAGATTAGGTCCCTTTCTATTTGCGCTTAGAATCGTCGACTTCACTTTCATAAAACGCGCATATCTCTGGGAGGGAACACTTTTGGGACATGGCATCGGTCTCATTCGATGCTCAGATGTTGTCCACATCAAAAAAAGAAAAAAAATGAAAATTGATTTTTTTACCCTTAGGTTCCTTTCTCTATGCGCTGTCACATATACCAACAACAGAACATGCCCACTTGACAGACTTTCATAGTGTTTATTTCGTACCGTAGAAAACAACTACCTGCAGTTCTCGTTAAATGTGAATCTACCTTCTGTTAAGTTAATAGTCACTGATGGAAGGAAACACTTTTGGGGCATGGGATCGGTCTCATTCGATGCTCAGATGTTGTCCACATCAAAAAAAGAAAAAAATGAAAATTTATTTTTTTACCCTTAGGTTCCTTTCTCTATGCGCTGTCACATATACCAACAATAGAACATGCCCACTTGACGGATTTTCATAGTGTTTATTTCGTACCGTAGAAAAACTACTTCCTGCAGTTCTCGCTAAATGTGAATCTACCTTCTGTTAAGTTAATAGTCACTGATCATGTTAAAATCACATTCATTGCTTGGGGTCGGTCGTTGGTAAAGTTCACCGAAACTGCAGTCATACTTGCTTGCAAATAATACAGGGTTCTGTCTTTTTTCGCTCTTCATTTCTTATTTTCATTGACGATCTTTTAGGTCAGACCGTGAATCCAATCTACTCTTTCGCGGATGACATCAACGACTGTCATTCATTTTCATTCGTCCGTAGGCCGAGTCTTCAAGATATTGAAGGCAAAGTGCGAATTATAGATGAGACACTTGGCCGGGATCTACTGGCAATATCCGAATGGGGTCGAGCGAATAGAGTAGATTTTAATGAGCGTAAGACACAGGGCAAATGTATTTCCCATTAATTACGACATCCAAAAGTTCAAAGCAAGTGTCAATAAACATTGCTCCCTCTTTCCCCCCTCCGATATGTTACTTTCCACTCGCCAACGAAATGCATCGCATGTATAGGGGCATCCCCTGAGTATTGGTTATTTAAAAAAAAAGGAAAATATTTAGCGCAGCTGAACAGTGGATCCAAAAATTATTTTTATTGTGATTTAAACTTTCTCTAAATTGTCATAAGAAGGAAAGTGGCACAACATTGAAAGTCTTTACATGTAGTAATTCACTCCACGGAAGTAAAATAATATCATGTACAAATAATGGCATTACTACGAGTATTTCCGGTTTTCATTATCACATTTGTAATTTCAGCATTTACGCTAGATCAAGGCTGATTTTTCATGTCCTCTGCTAAGCGACTTTTATACCTTAAATTATTCTATCTTTGACAGATCAATCTTCGAATTGTTTGAACATCCATATGCATGTAATGTCTACCCTATCAAGATGGCCTGCACAGAATCCCAATTCCATCAGACAATCAAATGTTCCGTCTTGTGGCATTTAGCCAATACAACACACATTAAACGATTGGAATTGGGAGCTATGATGGATTTGCGGTTATGCGGTGACGTCTCCGTCGCCGGACAATGCGCTGAGAATATTCGCATGTGTATGTGCAATTTGCCACTAATACCTACTTTTAGATCGATTATGATTGATGTTAGCCACCATTGATGTTGCATACTAAAAAAAACGTCATCGAAACCAGAGCGAGTGAACGAACGTACCTACGACTGGACGGACATGTGTGAACATTATTCAAGGAACACAAAGGGATATACATGTGGAATATGTTCGCCAGGTTCTATATGAATGGCTGGATGTGGATATGTAATGATGTGCAAGGACTCAATTTGTAAGGAAATCATATTTTGCCGTTGTTGTGTTTCTTCTTCTCATGCTGCTGCTGCTGTTCCTCATTGGAACTGGATGCTGTGTTATGTGTAATTGTGGTTGTACGCTCGCTTCGGAATCATGTCAGAAAACGGACAAATTAAAATGCAAATACTTTTTTTCGTTCGTTGTCCTGATGAATCGTTTTTTTATCCTTCGCATGCGAATCAAAGAAAGGAAATCCATACACCAAAGGGGGAGTGCCAGTAATTATGAAAGGAATTGTGAGTGAGTAGGCGAGTGTGTGTTGTTCTCAATGTTCGGGATGGTAAATCCTTCGTCAGGAGGTGTGTGTAATTTGACACGTGATCTTATTAATAAGATAAAAAAATATGAAATGGTGTTGTTTTTTTGTCGATCTAAAAGAGATTGTGCTATGGCCAGCATAGCGTGGCCTTTGCGGCTGGGGAAGGAGCGTAATATATTCTAGCCTATGACAGTAATTTGTTTTTCTTTTCCGTTTTTTTATAGTTAATCATTAGGATGTAAGGGAAGTCCTGTTGGTTAATTGGCGTTTTGATTATTTTGCTTTAATGTACTACATAATATACAATTGGAATTAGCTGTTCTGAACCGATGAAGTTTATTTAGCAGAACAGCGTACATGTCTAAAAGAATATTTAAATTTTTTGTTTTTGTGTGGAGTGTTTTTGTTTTGGGTGTTTTTTTTTGAACGTGTGGTTTTCAATCTGGCCACACTTTTTTGGAGTTGCTATTTTTGACAGCTGTCACTTGATTTATGCTTAGTTCGGTTTGCCATTTTATAATGAATAGACTTACTCTGGAACAATGTTTGCAAATCGTCGAAAATGGACGATCCTGATTTTTACAAGAAAATTTTGTTCAGCGATTAAACTCCCTTTTGATTGAACGGGTACTCTAATAATCAAAATTGTCCCATTTAGAGTAATGGAAATTTACAACCCATTGTTGAAATGCCGTTACATCCTCAAAAAGTTATTGTGCAGAGGGAATAATTGATCCATATTTCTTCAAAAATGAAGCCGGCCATAATGTTACAGTCAACAGGCAACGCTACAAAGCCACGATTAATGACCTTTTCGTGCCTAAATTGTAGGATGTTGATGCGGACGACCTTAGGTTCCAACAGGACGGTGCTACATGCCATACAGCCAACGAAACAATCAATTTATTAAAGGAAACTTTTGGTGAGCGCATTATCTCGCGTCATGGGCTTGAGGCGTTGTGGGCCAAGATCGTGCGATTTAACACCGCTGGACTATTTTCTGTGGGGTTTATGTGAAGTCGCTTGTCTTACCAGATAAGCCCGACACTATTGCCGCCTTGGAAGAAAATATTCGGCGCGTTACTGCTGACGAACGGACCCAAATGCTGCAAAAATTGGTTGAAAACTGGACCTCTCGCCTGGAATTTATTCAAGCCAGCCGTTGTGGCTACTTTCCCGAAATCAATTTAAAACATAATGACAAACCCTTATTTTCATAATCAAGCTTAATTCTTGGCCATAACATTTAATTACGTTTGCATACTACAAAGAAACAAACAAATTGGTGCTAACATAAATCGAACAAGGTTTTGACTACCACCAAGCAACACGCAACTTAGGCACACCATTGGTGAGATATCGTACATAAAGTTGAAATTTATTTAACAATTAAGCTCATGATCCAGGCTGTTTTTTATTTATACAAGGTGAAGCGCGGTAATTTTTTGTACTGCAGGCTGTGGCGGCCCTCTTGGTCGCTGACGGGAGATTTGTATTCGTCTGCCTTTTAGTTGACATCATGCATTGGACTCGTGAGGAAAGGTCATTTTGTGTTGAAGCGTATTTTTCAAATGCGCACTCGATCATTGCAGTGCAGCGTGCGTTTCCTCAGTGGGTTTGTGAACAAACAAAATATGGGGTACTGGAGTGAAACAAACCCAGAGAACTTCACCAGAGACATCCGCACTCGGACCGCCTCACTGTATGATGCGCCATATCACGAGTAGGCATCATTGGCCCTTACTTTTTCCAGGATAAACGTCTTGCCGGAACTGTGAACTCAGAACGGTACATGACTATGATAAAGGTTTTTTTTCAGCCGGCTCTTGAGGCAATGCAATTAGAGGATACATGGATGGTTACACTGCACACACAACGAGGGTTACCATGAATTGTTTGAGGCAAATGTTTCCTGGACGGCTTATCTCTTTGAGGGGTGATGTGAACTGCCCGGCACGCTCACCAGTCTTAGTCCCATGCGATTATTTCCTTAGGGGTTACCTGAAGTCGAAGGTGTAAATCAACCGTCCCAGCGCCTAGGAAGACCTAATTAACATTAATGAGGCATTAACATTAATGGCAGAATACCAGTCGACAAGCTTGTTTGAGTTCATAAAAACTTTAGAAAACGTATGCAGCAGTGTGTGGATAGCGAAGGTGGACACTTGTCAGATACAAAACCATGTAATTTAAAAATGTCCTTACTGATCAATATAATTAAAATATAAAATATTTTTTTTAAGGTTCATAGTTTTTTATTTCATTCCCAAATACCGCGCTCCACCCTGTACTTTTAGTATTTTATGTCATTCTGTCAAAAAATTTTTTAGTTAAAACTGTGTTCTTGTTTTACGAAAATAATCCAATTTTTTTTACGTTGATTCCGAAAAAGAAACAACAAAAAGGTCTCGAACCAGAATAAAAACTGTTCAAGTCATAATAATGCACGATCTTAATTGTGAGTCACATCTGAACTTTACGCTTTTTCCCAACATAATTTGTCATTTCTTTGTTTCAGTGTTTGACAAATTCTACCATGGAGAGGTACACAATTGAGCAACTCGTTAAGATTGTTGACGCCTTCTACGAAAATAGGCTTTCAAATCAAAATTCATTTCGTGCACTTCGTGATTTTTTTTGTTCAGCATAATCGACCAAATGTGTCCACTATGGACTCGTTAACAAGCAGAATTACCGCATTTGGGCAAATAAGAATCCACGAGTGATTGTTTAAAAGCCGATGCCTCTACAAAGAGTTACTGTTTCGTGTGGTTAATGGGTTGGCGGCGTCATCGGCCCGCACTTCTTTAAAAATGTGGTCGGCCAATCAATGACCGTGACTGGTGTTCGCATTCGCGTGATGATAATGGGATTTTTGTGGACAGATATTGAGAATATAGAAAGTGTTTAAAAGAAAAAGTGTACGTCAAGAACCATTCAATAGCTTAAGGATGAGATAATTTGGCACGTTAACGACATTGAACATTCATTACAGTGTTTGCATTATTCTACAAAAAACGACAAACAGTCAAAAAAGCACAATATGAAAAAGGAGCTCAGCTTAAAAAAATGTTTCTGTATTTTTTTTTTGTAATTTTTTTTAAGACTGAAAACTGCTACTACTATTGAAAACATTAGAAAAATAGTTAATGAAGTGACTAAAGATAGACGAATAAAGCTCAGAGAACTTGCTGATATTGTTAATACACGAAAAACAAGTTTGGAGTATTTTACATGATGAACTCCACATGAAAAAGCTATCCGCAAGATGGATGCCGCGTCTGTTGACTTTGCCCCAATAAATCGTCCGTTTCACCAATTCCGAGGAGCTTTTAGCGATTTATCAGCGTAATCCAATAGAGTTCTTGCGCCGATTCATAACTGTTGATGAAACATGGATCCATCACTACATCCCAGAATGCAAAGAACAGTCAAAACAATGGATAGAAGCTGGTAAAAGTGGCCCCAAGAAGACGAAAACTGTTAAGTCAGCAGGAAAAGTAATGGCCACAGTATTTTGGGATGCAAGGGGTATAATATTTATTGATTATCTTGAAGGCAAGTTTTAAACAAAATGGCAAAGTGACATCGATTTTCGTGGCTTTAGAGGTGGCAAGAGTGAGTTGTATTTTCGTGGGCAATTGTATGAAGAAAACTTGAAAAGTAAGGTTTACAGCAGTAGTTCTCATTCGTTTGGGGAGAGCCTGGCCTTATAGAGTTCGGTTTTACTTTCAACAATTGCAGCAAGGCTTTCTGAAGAGGGTTGTCAAGGACCCAAAAAAAAATTAATAGGGCATATACAAATTATGTGCCAGAAAAAAGTGATTTTTAAGCCCAAAAGAGCCAGAAAGCGCCTGGCACCTTCCTGTTAAAAAAAAATGCCGAGGTCATAAAAATGTGCCAGAAAAGCTCCAAGACGTTCTGGCAACACTGCTCCATTATGCCTTAGAGTCAAGTCAAATATAGACCATCGAATAGAGGTATGTCACCAAAGCCTTGGCAAGAATTTGGCCGATATTTTGTTTCACACATAATTGACACAGATCCTTGATCATAATACTTATAAAAAATATTAGGATAATACTCTGACAACTTTTTGTTTTATTTACAATTAACATCGTGCGTTGTTAGTTGGTCCACCCTTTACAAAGTTCTAGGAAAATTGTTGCGTCTAGATGTTTCCTCCAATTTAAGCATTGCATGTTTCCAAACTATTACAAAAATGGAATACTAGTGTTTACTCCATTCCTTTTGCCTTGTCGGTAGGGTCTTTTCTGCTACCTCAGCCAAGCATACTGCGATAATATTGCAATTGCACAATATCGATGACCAGGAGCCTGCTTTGTTACTTTCCCCTTTATCCACTTTTAGCAATCTTTCTATCGATATCCTATTAGAAGCATTTAGAACCTGTCCTCCGGTTAAATTATTGCCACTGCTTTAACTCTGGGCACAGAACTTCTTTGATATATAGAACTAGAACTGCTGGAGAGTTGCCCTTTCACAACATTCTGTTTATCAGGTAGTTGAAAAACTTTTTACTTTTTACCCTTGTACGAAATCATACATTTCCTTGAACTTTGCGCCTTCTGGTTACAGAACTTCCTAGATTTAAAAGGCCGATTAGCGGGGGGGGGGGGGGGGTTAGTTCTTCATCACTTTTTTTGTATCATCCCACCCCACAGGTAGTTTTGAAGACCTTTACACGTACCCTCGTACAAATGCAAATATTTCTTTAAGTTTTTCACCTTTCTGGAAACAATGGTATAATACGACAAATACGAGTATGTAATTACCTATGATTTTTAGCGTTTACTATTTACTACCAATAAACGAAACTAATTCAGCTTACAGCTCATAAAACAGCCGTCAAATACATATAGGCAATATAAAAACTATTGTCCCCCTTTAGACTGACACTACCTTATGTGAAACATTTGCATATTAATCAAATATTTTATGTATCTAAATTAATAACCAATCTCATATCGTACGTAACGCCTTGGATTCCTCATCACCGAATAAAGTCAACAATCAGGAACAGATATCGGCGATGTAGAAGCCATTGGCGTAAGCATAACGAGACATAAGAAAGCGCCCTTATTAGAGAATTAAAAAAACGAAGAAGAAGAAGAAGAAGGAACGAACGAAAATCCGGGCAACATCTTAGGTGGATGACGAAGAGCAAAGCACTTAACTGCAATTTAAGTTCAAGTAGTTCATGATACATATTTCCTTGAGTGGCGAATCCACTTCGCCACTTGTACACCGTCGTCTCATTTTCTTTGTAATTTCCTGCATTTGCAAACACACGCAAAACAGGATACACAAGGATACAGTCGAAAGTCAGTGAAAAACAACATCAACAATTCACGTTAGAAGGAAAGAAAAACCATTCCAGAATATGTTGTCGTGAAGCTACAGAGTGGTGGTGGCATTAACAGATGAAGCTTAAACAACAACAACAACGGCATATAATCCTTAGAGAGGGCTGTATTCTGCGGGCTGTTGTTATTGTTGTTGTTGCTATTCAAGCAGCCAAATCCACTTGAAATGCATTCAAGTATTCCACCATATTCCAAAAACGTCGTTATTATCTTTTAACGAACTGTGAATTCCTGGCGATGATGTTGTTTTAAGAGGTCCTTTCCGCACATCCTGAGGAGAGCATCCAACGACGACAACGATGGCTTCTCGCCATTCCAGAGCCACCGCTAAACGCAATGCAATAAAGCGTGGAGGGCATCATGAGACGTTACGAAAACAACTCAAGAAATATTAGGAAAAAAGAAACGCTTTTTTTTAACCCCCCTTCTTATTTGTTTAAACGATGTTCAAAGTTGAACATTTATTTTAGGGATTGTTGTCGGGCTTTGTTTCTCCCCCCGCTGTGTTTTCTTAAGAGAATTAAGGATTGCATGTTTTTCTTATTTTTATTTTTTCAATTCTTATCTGTTCCATACTAGAGTCTGACTGGCTGGCCACGCTGACTGGGAGAAGAGGATGACGCCATTTTTGTTGTATAAAAGTCCTTTGGTAGCTATCCTTTGTACGCAGTGCTGCCGTTGGCGGATGCTGCCCGGGCTGTTAGTTACGAGTAGTTGAAATTGTAACTGTTAATTGCAGATGTTTCCAATTACAAGCTTTGATAAGCGTCTAAATGGCGTTTAAGCATCTTAAGGCTTACGAATTTCAAATGAGTGCAGAAAAACTACTCGCACTCACACTCACATACACTTACTCGCAGACGAAGCTCTAAGAACATGTCCTGTTTTTCTTTTGCTTCTCCCCCCGCCTCTGGTAGCTGGGGGCAGCGGTACTTGTCATGTTGTTACCACTGTTTGTCACTGTGGGTGGTACTTAAATACATCCCTTTCTGTTGGATTTTATGGCCTCTTATTTGGTCATAAAGATACTAAAAATTGTGCATTAAAAATCTTCCTTAGCAGCAGCATTCTCCGGTTTATTGTTTTTATTACAGCAGGCAATCGACTGGGTACTTGATATCCTTCCTTCCACTGCTGGGGACTTTGGGCCTTTGCTATTGTAATTAATTAGATGGAATGATGCCATCTTACATACCAGCCAGCCTCATTGCGAGTGTGGCGACTTCTTGAATGGCGTCACAGTGAATAAATAAACCACACAATCAAATGTCAGCCACTTATTTAAATTGTCCAAAATCGAAATGTTCTCTGTTTTGAAGTAATAGGGAAAGAGAAAGGGAATTTCGTTAAAATTACCAGGATTCGCTCAAAAAAAAAAGCCCAAGTATACATGTGGACATGTTTATTTCGAAGCTAAAATTTTGGTCTAATTTTAAAATGTTTTGCAAGCGGCGTGGCACCGCCCACTTTTCCATCAGGATGTGTTTCTTTCCTTACCATTACCATATGTGACGCGCAAAATAGAAAGGCACCTAAGGTTAAAAACCAGTTTTGTTCGGGAGAGCCATTTTAAAGATTAGGTCCCTTTCTATTTGCGCTTAGAATCGTCGACTTCACTTTTATAAAACACGCATATCTCTGGGAGGGAACACTTTTAGGGCATGGGATCGGTCTCATTCGATGCTCAGATGCTGTCCACATCAAAAAAAGAATGAAAATTGATTTTTTTACCCTTAGGTCCCTTTCTCTATGCGCTGTCACATATATTATTACTGCTAACGTCACACCGATATAAGTTCAACGTTAAGGATTGAATGGGCTGTGTCACGCCCTTTTGTCCATGTTTGACACAGAATAAGTCTACAATATTTTCTAGTCATTAATTTCAATTTGCTAAAATTTTATAACGCTCGCTGCATTACTTTGGCCATTAAGGCTATTTTTAAAGGGTGCGCGGCTCCGCCCTCTTTTCCACCAGAATGGGTTTCGCGCCGTTCTCACAAGAGTGTTCAAAACCAAAACCTCAAACCGACTTTCTAGTGTGTATGTCCAAATCCGATTGTCGGTTTCTCAAATATAGCTAAAGTCCGACATGTCGGCTTACCCGGTTTTTTGCTGTCGGGTTTTGTAAAGTCAGATATACTTAGTAGGGACATAAATACTGTTACACACGTCAATAGCTGCACGTACCTCGCCCATTGGAAAATTGGCCACAGCTCGAACCAAAGCAGTCTTAAGAAATCCAATGTTGGGGTATCTTTTGTGACAAACCTTGTCCTCTTAAACAATCCACATTTTGTAATCCAATGTGTTCAAATCTGGATTGCCTGAGTTCCATTCTTCAGAGGAAATGAACGCTGGCAAATTGTTTCGAAGCCAGGCCAGGGACGTTTTAGCCTTATGGGACGGCGCAGAAAGTCCATGGCTGGTTTTGGCACAGGGAAATATTAAGAGGCTTCACAACAGCTTCCAAAACGGTTTTTTGGTAAACTCTGGTCGATTTTTTGACTCCTTGTTCGCAGAAATGCAGGTCAGTGACCCCATCGTAAGACACCCCAGCAAACTAGGACTGAACCCAGGTGATGACCCTTTTCCAACCTAGGGATCAGTTCAGATGCTTCCTTAGATGACCGCACATTTTGCTTGTTTAATTTTTCATGAACTTTAAAAAATTTTTCATCGGTGAACAAAATTTTTCTGTGCAAGTTATCAGCGTGCTTCACCGAAAGACGTTTGCATTTTCAATCCTATTTTTTTTAAAGCTGCAGTCAATAAATGTCCGTTAGGTCGTTTCAGAAGCCCCAAGTCCCAAGTCTTTTTTAATGATTCGACTCATGGACTTTTGCGTGATATTCATCTCACGGGCCATGATCTTCTGTTTTCGGAGCGCATTTCTGTGAATTATTGATTTAACGGCTTTGATGAAATGCGGTATTCGAACAGAGCGTGGGCGGCCCGACCGGTGGCGGTCTTTTACATCTCCAGTCTCCTCAAAGAGTTTTATGCATCGGAAGACGATCATGCGGCTAATCCCTAGTGACCGGAGTGTTTTCATTTCACACTTGAAAAGCGCTATTACAGCGATACGGTTCTCATCATCTGACCACTCCATGATGAAAGTTGAAACAATTTTAAAATCCTGTTACAGGCTAACGCTATTGAGGTAAGCTTTCAAAACCCATATGACATTAACGGGGTATGTTCAGTTCTACTATTGAAATGGGTGTGTTCAATGTTGTAACAGTATTTATGTCCCCACTAAGTATATTTATTAGAGATATATATTTTTTTAAGTTTTAAGTACTTTTTATACCCGCACCACATAGTGGTATGGGGTATAATGGCTTAGTGCTTGCGTTTGTAACACATCGAAGGAATCGAGTTAGAATACCGGGACCAGAGAGAAAGTTGCTCAGAATTACATTTAGAGTCGATCTAGCCATGTCTGTCTGGCTGGCTGGGCGGCTGGCTGGCTGGCTGGCCGGCTGGATGTAAAGATGTCCATCTATTCTTGTAATCAAAGTACAGGTCGCATTTATGCACCGATCTTGATGAAACTTGGCAAGTGGTAATATATTGGGACAAGGACGGACGCTATTGAATTTGGTCCAAATCGGAGCACTTTCTGATAGACCCCCCATACAAAGGAACTCCCGGATTTGGTCCAAATCCAGTTGATGTCGCGTGTATTGGTCAACAAATTAAAAAAATATGACATTCGATGTAGAACTGACCACAAAATGTAAAAAAAATAGTTGGACCCGCCTCTCGGACTTACGGGGCCTTCAGAACCCAAAAAATGGACCCATGATTTTAAATATAAGTGTGACCCCTTAAATGAAAGGAAATTATCTTACAATTTTAAATACAGAAAAAAATTCTACCTGTTTGGGCCCCAGGGTCCATTAGGAGGGTCCAAAAGTTTCGGTTTACCCGGATTTTAGTGTGACCCCTCAAATGACAGGGAATTGCCTCAGGACTTTAAATATGTCAAGCCAAATGATTTATCTCGTCCGTGGGAGGGCACAGGGTCCGAAAACAAGGTATGAAAATGTGGACCAACTATAATTGTTATACCCTCACCACATAGTGGTATGGGGTATAAAGGCTTAGTGCTTGCGTGATAGATACAGATAGAAATAGCGACGAGTGCTTTCGATTAACAGGAGACTTAATCACATTAATAGTGGTGCGGGTATCATAGAGTCGGCCACGCCCGACTATAGCACTTACTTACTTGTTTTTATCAATGTTACTGATTTCGCAAATGATGAAGAAGATATTTCCAAAAAGCTACCTATTATAAATAAAAATTGAAGAATTTCACTTACAGGAATTTTTCTACCAGTTTTTAAAATTGTTTTCGAAAAACACCACGAGAATATTTAAAAGATTTGACATTTACACGGTTTTTCTCGAAAAAGAAATAATTTAAAAGATTACAAAAGAGCGAAGAATATTGTTCCAAATCTAAATTTTGTAAATGACAGTGCTTAAATAGGAATTAAGCTAGCTCAAGAATACCTCGACAAAATAACAAATAATGGCAACATTTAATCAAGGTAAGAATTTGTATTATGAGTTTTTATACTTATAGTTTTTGAATTTCAAATCTAAAACATGACTGCTTTGTATTTCAGGTTGTACGAGTACAACATTATAGGCGAACATATTCCAGAAAAGTCAATTAAAATGTTTAGTGATCTATTTTAATTAATAAATAGGTACTTTAAGGGTTCATAATTTATTTCTATATGATAATCAAAAAGTTATTTGTAAAAGCACAACATATAAATTATCTAAAAACTATTTAACATTTTGCCAAGCAGTTGAAAAACGTTTAATTTCTCTTCCATGAAATTTCGTAAACATTTAATGGAACATTTTCGTTCAAGTACAGAGTAATGCTTTTACTTATATTTTTTCTTCCTTTGTTTCTTGATTACACTGTGGAACATTTTTGGGGTTATTGTCTGGGGGGTGAGAAATTCCAAGTCAGGGTGATGGTACTAGGTCAGTATATTAAAACCCTCAAAGGGTTTTGCGTTCGTATGTGCCAGTGAAGTTACTTAATTTTGAATAAAAGCAGAACGCGTTAATCGATTTCTATGATCTATGTCGCATTTTGTTTATAGGTTATGTGACTTTACGTGAAAGTTATAAGACTCTTTACGTTTTTCCGTATGGGATTTATATGTTTTAAAAAAAAAAAAATTTTTTTTGGCAAAATTTTCTTCATAAATTTATTTCTAATTGCAAAAATGTTGATTTGGTAGAGAAACAGTATATTAATGGATTAAAGAAAATGTAATTATTAATTTTTCTCAATTTATTTCAGCAAAATCGAACTAGTCGTTCTCGAGTTATGTCAAACTCCGTTTTTGCCAACATTTTACAACTAAGCGAAAAAACATCAAGATAAGGAAAAAATGTAAAAGGTCATAAAAAAAACTGGCACATACGAACGCAAAACCCTTTGAGGGTTTTAATATAATGACCTAGTACCATCACCCTGACTTGGAATTTCTCACCCCCCAGATTGGCTGTTGTACTGAGTTATCATTTATATGCTTTCATCAGGCATTTTTTCCCTTTTATTAGGAAAAATTAGGATTATTTTAATTTATATTATTTTTTTATGATGATGTTCTATTTAACATTTTGATGCATATTGTGATTTAGCTTTTATAGGCCCCCAATGGGTTTCGAATTACATGTCAATAAAGAAATAAAATGAACCGGCGTGTACGAAAATACAACTTTCTTAAAATTTTAGCTTTGGCCTCGCTGCATCATCATCCATAGTTGTCTCATTGCCTGAAATTTTCAGAAAGTCATTTCGAAAATCAGTGCAATAATTTCACCAGTTTTTATTGAAATCCGTCGAAAAAAACGTTCTTTCAAGATCTCTTATGTTGTAAAATACAAAATTTCCTGTAAATTGAACTATGACCTCAATGCGACACTGGTTAGTCTGATTAACTTTAATTTTAACCATTTCATTGTTAGATCTAGGGTAATAAAATTCCGCCTGGCGTTCCTCAATTTTGCCAAAAAAAAACAAATGCTGGTCTAATGCATAAATACAGGGTGTCCGTCGGAAGGTATACTACTTTGTTTGTTTATAATTTTTGATTAAATAAAAGAGAATGGATCTTATATTGATAAATGTTTTATTTCATGGCGGCAGTTATGTATGGAACACAATGTCAGATAAATCTCCGCTAGCCTCACAAATGCGAGCCCCTTTTAGCACATTTCTCATTACATTCAGCACGGCGTCGAATTGAGGTTGATGGATTGTTTTGAACACTTTCTTGAGCAGCAGTAATGTTTTCAGCCGATCTTGCAGTACGTTGTGGTCCATGCTTGGGCCTATCCGCTACAAACCCTCTTTTATCGAAATCATTCACTACAATCAAAAATAGTGCGTTTTGTTGGCACGTTGTTTCTCCCAAAAATCTCTCGTGACATTCTCATCGTTACAGTAATCAATGATTGATTTTGATAAAATGTTTAACGATTTATCGAATATTTTTTCATAAAAAATTTGGCACGTTTCTACTTTACGACTGCCAAATATAAAGTGTCAAGACAAATGTCTACCAAAACGGCGGCAAAACAAAGTAGTATACCTTCCCGGCGGACACCCTGTATATATAAATTTTCTTCAGTGTAAATATAACAACACAAATCGTTATAACACATCACAAACGAAAAGCACTTGAAACAAATTTCAGCAGGACAATGCTTGTCTCAATGCAAAAAAAAAAAACAGAAACGTCAGATCCTGATGAGTTTTCCAGGTCTATGAGTTGTCGAGAGGGCACGAGTACTTTAGTCAAACGGAAAACTTTTTGAAAAAGGTACGTACGGTCTCGCTAACATGGGCCGCATTTGCATATGGAAAAACTTGTGTATGGATGAATGACGTTTTTCCAACTTCACAGCGTTAGAGATGAAATACCTGAAATGATTTTTATGTTTATCGTGCAGCACAAACGCATGTAGATGGGAGCTGAGAGGCGGGAGCAATAGCGACGATGGCGATGACACTTGTTTGACACTTGCCACAGGATGCAAGCAGCAAAACACTCATGATTAAAATAATAAAAATAATAATCCCGTATGCAATCTGCCACAAACAGTCTCACATATATAGGAGTGCATATGAGAGTGTGTGTGTGTGTGGTGTCTCAGTCTGGCTGAGTGACAAAATATGCACACTTTGTGTTAGAAATTATAAAAAAGGATATTCTCAACTCTGATGTGGGAAGAAAGTTTTAAGCATTATTACAATTACACACACAGACAAGTGCACTTCTCCTCGTTGCTCCCTATTCCATGAATTTATGAATTGTGACCAACAGGGGAGGAAGTAAAAGCTTTCAATATTCATTAGATGAATATGTGTATTTAACTTGAAATTTATGAATTTAACTGGAAAAGCGTGTGTACCACATGCAGAATATGTACTCCCTTGTCCAGATCTAACGAATATGTTGCTGTGTTATCGGCTTGCTGTTAGCCAAGGGATAGTCTAAGAAGTAAAAACGGCAACCGTGACCATTTGCTTCTGAAATAGAAAAATAACTACTCCCTGTTCAATGTAAATTAATAACTCCATCTAAAAGATTGTCCATATGACTGTAATGACCTTTTTTGAGCCCTCAAGAAACTATACTTAGATTTGCTAGCTTATTTTGATTATTTAAATACATTGGTCATTTCTTGGCTCCCTGAAACTGACACTAATCTTGTTTATCTAAAAAATAAATCCATGTTAGGATTTGTTTCTTAATCTCGCTTTAGTTTAAGTACTAATGTAGGGTAATTTTTGGGCGGTCAATACGACTCGTTTCAATAAAATCTTAAAAATTATTCCATAATTGATTCGTATTAAATAACATAACAATCAATTTTATTTAACGATATATTATATGTTATGTTTTGGACGCCTATGATCCATGAGTCCGAGTCCGAATTTTAAGCAGGTTTTTTTTTTGAAGATTTGCATGAGCTTAGATTGTGGCTCCCACATACGGACTAAAGAAGTTATAAATATTATAATTTATATTTCTTTATTTTTTTCATTAAATCAGAACTCAGGATATGTCTTCTAAGTTTTGCGTTGGCGATGAAAAGAAAGGCAACGAAGTGTAGAAGAAATGAATAATACTTACTCGTATTTAAGTCCCGCAACATCCTAGTAAGCAACAAAAAAAAACGTTTTAATTCGTTTTAATGACTGGGACCTACTCCGGCTCCGAACGGTTAATACATTTTAATTGGCTAATATGCCAATCTCCTCTCGAAAAGTCGCCGGCATTTCCGAGGAGGAAAACCCTCGTTCATTACGATCGATCAGTAAGGTGGAAAGGTTGCGCACAATTAATCATTGAATTTTGTTTTTAAATGATTTATTTACTTACTGAAAAAAAGGATTTTAAGTAATGGAAATATTTATTTGAATCTTTAATGACATCCGTCATGTGGCTGCCGTTTGCGATTGACTGGGACTTGTTGTTTAAAAACCAAGGCATTAAGTAGGCAACTTCAAGTAGGCCTTGAAGTCTGGGATGGTTAAATCGGGGATTTGGAATTGTTAATGGGCGAAATCCGCCGAGGGTGAAATGTTTCCTTTTAAGGGACTATAGGTACCTCGATAAAAAGAACACTTTTTGAGTATATGCTTAACTTATCATAATGTCTTATAGACAGACAATAATTTTGACCATTGTTTTCCAAAGAACGTCCCGGATGGTTAAAACGGGCGATTTATTCACCCCTATCGGGAACATTTGTTCCCTCAAAATGTTCCCCTTTTCATTGAATTGCTGTCGTGAATAAATTGTCCCTTTCAGTTTTTCCCTTTTTACTAATAATTCAGTTAGGAATAATATCCCTGAGCAAAATAGTGAAATTGGACAATTTTCCCTTATCGTGAACGGTCATTTTTAAACTGTTTTCACCCTTTTTCACGTTAATTTGTTCACTTTGATTTCTGTAGGGAAATAATCAATATGTAAGTATTTTATTTGTTTAACAATTGGCTGTTCAGGTTTACATAAAGTCTTTTCAGGACAAGATCAATTAACAAAGTGCAAAGTGATATTCTGCTTGATAGAATGCAAAGCAACAGGCAAATTGCTTGTGGTTTTGTCAAACTGCCAAAAGATGTGGTGGCCGAATTTTGGAGCTCTGTGGCAGAAGAGCTGAGTGTTGAGTGGTGAAGGGTAATGTAGTAAATAAAATATTACTTAATATAATAAAATCGAATATGTATTTAATAGGTGTGGGTGGATCAAAAGAGGTACATAAGGTCTAAAGCTGCAGCCAACCTTAAAAACCAAAACCCAAACTTGACAAAACGGTTGTCGGATATCGAGCAGTACATTTACGACTTAATAGGAATGAAAGAACCCGTAGAAGACCTGGAAAACTCGTTGACTTTTCGTTCCAGAAAAATATAACTAAGACAGGTAGTTAAAGAAGAAGTTCTAGATGAACCAATGTGTTTTTCAAAAGCAACTTCAGCACCACCCGATAACACCATAACTGAAGACCCAAAAGGTATTAAAAGAAAAAGAGTGGAGCCAATATCAACGGCAGAGTTAATAACAAAGGAGTTGCGGTCTCAGGAGAATTTGTGTGAAAAAATTTCTGATATTGCTGAGTCGCTAAAAAACCAGAATGCAGAAGTTGGAGTTGCGATAAAAAAAGTGTACCGTGCGCTTGAGAGGAGCAACGACCTAAAAGTGAAAACTCATAGCTCGTACGATTGGCGGAATACCAAAGCATTTTTATGGTTCCGGTAAACACTTGGTCAGAACATCCAGAACGTAGGAGAAGACTATTAAGCCTATAATATTGGCTAAATCTAAAAAGAAAGTTGCTTGAAAATAACTCTTCTAATTGACTTAAATTACTTACAATACGGTGGGCCATTTCAAAGGATTGGATGCATTACGCAAAATCCGACGAGCAACTCTTTGTTCTTTGATTTCCTCCTCCTCAGGAAGCAGCATCATCGTCCCGACTCTAAACATTTCGAATTTCCACCAACTTTTTTTGTTTCAAATTATTTTTTTCATTCACTACGGAATAATAACCAACACTATTATGAACAGCTGTTCTTCAAAGGGAACAAACATTTCACTTGAAATTCACGATATCAATTTTCCCTTTAAGGGAACATTTATTTCACTTTTTTCACGATTGGGGTGATTGTCAATATGGACTATTTTATAATTTTAAATTTTGGCTGTGATTACTGATGGACGCATTTTTTTCGCTTTAATAACGCAGCGATGGTATGGCGTGGCAGAACGACGTTTTTACTTATTATCTTTAAAAAAAAACTCAAACAATCTTACAACCCTGGATTCTTTGTCATTTTACAAATAATTCTTATTCTCAGGTCACTGACCGGAACCTACTGTTTAATGCTGCTTTGGAAGGCGAATTTAATATATAGTGCACTTGCGCCGATGCTATAGTAAAAGTTTCTGCAAGGATGATCATGGATCCCGGTCAAATTTTGGGATTTGTTTTCCTTCCTTACACCGTTTCATGAAGGCCGTTTCATGTCTTTCTTATGAAAGACATTGGCCATTATACTCGTACATTGTATTAAATTACACAGAGAGAACAGATTGGTTGCCACAACTGAACTATTTGGCAAGCGAGTGTTGCTGGTTGCACGTACTATCCATGTATTTCATCATTACAACTGAATGTTGATTGGATACACGGCAGTTCAGTTTTTAGTAGTTGGAACTGACAATATCGCTTAAAGAGATTAACTATCGGTAACCCTAACAAATAATGATTATGTTTTGGCTGTGGTTATATACTTATTATTGACTATAAGAACTGCTTGAATTCGGTTGTCATTACCACGAATATTTGTTAATTGGACAAAGGGCTGGTTAAATCTTATGTTCTGTTATTCTGTTAAATCTTATATTCTGTATTCTGTTATTTAAATTATGAGCAGGTTTTTTTAAAACTTGGCTTTTACTTTTGAATCTAATAAAGTTTGCATGCAAAAGTGGAACGATTATATTTGCTATATAAATTTCTGGCCTAGGCAACACTAAGTGTTGTCTGCCGCCACCTGACATTTCTATTGGAAAGTGTGACATTTTTAGCATAAACGCACTCAGAACGTTTATGACGTACGACCATCATCTGTGTTGTTTACAGTGACTTGAAAAAATCAATTTGGCAAAAAAACGGAATTAACTCGTACACATTTTCGTGCGATCATTTTTCACAACTTTCGACGTGGATTATGGCGGCAATCTTTGTATGGCGATGAAGCACCATCCTTTAGCAATGTGAAAAACTGGTTTATTGAATTCAATCGTTGCCGACGCTCGCTCAAAGATGCAGGTCGTGAAGGTCGTCCAAAAACGGCCGTTGTGCCAGAGAACATTGATGCCGTGCGTGAACTGATAATGCAAGATCGTCACTGTGAGATAGAGGCATCCTTGGGCATTTATTCCACCATCATTCATTCGACATTGCATGAACACCTGGCCGTAAAAAAGGTTTGTTCTCGTTGGATCCCGCACAATTTGACAGTCGCTCAAAAAAAGGCTCGTGTCGATTGGTGCAAAGAAGTTTTGAAAAAATCGCGGTGCTTCAAAAGTCGTTTATAAGATCGTCACAGGTGACGAATCATGGATCTATGCGTATGAGCCCGATACAAAACAGCAATCGACCATGTGGTTTTTCGAAGACGAGCCAAATCCAACGAAAGTTGTTCGTGGAAGAAGCACTTCGAAGCAAATGGTCGCCTGTTGTCTCGGCAAAACAGGTCTCGGCAAAACTGGAAAAACGAACAAGAGAAAAAGAATCTTTGTGCGCCATGACAATGCGAGCTCTCACACATCGGCTCAAACCAGCTCATTTTTGACCGGCTAAAACGTCGAATTGATGGGTCATCCGCCGTACAGCCCTGATTTGGCACCCAATGACTTCTTTTTATTCCCGCAAATCAAGAAAAAATGCGTGGTCCACGATTTTCGTCGCCAGAAGATGCTGTTGAAGCGTTCATAAACCATGTTTTGGAGGTGTCTCAATCGGAGTGGAAAAAGTGCTTCGACAATTGGTTTGAGCGCATGCAAAACTGTATAAATCATGCTGGAGAGAGACTTTGAAAAACAATAAAACCAATTTTGATGATAAATATTCGCATTTTCAATATAAGGTCAGAAATATATATAGCAGCCCCGTACCTAAAGTTGAACCTGCATTTATCAGTATGAGTAACCATTCCACCATGGTTGTCGACAAAAAAATGTATTGACAACTTTTTCGTGAAAAATTTCCGCAACAAAATTGTTCTGTTTTTTAATGCACTAACTTTGCTTCGAAACTACACGCACAGAAAATTTATGTTTACTATATGGTCACGGTAACAATAGTATCTTCTTTGCAATAAAATAATGATATTGGCAACCATAGTATTGTTTTTTGAATTTCATTTAACCAATAATATGATTGCGGCAATATTAATATTGTTGAAATGTAACAATAGTATTGTTGCCAAATTTTAAAATGAAAATATGGATGTAGCAACAATATATATATGGTTGGTGCGACAAAACTGTTGTATTTTTTGGTTTTATGTTAACAATAACATGATTGCGGCAATCATACCGACGAAATGATAATATTTTTTTTTAATTTGATAATGTTTTTGTTACGAATCTTACGCAATAATAGTACGTTTTATATTTTAATTAAATATTTTTAATAAGTGCATTTTCTACTCGTAAATAAATTACTCGTATTATTTAGAGTTTAATGTATTTTTACATAATATGCTTAATAAAAATCTCTGGTTTTTAATAACAACTTAATTCAATTCTTACAAACAATTTTGGGGACTATATAATGATTGTGTGTGAGTCTTACTATGGTTGTGAGGATCATGCTATGGTGGTATGTTAAACATGCTATGGTTATGAAGATCATAATATAGTTGTAGGGATCATAGAATGGTTGAGTGTGAATAATAATATGGTTGTTGGCATCATAGTATGGTTGAGTGTGAATAATAATATGGTTGTGGGGTTCATAGTATGGTTGTGTGTGAATAAATATATTGTTCTGAGGACCATAATATTGTTGTGGGGATCATAGTATGGTTGTGTGTGAACCATACTATTGTTGTGATGATTATAGTATTGTTGTGCCACAACCATATAACCAACAATAGTATGATGCTTTTCGAATATTGTTATCCCAACCATACTGTTTTTCTGTTTGTACTTGAATGATCCATTTTGACTTGGCCTGTTCATTATTTTCTCCCCTAACATATGTGCAGGCATGCCAGTGTGAATTCTGGTGGAGTGGTCAGAAAAATACTCGTAAACTTTCCGGTTTTTATACACAACTTTCAGTGAATGTAAATTATCACTGTGAAATACATGTGAATGTGTGTGTTTTTTTCTCATATGCATGTGCTTGAGAAGTGTTAATGGCTTTTTCGCACTTTTCAACAGTTTTTTACATTTAAAATATCATAATTTGGAGGAAATGTTTAAATTTTATTATTTCAGAAAAGACAAAAAAATGACAAGGGATTTACATAACATTAAAATCATTTCCAGAGATAAGTTAATAATAACATTTGCTTCAATTTCGGCTCCCTTCAAATGTCTGTCTATTTTGATTAAAGTCACAAGAAGTTGGGGGTCACTTGGAATCTTTCCTGTTGTGGGCTGCGTAAATTTACATATCCTTTCAAACAAATCACAGAAATCGCCGAGATTTTTCAGCGCAAATAATGTTTATTTATTTGCCTTCATTTACAGTGTTTGTTGTCGACGTTGTTGTTATTGAGGGATTCGTTAGGGCTGTCAATTTGTAACTACCACTTCATGGTCTGACTGTGGTCGGGTCTCTGGCTAAGGGGATATTTTCCACATTTAATGCCGCTACTAAGTACTCCATGAACCACCACCATTGTCACCGTCGTCGTGAAAAGCACTACCACCGTGGAACACTATCTGTTCACTATGCCATCATGTCCTTTTTGCTAACAAACCGCACACAAACACACACACTTACTCATTCTCTGACTAACAATGGAAAAGGACGAGGACGAGATGGAACCAAAAAAAATAACAACAGCAAAAACCAAAACCACAATTATTGTATAAATTAACGTCACAAACAAATGTTGCGAATGTTTTCAATGAAGTGGAATAGAAATCCTTGAATGTCTTTCTATTAGTCCACATACTGTAGTACAGCGAAGAGTCCTCGTGCTCGAACTCGCCCTGCCGCTGCTGCTTCCTTGCCACCATCGCCGTCATCCAGAGCGCTGTCGTTTGGTAAAAAGATCCTAATTTAACAGTTTTGTGTCTTTTAATAGCGCGTAAAACTTTAATGCCCGCACGACAAGTGATTTTCAGATTTATGGGACTTTTGTGTCGCTCGATGGCTGCTGAAACATGAAGTGACTTACGAGCTTTTCTCTTTGCCACAACCAGCCCAACGACCCAACAGACCGTCCGTCTGTCCCACTAACCATGATTGCATTTATTTCTGTAAATGTTTTGTTTCCTATGCTCTGGCATTAAGTGATGTCACTTGGCGGTTATTAATGTTGCTCAGCTTAGATTTTGTCGTATCATTATGAGAATTTATTACCGAGATCTATAATTTTCATAAATGTTGGCTAATGATACTAGCAGATTCTTTTGACTTTTAGTGTCAAGCCAAGGAAACTTGTATTTTTGTGTGTACAAAGAAATAACTTCCTGGCTTTACAAGGATTTGTAGTAGGATTTACTCATCAGCACAAGGGATACTCTAATTATAGAATATGGTCTGCCGTTGGCAAGAAAAACAGGAGAAACTAAAATTTGACCGAATGGAAATCAGATACATTTCAAACGCCGAGCATGGCGATTTTCAGAAACTTATTAATTATGTGAAATAACGCGGAGGCCATATAAACATTGGCAAATGTTACGCACACCAAATCGTAAGATTCGATAAATACGTAGCAAGAAAATGTAGAGCTTCGCATTGTTTCGCAATCATTTTTTAAGGCAAAAATATTTAGGCAGATTGACATTAATTCCAGATCAAGGAAAAATATAAAAATTATTATTATAATTTAATTCAGTCGAAAAACGACACAATGAATAAAAAATAATTGGTTTGTTTATTTACAAATATGTTTTTTACTGAAACAAACATTAAGCAGCTCACAGAGCGTACACGCAGACAAAAAGTATGGTTGTGGTGACAATATTCGAAGAGGATAATACTATTGTTGGGTATATGTTTGTGGTACAACAATATTATGATCCTC
The DNA here is from genome assembly GCA_963513945.1 of Hydrotaea diabolus. Lineage (NCBI taxonomy): Eukaryota > Metazoa > Arthropoda > Insecta > Diptera > Muscidae > Hydrotaea > Hydrotaea diabolus. The sequence continues at coordinate 174,842,624 of OY740719.1, forward strand.
ACAACAATAGTATGATTCAAATACAACCATACTATGATCCTCACAACAATAATATGATTCACACATAACCATACTATGATCCCCACAACCATATTATGATTCACACTCAACCATACTATGATCTACACAACCATAGTATGATCCTCACAACCATAGTATGTTTCACATACAACCATAGTATGATCCTCACAACCATAATATGATTCACACGCAACCATATTATGATCCCTACAACCATAGTATGATCACACACAATTGTACTTTGATCCCCAATATAATTTATTAGAATTTGTTTAAGTTGTCGACAATAGATTTGAATTATGAAAATTATTAAAAAATACATTAAATTCAAAATAATAGGAGTGACTTATTTTACAGTAGATAAATAAGTTTAAATAATCGTAAGCGTTTTTATTAAACATATTGGAGTTAAACAAAGCAGCTTGTTTAAAAAAGTTTAATTTCGATAAAAAAGTACTATTACTTCATTAAATCGGTACCAGTAAAATTTGTTCTTAAAAGCTTATTTAAATGAAGAAAAATTACAATCATACAGTATGATTGCCGTCATCATATTATTGTTAACATAAAACGCAAAACACAATAATTTTGTCGCACCAACAATATTTATATTGTTGTTATAACCATACTTTCATTTTTAAGTTAGGCAATAATACTATTGTTACATTTCAACAATATTAATATTGCAGCAATTATACTATTGTCAAAACTAAATTCAGTTAAAAATGCTATGGTTGCGACGAACATACTTTTATTGCCGAGAACATAATATTATTGCCGTGACCATGTAGTAACCATGTTTTTTCTCTGCGTGTATTTAAAATATTGCACAAGTAGTACATATCACTCAGAAAATGAGTGTAGGGCAGGACCGCATAATAAAAACAAGAGGTGTTGTCTAACAAGAGGTATTGTCTAACAAGAGGTGTTGTGTACAAAAATTCTAGCAAAAAATTTATTAGGAATCCTGCACGCAAAAAAAAAGTATGGTTAGGGTGACAATATTCGAAGGGCATCATACTTTTGTTGGGTATTTGGTTGTGGCACAACAACAACATTATGATCCTCACAACAATAGTATGATACACACATAACCATATTATGATCCTTACAACCTTAGTATGATTCACACTCAACCATACTATGATCCCCACAACCTTATTATGATCCTCACAACAATAGAATGTTTGACAAACAACCATATTATAATCCTAACAATCATAGTATGGTTCACACGCAACCATAGTCCTCACAATTATTAATTAGGATTGGGTTTTGTTGTCAACAATAGAAATGTTTATTTAGTAAATAAATTAAAAATACATTAAATTTAAAATAATAGGAGTGCTTTTTAAACAGTAGAGAAAATCCATTTACAAAAAGTAAGCTTTTTTATCAAAAAAAAAATCAATTAAACAAATCAAAAACAGTTTTTTGGAAAATTTTAATTCCCATTATTTTTTCATAAGCTTCGTAACGATAACATTGTTGCAAAACTCGTATTACAAACATATTACAAACTAAGAAAAATTACAATCATACAGTATGATTCCCGTAATCATTATTTTGTTAACATAAAACCCAAAAAACAACACTTTTGTCGCACCAACCATATTTATATTGTTGCTGCAACCATAGTTTCATTTTAAGTTTGTCAATAATACTATTGTTACATTTCAACAATATTATTATTGTCGCAATCATACTACTGTCAACATTAAATTCAAAAAAACAATACTATGGTTGCGACGAACATTCTATTATTACAGAGAACATATTATTGTTGCCGTGACCATATAGTAACCATATTTTTTCTTTGCGTGTGTGATAAAAAATTTTACATATTAACTTAAATTTTCGTAGGATGTTAATCGAAAATATTTCCGATTTACATAATACAGTACTTATTCACATATTAGCCAAAAAATTGTATGCCGGTAATCGAAACTTATTTAGTATGAGGTGATGAAACACTTCACATATTAAAAAAAACTTTCATTATGAGGCGATGAAAAACTTCTAATATTTACGAAAAAAGTTGTAAATTTTTTTCAAAAGGCAGTCAGAATGAGCTTTACTTACAAACAGGGCTGACTGCAGCGTCGGTGAGCTCCATATTACCATCATACGAAACCAAGCAACGAATGTTCTGTAGCTATGTACACGGCAGTTCTCGTTAAATGTAAAACTGCGTGCCCTTTCCGCAAAAAAGAAATAAGCGCCATTTTTTTCTAAACACGCTTTTTATTAAAAATTCAATTGAAAATTGTACAAAGCAAATACAAATTATATATATTTATGCTAACAAAGATAAAGCATATTCAATTGTATCCGAATTCTTCAGTTGAATTAAACAATTTTTGGCGCTTACGTCTTTTTCGCGCTAAGGGCTCCATATACTTAAGGACACGCAGTTTTACATTTAACGAGAACTGCCGGCAGCAGAGTATTCCACGAAACACAATAAAAATCCCTCGCCAAAACTAATACACCCACAAACACTCACACATGATACGGTGCATGGTCGTTGTTCATAAAAAAGTACAACAGCACAAGGCAAGCAGCGTCAGCTTATTCTATTAAGTTTTTTGTTGTTTCCATTCATTAAATATACTTACAATATTTGATAAATTATTTACGAAATTTTTAATTGAGTGGTAATAAAATTTAGATAACAACTTTTTGGTTGAATTTAAGAGTAGTTTTTTTGTGTATATACATAAATTCTTTGCTGACTGAAAACATAATTGTCCTGCAGCAGTTTTTCCGTATTGTAGTTTTCGGTAAATTTGTAAAAAAAAAAATTCTGACGAAATGGACGTTCGAAGCCGACCTTAAACGACAAGCCCCTATTACTGATTATATCAGATACTACGATAGCAAATAACCGGCACTTCGTGAGTGGAAAACTGTCACATCAAATCCTAATTTCATTATAATAAAATATTATATGAATTTCTAAATGAACCACCTGACGGTAAGAAAAGCCTTTTTGGAATGAGTATTGTTTTTTTCTGTTTACATATACTTATATGTACATTAGGGGGGGGGTCAATTTGTATGGATCGAAAAAAAGTCACCAAGCGGTTATCAAAATCGTAATCTACGATGAATTCTAAGAAAATTTTCCAAAGAAACCATGTGTCTAAAATCAAAATCGAGCTTCCAATTTTTAACGAGAAAGTTTTCGTCCGTCTTTCCGTCTGTGGAAAACACGCTATAGTCCACAATAATAATGCTAGAGAGCTGACATTTTACAGAAAGATGTCTTGCTGAGAAGGTAAGGTCAAGTTCGAAAACGGGTTGGAAGCCTTTGTATTTTAAGTTATGTTACCTCTCGCCTCATCACACTTTTTATTTCAACATTACTTATTTTTAAGGTCTTTCTTGCTATCAATCCTAGGTGTTACGTTTCGACTTTTAACTGTGACTGCCATAACACCATCGATATTTTTTCAATAGTTCGACGTGAGACTTTAGTCAGTAGTTACACAAACCGCTCGGTTCCTTGAATGTGTAGAGGAATGTGTGGATCCGGAAGCGGTGGATCGTCAAATTCTATGTAATTGAGCAAGTGTTCATAGGGTATGGCAAGCTGTGTTTTTTTTATATTTAAATAGCTTAAGGTCACTTTGTTCATTAGAGTGGGTCATTTTTTTCTGATTTCTAATTATCTCTTTTTTCTACACATAAAACGAGAACTTTTTTAACACAAAAAATTTCATAAATATTTAAATTTTTTTTTAAAGATCACAACGAAAACTTTCTCTTTAAAAATCGGAAGCTCGATTTTGATTTTAGACACATGGTTTCTTTGGAAAATTTTCTTAGAATTCGTCGTAGATTACGATTTTGAAAACCGCTTTGTCGAGAAAAAATTGACCCTACCTAATGTACATATTTTTGTAAATTTTCCAACTGCTTACGAATGGCAGATCATTAATCATGGCTTAATCCCATAAATACTATCTCGTCTTATCGAGACCAATAAAGTCATATCCATTTAATTCAAACAAGTTAAAACTTCGTTAAGTTCGTCCATGCCGTACCTTATTTGCCTTATAAATAATAAAAGTTATGATTCTTGGACCCTTCCGACCCATGCGTCGTTTTCTAATTTCAGCTAAAAATTGACCTCCGTTTTAACCATGCGTTGCTTGATTTTATCATGCGTTGCTAAAATTTATTTGCGAAGCAAATACCCACAAATGTGAACTTTTTACAGAATAGTCCCTTACCTTAGTCCTCCCTTAGGGAACTAAAGCTAAACTTTTTTCTCCCTTAGTTGATTTCGCCCATTTATAATCCCAAACTGCTTTTGAGCATAAGCCATGATCGCGATCTTAGGTTGATTCGTTTGACCGCTATAGTGCTTTTAACAGACGCACGTGTGGATGGACATGGCTAGATTATCTTAGTATTTTACGACGTTTAAGAATGTAAGTATATATACTATATGAGGTCCCAGATCAGTATTTAATGGTGCCACAAACAGAATAAAAAATTTAATATGCCATCCACCCTTCGGTATAAAAACTCTGAAGCCTACGAAAAACTTCAATTCATGAGTAATTTGCCTGTGCTGCGAGGTGTAAAGCTGTTGAATCGCTCTCATCACAGCCACAACAATAAAGTTCATTATTAAAGCCAAATGCAAATAGAGATGGAATATCTTTCCAAAAAAGCGTAACGAAGAGACAAAGGATTGCGAAGAATCCTTTTTAACAAGCCACACAATAGACCTACTCGTATTCCTGGTGATAAACGATGTGCGCCCAGCGCTGCCCAGCTTCGATTTGCTTGTGGTTTTATGAACTCTTCTATAGAAAGGCACAAGCCCACATACACTGGCATACACCGGAGCACTTTGTCCTCATTGCGGTTGGGTGAAATAAACACTTGGAAATTGTCATCCCTTTCGTGCAGCCACGACACAGCAGAAGGGCTTGATGCGTATGGCGGTGTTTTTGAGGCAAATGGCACGGAAGGGTTTCGTTCGTCTCGATGTGTTTTATTTTTATGCAGATTTGATTTTTCGGTTTTCGTTGTTGTCATACACGAGAAAGACTCAATTTAAAAATAGAAAAATACGCATTTAAGAGGCCACACGAAAGGACTTTTGATGAGGATGACAACGGGCCCAGGGACAACGATGAGTGATGATAATGTGTGATAATATACTTGATGCGCTTCCAATACGCTTCAGTGACTTTTTTCCCACTTGCTTAATCTTTTGCCGAGCGAAGATAACGAAGACAACGGCGTCGGCCATAATGATGATGTCATTTGGGAATGCGACTCGGAGTGCTCCTGGTGGCTGCTGCTGTTTTTACGCTTAGTGGCCTTAAAAAGGATTTGCCATTGGTATTATTTTGCATGTCCTTTGCAGCTTGGCTTAGCAGCACACGTACGCACGCAAGGACTCACGCCATCGCCAACACTAGCCCTTCAAGGCTTGTTCACATTTTGCGGTAGATTCACTTTTGATTTTATTACGATAAATATTTGTATTGAAAGGCGACAGCCCGTAAAATGATGTGTCAATCGCACTTGGCTGCTGAATGCTCCTGCCAACGCCGTTGCACAACCTCCTTGGGCGGAGCAAGGAGTTGGGCTGCCAGTGCCACATTTTTTTTCTCGTTTTCTCGAAAATGTCACATGTCTGAATTGTGTCAATTTTTTGGTTTACAGAGTCATCGTCGCATGTCCTGGCGAGTGCTGTTGCCGTTGTTGTTATTATTGTTATTTAAATTGTTGAGCGATTATGTAAATTTGTGTCTTCTCGGGCAATCGGATAAATTATTTCAAAATTAAGAAAGTGTGAGCTGAGCGTGCGAGTCGGTGTGCGAGTCCTTTATTGCAATTGCTTGTATTGTCCATCGGTTTAGTAAAGATGGAGAATGAGAGGCTAAACTGTAGTTTCGAAATGTAGCTTTAGCTGTCGGTCTAATTTTATTTTATTTTTTTTTATAAGACGAACCACCACATTGTTTAGTAGGGGGTTATTTATTGCTTAGGAAAAAGTTTCCCACAAGTTCTTTCATTAAAAAAGTTTTCTTCTCATCAAACACCTAAAAGTGATGCATTTTCTGCTAGTTTTAATGAATACACAATGCACTCTGCACAAAGTGTAATTACGAACATAAACTATGAAGTATGGAGCAGTGGCACAGTGTGCGAAAAGTCTCCATTGTGCAAAAGAAAATCTCTCAGAAGTTTTTAAAAAAAGGATTTTTTTCCTAGTGAATCTATTGAAATTTCCATCCAAAACCCCCAAAAAAGGTGAACTTTATTTAAGATCTTAATTAATGAACAGTTACTGTTCGTTTTTGCCTTTGCCCTTAAAATTCACTCATGGTTTCGTAGCTCGAAAACGAAAGTATTAATTTTGTTTTGAAATTATGTTATAGTATATTTATTAAGTCTTTGAATTTTTTGAAGTCCAATAGTCTTGATTTTTTTTTTAAATTTCGGTAGTATTCAGAAAACTTCTAGAAGCAATAACAGGAAAACCTGCAGCACCGAAAACTAAAAGTTTTTGATAGCAAGTAAATGCTAGCCTTAATTAGGTCAGTTTGAATCATATATACCCTTTAAAGTAAACTCGCAAAGAGTTATTATTATAGATATTATAATATAGTCATAATGTGGTTGTCAGGATTATAATATATTTGTAGGGTTCATTATATTGCTGTGTCTGAATCATTATAAGGTTGATTAAATCAAATGGATACGCGGTCTCATTACTTGACTTAGTGCGAATCATGATATGGCTGTGTGTACGAGTATATCAGAATATGCAAATGCGAATCCAAATATTGTGCTGGGAATCATTTTTGAGCATTACGAGTAGACTTTATACAGTGGTTGTAGGGATCATAATGTGAATGAGAGTGTATCATTATTGTTCTATATGGGTCATTATATCTTTCGGAAATCATCGCATTGCTATGTTAGATCACTATACAGTTGCAAGGAATATACTACTAAGGCAGATCAATAATTCCGTGACTTTTCGAATAAAACACATTTTTTTGCAAATTATTTTTCATCATAATCTTTTGTTTAGCATACGAGGGCTGCAATATATATTTCTGGCCTAGTAATGAAAATGCGAATATTTATCATCAAAAATGGTTTTATTGTTTTTCAAAGTATTCTCCAGCATGATTTATACACTTTTGCATGCGCTCAAACCAATTGTCAAAGCACTTTTTCCACTCCGATTGCGACACTTCCAAAACATGGTTTTTGAACGCTTCAACAGCATCTTCTGGCGACGAAAATCATTTACTTGCATTTTTTCTAGATGTGCGGGAATAAGAAGAAGTCGTCGGGTGCCAAGTCAGAGCTGTACGGCGGAGGACCCATCAATTCGACGTTTTGGACGGCCACTAAGGCGCTGGTTTGAGCCGATGTGTGAGAGCTCGCAATGTCATGGTGCACAATGATTCGTCTTCTCTTGTTCGTTTTTCGAATTTCTCCGAAGACTTCTGGCAAAAAAAATTGTGATGTACCACTCAGAATTGATCATCCTACGTTGCTCAAGTGGAACAGTCGCCACATGACAAGTATGGCCGAAGAAACAGACGACCATTTGCTTCGAAGTGCTTCTTCCACGAGCAACTTTCGTTGGATTTGGCTCGTCTTCGAAGACCCACACGGTCGATTGCTGTTTTGTTTCCGGCTCATACGCATAGATCCATAATTCGTCACCTGTGACGATCTTATAAACGTCTTAAGAAGCACTGCGACCGTATTTCTTTGCACCAATCGACACGAGCCTTATTTTTGGGCTACTGTCAAATTGTGCGAGAACCAACGAGAACAAACCTTTTTACGGCAAGTTGCTCATGCAATATCGAATTTATGCTGGTGGAAGAAATGCCCAAGGATTCCTCTATCTCACGGTATGCCACATAACGATCTTGTACAGGGTGGCCCAAATAAGACCAGCTGATGTGAAACACAAATAACTTTTTTATTTTTTAACATAATTTATTTTTTCTTTTTGCAGATTATAACTGAACTCTTGGAAATTTAAAATGAATACGTACAGTACACAACAACGCATTAAAATGATCGATTTTTGTTATTCTTCTCAACCATTAATTGTTCTGAAGCAGCGAAATTATCGCCGTGTTTTTAACGTAAGATCAGCGCCCACATCTTCAACGATTACAAGTTTAGCTCGCCGTTTTGAGGAACTGGGTTGCAGTTGGCACTACAACTGCATCAGTTACACCCAATCAGATGCACTGTTTGGTGCGGTGTTATGGCCACAAAAATCATCGGCCCATATTTCTTTGAGAATGAGGATGAAACGCCAGAAACGGTCTCGGGGGCTTCTTACAGAACAATGATCGACAACTTTTTGCGGCCAATAGTGGAGCAACATCCTAATTTGTAGTTGCAACAAGTTGGACATACTGCTAGGCAAACTATGCACATGCTTCGTGAAATTTTTGCTGAACGCATAATTTCAAAAAAATTCAGATTTCCCTTGGCCTCCTCGTTCACCAGATTTAACTGCGTCCGATTTTTTTTTCTGGGGATATTTAAAAGACAAAGTGTAAGTTAACAAACCACAGACACTTGGACAGCTCAAGCAGAATATTCGAGACGAAATACGGCGCCTGCAACCAGAAACTTTACGCCGTGTAATGCAAAATGCGCTAAAAGGAGCCAATGCCTGTGTCGAGCAAAATGGTGGTCATTTGTCTGATGTCATATTTCACACATAGTCACGTTAAATTTCCATAAAATGTATTTAAATTATAAAAATAAATCTTTAAAAAAAAAACGTTATTACAAGAGTTATACGTGTTTAACATCACTAGGTCTCATTTGGGCCACCCTGTATTATCAGTTCACGCACGGCATCAATGTTCCCTGGCACAACGGCCGTTTCTGGACGACCTTCGATCGGACGATCGTCGGCCATGATTGAATTCATTTAACCAGCTTTTCACAGTGCTAAATGAAGGTGCTTCATCGTCATACAAATACGAAAGTTGCGAAAAATGATCGCTCGAAAATGTTCACGAGTTAATTCCATATTTTTGGCAAATTGATTATTTCAAGTCACTAAAGGCAAGACAAATGATGGTCGTACGTCAAAACGTTCTGAGTACGTTTATGCTAAAAAATGTCCAACTTTCCAGTGGAAATGTTAGATGGCGCCAGGCAACACTTAGTGTGTAGGGTAAGAAACCATTCATGTCCTTTAAGCTAACATCGACAAGCCATTGTGCTAACGCCAGACCCCGTCACCGAGACCTTGGTAAATTGGGTTGGAAAATTAAATTTAAGCCAACCTGAATATATGCTGCGTTTTTTTAAATTCGCATCAAACATACAAACAAAAATTTATTTCGAAAATGTCGATATATATATTTATTGATGTATATTGAATCCAAAAAGAATATACTTATTCGAAATGTCCGCCTTTTGCATTTACACACGCCTTAAGTCGCACTGGCCAATCGTCAACAGCTGCACGAACCTCGTCCATTGGAAAATTGGCCACAGCTCGAACCAAAGCAGTCTTAAGAGATCCAATGCTGGGGTATCTTTTGTGACAAACCTTGTCCTCTAAAACCGTCCACAATTTGTAGTCCAATGGGTTCAAATCTGGACTGCCTGAGGGCCATTCTGCAGAGGAAATGAACGCTGGCAAATTGTTTGGAAGCCAGGCCTGGGACATTTTAGCCTTATGGGCCGGCGCAGAATCCTTCTGGAGAGTACATGGCTGGTTTTGGAACAGGGAATTGTTAAGAGCCTTCACAGCAGCTTCCAAAACGGTTTCTTGATAAACTTTGGCCGATGTTTTGACTCCTTGTTCGCAGAAATGCAGGTCAGAGACCCCATCGTAAGAGACGCCCCACCAAACCATCACTGAATCTGGGTGATGACCCTTGGGATCAGTTCAGATGCTTCCTTAGATGACCGCGCATACACTCTATCATTTTGCTCGTCAAATTTTTCCTGAACGTCAAAATTTTTTTCATCGGTGAACAAAAGTTTTCTGTGCAAGTTATCAGCGTGCTTCACCAAAAGACGTTTGCATTTTTCAATCCTATTTTTTTAAAGCTGCAGCCAATTAATGTCCGGTACGGCGTTTGTAAGCCCTAAGTCCCAAGTCTTTTTTAATGATTCGACTCATGGACTTTTGCGTGATATTTATCTCACGGGCCATGATTTTCTGTTTTCGGAGCGGATTTCTGTGAATTCTTGATTTAACGGCTTTGATGACATGCGGTGTTCGAACAGAGCGTGGGCGGCCCGACCAGTGGCGGTCTTTTACATCTCCAGTCTCCTCAAACAGTTTTATGCATCGGTAGACGAACGTGCGGCTAATCCCTAGTGGCCGGAGCGTTTTGAAAATATCACTTTTTTTCATTTCACACTTCAAAAGCTCTATTACAGCGATACGGTTCTCATTATCTGACCACTCCATGATAAAAGTTGAAAAAATTTTAAAATCCCATTACAGAGTAACGCTATTGAGGTTAGCTTTCAAAACACATTGACATTAACGGGATATGTTCAGTTCTACTATTGAAATGGGTGTGTTCAATGTTGTAACAGTATTTATGTCTCTACTTAGTACTCAAAACTAAATATTTATTTTAAATGCAGCGACACGCTGAACCACTGTCGCTCGCTTCATTTTAATGAGACACCTTAAGTCTCTAATAGACGGCGAAAAGTTTTGAATGAAAGACAAAACTCTTATTATAAAAACTTTGCAAATTTGAACGTCATTCATTATAGCCGGCAGTGCGCTTTTAATTATGGCACATGTTTTCGCAACCACCCTTCCGCCACTGTTGCAAGGCATAAACGGAAAATTAAAGTCTTTAATTTCGACAAACAATTTAAACATTTGTCTTCTCTCATAAAAATCACTCAAAACAATTACGAAATTAAAATCCAAATCAAAGCATATGTGCCATGTGAGTGGTCGAGTAAATTAACTAAAACTTTAATTGAGCATAAAATTTAAGACTGACAACAGCATTTAACACACACACACACACAAATTAATTGTTAAGAAGCGCGTTAGGGTGGAGGTCGAATATCTCCAATTGTCTAATTGGCATTTTAACCACAAAAATGACTTGCAATGTTGTTAACACGCCATTAAATGGTTTGCACTACCAACAATTGTTTTTCTAGTCGTTTACAGTGTCGGACAACTGTCATTGTAACACCCCAGTAGTGGCCAAACAGTGTGACCCATTGTTTGGTAAAACATGATTTTAGCTAGAGTTGAAGGAGGATGTGTGAAAGGCAGAAATGCCTGCCTAATACATTGGGTTTAGTTGGCGATAATTGATGCACATGTATCTATCATTCGAACAAAACGTCCAGGCGAACGGCGAATGGACGGACAGACAGAACAGACCCTCTGCTGTCATTTAACAATGAATGACCCACCCCTTTTCATCACACATTCACGGCTAAATATCGTTTACGGTTGACCACCACCAACGGTGGTCTCTTGTATTTGAAAGACCACAATGAGTCCACGAAAGAAAAGAACCCTTATTTACGACCCAGGCTGGACAAAGAAACGTTTTTGTATTTGTCGGTATCGGTACAAGTATCTGTTCCGATCAATTGATTTCGGCCACTGCGTGTTTGGCTGGCCATACGTAATGTTTCCTGACACTTTAGCAGTTACGGTCTGTCACTTACCCAAACCGAATGGAAATTCCAAAATCACCTCCATTTAAACTCATCGATTTTAATTTCAAACAATTTTAGTAAATTAAATTCCCTCTTTTTGTGCATACGAGTACGACTTCCCTCCCCTGAGTTTTGTTTGAGGTTCGTGCCCCGTATCGTATGGCAACATTTGTTGCACATCCAAGATGGGCCACAAACCATGTTTCGACAAATGCACTTAATTTGTTAACTTTAATTGGAAACCCCGTTTTGTGTTCTATTGAAACATGTTTTGTAGTAATTTCATTTTGAATTCGAATCGATTTGATTTCTGCCTACGATACGGACGTCACGCAAGAGGGCGAGGGTTTGGGTTTTGCCTTTAAAATCTCCCCCAAAAACTGTTGTGGTTTTCGGGGTTTCGTTGGGTATGGCATGCGGTATATGTGGCTATTTTAATCAGCTAATTAATTTTTATGTTTTCACATTCTGTCAGAGCGATTAAAATTGATTGTTGTGTTAATTATGTGAGATTTTCAAATTGATTTTCGCTTATCAGTTGCAATTCTGGGTAATATTGGAATTTAATTGATGGGTTTTGGTTAAATTATGCCACACCGTAAGGATAATGTGGCAGTAGCTGAGATTTAAGACTCCTGCGAATATAGACTTTTGATGTCTAGTGTGATAAGGGGGAAGGTCGAATGATCGATCATTGTTCCACGAAAAATCTAATTAAGGTCACATAAAAAATTCTGAATCAAATATCAAAAAGTCACATTAGCAGACTGTGTCTGTTGTAAGCGTATTATGTTTTAAATAATTCTCGCTGCGATAGCTTAGCCATAGCACTGGAGTCATAACCAAGCGATGACCAGCGTCCGTTGAAGCCAATCCCGCCGGCACAAAAACGACATGTGTTATATGGACAGAACTTCCTCATGATCAGGGCCCAAGGCCAATCTAAACCTCTGTTAATCTATGGGTCGCAGCTCCCGAGTGCAAAAAAACTTTACACTAAGCCGAAGCTCTGCTTGCGATTTAGGTTTAAACCACAGCTACCGCGATACTCTCCGAAGGCCCCTACCTACTAGTCAGGCCAGAACAACAGTTCTGGGTGCTCCTAACTACACCTGGTACCAGACTTTAGTGTCCGATCAGACCTTGTAGCTGAGCTACCAGTTTGCGATCCATACAACTCGGGACTGGCCACCCAAAATTTAAGGCATCGGTAGTGCGATAGGCACAAGTACCCACATACAACGGGTGATCAATCTAGAGGTATTTTTTAAAAGGGTTTTTTTCACAGATGACGCTTGAGTTGCGTTGAACTTTATTCTTTTCTCTTCGGACTTGTTTGCCATTTCATCGTGGAAAGAGTTACACCGCAACAATGTCTCCAAATTGTGCAACTGTATAATGAAAATGAGCGTTAGTTGAACAAACGTTTTTCGTGCTCTTAGACATTTCTACGGTCGACCCATTTCCAGCTCAACGGCAACGTCAATAAAAAAAATTGCCACATTTGGGCTGAAGAGCAACCAGAAGAGGTTCAAGAGGTGCCATTATACCCAGAGAAAACCACGGTTTGGCGCGGTTTCTGGGCTAGTGGAATCATCGGTCCATCATTTTTCAAAAATGATGATTTTCTGAACGTAACTGTGAATGGTGCTCGCTATCGCGCCATGATATCTGAAATTGGAGCCCGTAATATTAAAAGGACGGTGCCACTTGTCATACAGCTGCTCAAACAATGGAACTATTGTGAGGTCGTTTCGAAGAGCAGCTAAATTCACATTTTATACCGGTGACTTAGATCGTGTGGTATTACACCTTTAGACTTTTTTCTTTGGGGGCTACGTAAATTCCAAAGTCAAAGCTGATAAACCAACTACGATTCAGGTTATGGAAGTCAAAATTACGCGTATTATTAACGCCATACCAGTCATCCATAATTGGACACTCAGAAGGGACACCCTGAGGCTTAGTTGCGGCCAACATTTGAAGTAAACTATACTTAAAAAAATAATAACACAAAATGTCCTTTCGAATGCACAATAAAAATTCCACACTTGGTTTAAATTTTTGTATATTTTTAAAATAAAAAAATACGTCTTAATTAATCACCCGTAGGTGTTATGGTCTGAATCCATGCTGTACATAGCCGTGGCTTCCTTACCGCGTGGGCTATGTTAACCTCTTCCGGTCGACGTCGGTAAAGGGCAACCATTTATTAAGGCTAGCCCGACCGTCCTCCCAACAACTCTCGAGGATCTATAGTGATTGCGAGAAGTTTTGAGAAGACCCTATTATTCGCAGTCACACGTGGTATGAGATTATCTCGGGTCAGGTTTCGTAAACAACGTAACTCCGAGTTTAAATTTTTGTATATTTTTAAAATAAAAAAATACGTCTTAATTAATCACCCGTAGGTGTTATGGTCTGAATCCATGCTGTACATAGCCGTGGCTTCCTTACCGCGTGGGCTATGTTAACCTCTTCCGGTCGACGTCGGTAAAGGGCAACCATTTATTAAGGCTAGCCCGACCGTCCTCCCAACAACTCTCGAGGATCTATAGTGATTGCGAGAAGTTTTGAGAAGACCCTATTATTCGCAGTCACACGTGGTATGAGATTATCTCGGGTCAGGTTTCGTAAACAACGTAACTCCGAGTTTCTGTCCCAAGTAACCAAGGGACTGGTATCTCCCCATGGCAGCAGGTGTCGAAAGTTAAATCAATCAATCAACGAAAACATGACGTCTAGAGAAGGTTCAACAGGCGAGAGTACCCCACCGACGTCCCAGTGAACACCAGAAAAAACAATGCCCATGGCGTCCAGGTCCCTTTTGTCCTCATGGAGTAGCGTGTCTGTTGTAAGGCAGGGCTGCCAACCAAAAACTACAGAAATTCGTATTTAAAAAAAACGTCAGAAACGTAATTTTTGAAAATAAAAATCAGCATAATACGAGTATTGTCGAATACCAGTAAGGCTATGCTATAATTAATTATCGCCTTGCTGTGATTGAAGCACCGATATACATTTACTAGAAACTGTCAAACTTATAACGTTAATCGCGATTCTATTTCCAACGTAAGTATAATCAGGGACTTTTCACAGCAAATCTGATTTCGTTTCTCATCAGTAGCAACAGTCGTTTTGTCTGACAAGTTTCTTTGTAGTTTTTTGAGCGAGTATTAAAGTTTCTGGCTGAAAATGTCCATCTTAACCTTATTACTTTATCTTTGATATATTCATACAAAGCACTTAAAGAACTAAGAATGTCTTACTTCGAATTTATACAAAATTTAAGTTAAAGCTAACTTTAAAAAAAATTAAAGATTGGTTTTTCTATGCTTAAAGGATGTATACGTACGTACATATTCCAATTTTCTTTTGTACACAAACTTTTAAGGTAAAACAAATTCTTAGTCAGATTCATAGGATTTTTAATAAATCGTCAATTTCGGCGTTTTACATATAAATGTCGTTATTGTTTCGAATTCTACTAATAAAATCGTCAAAATGACGATAAATGATCAAAATTCGCAGCTCTGGGTAGGATACAAAAATTTATTTGAATATATAATTAGCTTTAAAGCGCTCATCTAGGGCAATGACACCATAAGTAAAATAATGTCGTTCGGATAAAATCAGCATAAAGTTTTTAATTTGAATCACGCATCAATGATTTCTGGCTGAATTTACTTGCACATGATTAAAACTGAAAGTTCACGAAAAAAAACTATTGCAGTGTTGCCAGAGTATGCATATTCGAATACGCTGCGCAGAACTACATTTCCGAAAATGTCCCAAACCTATGAAAAAAATACAATATAAGTATATTTCTAATAGTTTTGGTTGTTTTCACATTATTTATCTATGGCTAGGAAATATTAGCAGGGGCCATTTGATTAAGTCCTATACGCAAACATGGTTTCAAATAATTTATCTCTTAATGGAGTGTCGAATGCAGCCTTATAGTCGATGAAGTGGTATTGATGTACCTGGTATTACAAACTAGCTAATACATGTACATTATTAGCTCGTCTCCTCCAATCTTATAAAGTGTCCCCAGCATTCTGTCGGTTCCTGCCGTTTTGACCACTGCTCTTGCAGCTATTTAGCTATATTCCCCTAAAAAGCGATCACTATCACGCTGACAAGAAATACCGAGACTGTGGCGGAGATACTATGTGGAGAATAATGCGAGAATTCTTGATATTGGGAACTGGAGGAAGTACCCTCCAATTAGGAGTCCTTAAAAGTCATAGAGCAGACCTGGACTAACAAGAGTATAATTACAATAATTTACAATTTTAGTTATTTGTAATTCTTGATATACAAATTCGAATAGACTGTAAAAGGTCTGTATTAAACAAATTCGCTTGTCATTAAAATATTTTATTGCGAACGGTAGGTATACCGACTAGAACACGAAAGAGCGCATTCCGATGTTTTATTATGTTCGGGCTCGGCAAACTTAATGTGTCCCATATTTATGTCCCATGTAGCCCTAGCTAAATTTAAAAAATAAATCCGTTGTCTACAAGCGTCAATTTTTTTGGCAAAAATTTAAACTCGATAATTATGTTTTTTACTTATATATATTGAGCAACTTGTGCTGTCACATACGGAGTAAAAGAGAGACTGACAATAGCCGTATTCTTTTCGGCTAACTAGTTTTGTTACCTAGTAAGCTTTTAAAATGGTAATCTGGCAACATTGCACTAAATTGGGAGTAACATGGCAACACCAATACGAATTGAACAATAGGGTTTATCGGCGAATTCGTTAAAAGCAGACAAAAAATGTAAATTCTAAAAAATAATCAACAAAATACAAAAAAAAATCTATAAATCACTTTACTTTTGGTTAGTAAAATTTTCGTGAACTATTAGTTTCAGTTGTTTCTAATTTGCACTTTTCCATATCTTGCAGATGTATCCGATACGAACTTGCCAATGAATTGTCTTCTTGTTCGATTATCTTTTTGAAAACATATTAAAAAACATATGATTTTATAAAGCAGGGTAAGTAAGAAGATTTTCTAGTAATAATTTAAGAATGGTAATTCATTCTACTTTGTTTAACTACTAGCTTAGTAACCTGAAAAGAACAAAACTAACTTACTAAAGGGACAAGCAACGCATAATACAACATTGTTTCAAACGCCATCTACAGTATTTCGTCAGCTACGCCAATAGTTTTAAACCGGGGCCATCTAAATTCAGTTGGGAAGCGAACATATGATCGATTCTAACAATATGTAAATATTTAATATTTCTCGCTAGATATGACCAGAAGCTCCGTGTTTTGGGCATATTCTGCCTCAAGTGCCCGATCCTCAGATTCATCCCGATGAATGCGTGCTAAAATTTGAATTTACTGTGCCACATGTTCACATTTCTAATTGGTCCTTTGTTTCTATCACCCATACCCATTTTTATGGTTTTGAGTGTGTTTTGCTAATAATTCTCCGCACGCAGAGAAAAAACATGGTTACTACATGGTCACGGCAATAATAATATGTTCTACGCAATAAAAGTATGTTCGTCGCATCCAAAGCATTGTTAACTGAATTTAGTTTTGACAATAGTATAATTGCTGCAATATTAATATTGTTGAAATGTAACAATAGTATTATTGCCAAATTTAAAAATAAAAATATGGTTATAGCAACAATATAAATATGAATGGTGCGACAAAAGTATTGTGTTATACGTTTTATGCTAACAATGATATGATTACGGGAATCATACTGTATGATTGTAATTTTTTTTCATTTAAATATGTGACAGCGCGTAGGGAAAGGGACCTAAGGGTAAAAAATCAATTTTCATTTTTTTCTTTTTTTGATGTGGACAACATCTGAGCATCGAATGGACCGATCCCATGCCCCAAAAGTGTTCCC